>JAPYKT020000036.1:692500-1292500 GCA_028749325.2 Caryopteris x clandonensis | reverse complement strand
ACACGGTGGAGACGAGGGATTGTGTGGAGGTGTGTCCTTGCCCTGGTCGGCTGATGGTGGTTCATCAGAATCGGGCGGAGGAATAGTTTCTAATGGCTCTGGGTTCAAGAATGGAACCAAGATCCAGCTTGGTCGTCTGCCGCTGGGTGAATCTCTGTGGTCAGCCATGGAACCTCTGCAAATGGATATTGAAGAAGAAACACAAGAACACAGGCGTGAAAGTGAACTATGAAAGAGATGAACCCTAGTTAATCAAAGCCTGACAATGATGTGAAATGAGGAAGGCTGACGCCTCGATTACTGTCTATGTCACAAGATTTTATGTGGGCTAATCAAACCCTTTTTCGGCGCCCACTCATTGCAGTTAAATAGGCATTAAGGAGCACGATCACACGTCCAGACGGTTGAAAAATGGAAGACCACGTCCCCATTTTGACACGTGTTCCGAAAATAAGTCATGACTAAATAATCATCCGGGCCCATTTTGCACAAAATAATCCATATAATCCCAGGAGAAAAAAATAAGAGAGACTGTTTTTTTTTTTTTTTTTATATATTGGAGGAATGAAATCATAGATCACCATATTAAACACAAGTCTCAGTCAGGCAACAATCTTTGACAATGCACTAAGAAAAATCTGCAAGTCTTCTCTTCCAGTATATCTTTACCCCATTTTGATTGCTAAATGAGTTGTATGATTTTTCCTTATTGCTCCTTCTGCCGAATCTTTGTGTCGTAGCTCACAAACCACACAATAAAGTACCACACTGGGAAAACCCTGTGTGACGAGCTCAGAACCTTGTAACCCCTATATTTGGTACAACGTAGAGGTGAACATTATTAAGGAAGCTTTCACAGACCTGTCATTTTCTGTGCTTGGTGCTCTATCACATTGGTGATAGCATTCCACATCATCATTTCAAGGTCGTAGCTCTTTTCCTTATACTGGGAGAAGAAATAATGGATTTAAAGTTCAAGACAAACAAAATTTTGAACCTGTGCGAGACTTATAGTTATCCTAGGCAATCCGAGACTTCCACCTCCCCTTTATTGTTATTATTATTTTTTTAATACAACATTTACATAGCACAGCAGATCCCTAGAGATTTTCTCAGAGATATGAATTTTTGCGCATCTAGGGCCTTTGTGAAAATATCAGCCAGTTGACTTATGGTAGGAACATGTTCAAGGGTAATGACTCCATCTTCAACTAACTCTCGGATGTAATGGTGCCTAATGTCTATATGTTTAGTTCTAGAGTGTTGTACAGGATTTTTAGACATATTAATGGCACTCAGATTGTCACAAAACAGAGTCATGGAATTCATGTTCATACCATAGTCGCACAATATGTGCATCATCCATACCAGTTGAGAGCATGAGCTCCCTGCAGCTATGTATTCAGCTTCTGCAGTTGATAGTGAAATGCTGTTTTGCTTTTTGCTTAGCCAGGATACTAGATTGTTTCCAATAAAGAAGCATCCTCCTGAAGTACTCTTTCTATCATCCACGTCGCCGGCCCAATCGGCGTCACAGTAGCCTGCAATGAAAGGTTTAGTCTCAAAGGAATACTTTAAGCCATGGTTAGTGGTACCTGCCACATATCGTATGATTCTTTTTACAGCCTTGAGGTGAGACTCCTTAGCGTTTGATTGGTATCTAGCACATAGTCCAACACTAAAGCTTATGTCAGGTCGACTAGCAGTGAGGTACAGGAGACTTCCTATCATGCTTCTGTAGAGTGTTGGATCAACACATGTTCTACTTTCGTCCTTGGATAATTTGGTATTTGTCCCCATGGGTGTGTGAGCTACTTTTCACCCTTCAAGTCCAAATTTCTTTACCAGGTTCTTGGCATACTTTTCTTGATGTATCGTGATTCCACTTTTGCATTGTTTGACCTGTAGACCAAGAAAGTAGGAAAGTTCACCAACCATGCTCATTTCAAATTCACGAGACATTACCTGGACGAAGTCATTCACTTTTTGTTTGGATGTGGATCCAAACACAATTTCATCTACATAGATTTGTGCAACAGTGATATCCTTGTTCGACCACTGGATGAACAGAGTCTGATCGACTCCTCCTCGTTTGTAACCCTGACCGATCAGAAACTTTGTCATTCTTTCATACCATGCTCTTGGAGCTTGCTTCAACCCATAAAGAGCCTTCTTCAGTTTGTAGACATGGTTCGAAAAGTGTGGATCTTCAAACCCCTTTGGTTGTTCAACATATGCTTCATCTTTCAAGAAACCATTCAAGAATGCACTTTTTACATCCATTTGATAAAGAGTAAATTTCTTAAGACATGCAAATGAGAGAAGGATTCTTACTGACTCCAGTCGTGCAACTGGAGCGAACGTTTCCTCAAAGTCAATTCCTTCTACCTGTGTGTATCCTTGGGCCACGAGTTTCACTTTGTTTCGAGTGATGTTACCTTGTTCATCAGTTTTGTTCTTGAAGATCTATTTTGTTCCGATGATGTTCGCACTATCAGGTCTTGGTATAAGTGTCCAGACATCATTTCTGGCAAACTGTTCCAATTCCTCCTGCATGGCCAGTATCCAGTTATCATCCTTGAGCGCTTCTTTGACATTTTTGGGTTCAACCACAGAGGTGTAGCAAGCGTGGTGAACCAGTCCTTCCATTTTCCGATAGTCCAGTTTTGGTTTGCATCGTGTCCTTATCCCTTCATTGAGTTCTCCAATGATGAGTTCCTTGGGATGTTCTTTCTGAATCTTTGTTGAGGGTTCACCTTTATCACTGTTTTCATTCGTTGGTTCTTGGTCAGTTTCTGTGATGTTCTCACTATTCTGGTTTCCCATTGGTCGACCTGCTGATGAACCTGCTTCTTCCAAGTAAACTTCCTGTCTTATCACAGAATCATCAAAAACAATGTTAGTGCTTTCAATGAGTGTTTGAGTTCTCAGATTATAGACACGATAGGCTCTACTATTGGTCGAATATCCTAGGAATATACTAACATCACTTTTAGCATCAAATTTACCTAACTGTTGTCTATCGTTGTGTACATAACATTTACAACCAAACACATGGAGGTGACTTAAATTAGGAGTTTTTCCTTTCCAGATTTGATAAGAAGTCATTTCTAATCCTTTCCTAAGATATACTCTATTTGTAACATAGCATGCTGTATTTATGGCTTCAACCCACCATTTTTGGGCTACTTCCTTGCCTAACATCATAGCTCTAGCCATTTCTTGCAATGTGCGATTTTTCCTTTCTACTACTCCATTTTGTTGAGGTGTTTTTGGTGCAGAGAATTCATGAGCAATACCTCGAGAGGCACAAAATTCAGTGAATGCAGTATTTTCAAATTCTCTACCATGGTCACTTCGTATTCGAACCACAGAACCCTGTTTTTCATTTTCTATCAGACGTATTAATTTTTCAAATTCATCAAAGGTGTCTGATTTATCACGAAGAAATCTTACCCATGTATATCTAGAGAAATCATCAACACACAAAAAAATATATCTCTTACCTCCCGCACTTTCAGTTTGAACCGGACCCATCAAGTCCATATGTAGCAAGGATATGATTTGTTTAGTGCAAACGTCTTGTGTTACCTTGTGTGAGCTTTTTACCTATTTACCGGACCCATCAAGTCCACATATACCTTGATCTTTGCTTGGGACCTTAGGCAGTCATTGTACACATTTTGATTTAGACAAGGCAATGAGATGTTTGTATCCTATGTGTCCCAACTTTTGATGCCATATTTCTATTGCTCCCGAGCTAGCATTGTAGCATCCATGACTCCTGTCAAGAAGATAACAGTTGTTAGTGGATCGAGTTCCGGTAAGCATGCATCCATTATTCTTGTTTAACACCAAGCATTTGTCATGAGTGAAGTTTACTTCAAGTCCTTGGTCACAAATTTGGCTAATGCTCAACAGATTTGCCTTAAGATTTTCAACAAGGTAAACATTAGACAATTTAGGCATGCCACTTATATTGAGAGTCCCTTTCCCAATGACTCGCTCACTCTTACCATCTCCAAAAGTTACTGACTGTCCTTTTATTGGGGTGATATCAGATAAGTATGTTGCATTACCTGTCATATGTCGTGAGCATCCACTGTCAAAGAACCATGTTCCAGTGTTGTTCGCCCCGAGTGAGACTACTGATGAAGTAAGGCACATGTTTTACTTGACAAGCCAAACCTTTTTCACATTTGTTTTACTGTTTTTTGAAATTTCTTACTTTCGAAGAGTCTAGAGACCTATGATTTTTTACAGGAACACCATAAAAATTCCAAGTTGAAATATTACCTGATTGTAGGTCACGTTTCATTCTGTAGCATCTTGGTTGGATGTGTCCAGGTGCATCACAGTAATGGCAGATAGGAATAAATTTTCTCATACCTTTTGTGTTTTGTTTCTCAGGTTGTCTTGTAGTGTTCTGTCCTTCATGGTCGAACGTAGGAACTGTAGCTGGTACAAAGACTGTTGATCCAGATGTTCTTTCTTCAATATATCCTATTCCTGTTTTATTGTTTTGTGGTCTCCCATATGCCAGGATTTCGTCAATTTTAGCTTTTTCTTTGTTCAGTCCTTGTATGGTTCGTACTGCTTTGTCCAGCTCGGCTCGTGACTCTGCTAACTCACGATCCTTATCCTGCAATTTTGAGGAGTAATCTGTTAGTTCATTTGTAAGGGAAGAATTTACCTGGTGATTGCTTGTTATAGTTGTCCGGGCTGTTTCAGAGTTGGCTTTAAGTGTCTCAATTTTCGTCTCATAAAGCTGAACCTGATGTTCGAGATTTCTCACATTCTTTTGGGACATAATCAAGTCATCTCTCAGTCTGTCATTTATTTCCCTAGTGATGTGCAGTTCATGTTTCACTTGACTGAGTTCCTGATTTTCCATGCTTAGTGCGTCTTTATTTTTGTATTCCCTTGCTTGATTCTCCAATCTGTTACATCTGGCAGATATGTCTAGAAACAATTTCTCTAGATCTTCCAGAGTTGGATCGTCAAGATCGGGGTCCTCAGTGTACTCTAGTTCTTCCTTAGTTCGAACATCAGATGTAAGAGATCCCAGGTCATTGGGGTATTCTGTCTCTTGTTCGTCAGCTTCTTCTTCTCCTTCAGATTCAGATTCAGTCCTGGTAGCTTTTAGTGCTTTCTTCCTTCTTAGAAAATTTGGACATTCTTCCTGATAGTGTCCGTATCCATTACACTCTCTGTATTTAGAGTCCTTTCGATTTACCTGCCTAGTGTTTAAAAATTTGTTTCCACCTTTTCTGATGTTCTCTTCAGTGTTCGGACCTTTGTTGAACTGCTGCCCCTGATTGTACTTTTTCACAAGCTTGCTGTAATTTTTCGTGAGAAGTGCCATTTTGTCAGCAACTGATGTCATATCATCCTCGATTTGTTCAGTTGTTGTCTCCGTCTTTAGGGCTATCCCTTTGCTTTTTGGTGTGTCCATGTCATTGTTCAACTCAAACGTTCTTAACTCTCCCATCAAGTCATCCAATGTCATCGGTGTGATTCTCATGAATGATTCTAGAACTGTGATTTTTTCTCTGAATCTAGGAGCTAATGTTCTCATGATTTTCATGATTTGGACATCTTCCTTGATGGCATCACCGAGGGTGTAACATTGATTTACAATGTCACTGAACCTAGCGTAGTACATCTCAATGTTTTCATCTTCATTCATTTGTATTCCATCAAATAATGTGGCCAATCTTTGCAATTTTGACTTCCTTACGGACTCATTTCCTTCAAATTGTTTTTGTAGAGCATCCCAAACATCTTTGGCGGTTTGACAGTGTATAATCAACTTGTGTCTCATGACATCGACCGAAGCAAGAATAGCATACAATGCTGTGTAGTTTGCCTCTTCGGCACACCTTTCGTCCTCCATCCATAGTGTTCTTGGTTTGTCTACGACTTTAGTTATATCCGTTCCATCCTGCATCTTAGGCTACGTCCACTTTGTTTGGATTGCTTCTCCACATCGTTTGGATCTTAGATAGATAAACATCATTGATTTCCAAAACGGATAGTTTTGTCCATCAAGCGAAGGTAGGCGTAGCGTGGTCCCCTCTGTACCCATGTGCCTGTCCCTGGATCTACCTGTTTAAGAAAAAAAACTGGAACCTGCTCTGGTGCCAATTGTTAGATCAGAATATGTGCGCGTGTGTATGTGTTCAACAGTAGTTCGAACTGTAAATGAACATGCGGAAGCTTAAAATAAGATATGATTTTAAGCGAGGAAGAAATCCCTTCTTCCTCTCAAGTAATTTTATTAGAAGACATATTTGTTCCCACAAATGTTACAGTAGAACTTACACGTATTTGGCTCTCCCTAAATACTTGTCTACCCGTGTAACTAATTCTTCTAAAACACTTACTTGACCATCTAGTCCCCTAGATGGATTTGAATACAAACTCCCGTCTGTATTAAGTTGAGATCTCCCAAAATCAACGTGCGATGAAGTTCCAAAGTAATCTAGACTCTGCGAGGTTCGCCTTTAGTTCGCCCTTGAGTTCTTCCCAGTCTGTTGTATTCTTACGAATATAACAGCAACTCATCAGCCTCTCTATGTCTCTCTGCCCATATGAATGGTAATTGAATGTATTGGAGAGGTGCAGTCTCTACAGCTTGAGGTTGTATTTATAGTCTCTCATGTCCTCCACGAGATCTGCCGGTATCTTCTCATATCTTGGTGGTGATATGCATATCTTTGTATATATGGCCTGGATATGCATATCTTATATCTTCATCATATCTTTGAAAGATTTGTTCCCAGATTTACTCTTGATTCTCCTTATTTTTAGCCATGCCTTTCCTTCTTTTTCTCTTCTCATTCAACATTGACCTTTTTCCTAGAATATTTCCACAATATCTTTTAAATCTGCAATCAATAATAAATCAATTAGAATTTTCGAATAATATTGACAATAATTACCTTATCAAAAACAATGAATGCGTTAAAAAAAAAAATTGTGGACTACAAACAGTCTTTATACTAACATTGTGAATTCATTTTTTATACATACATATTCTTTTTACAAAAATCATCTTACATATTCAATAAAATTATAATAAATTTTCATAGAAATATTAATAATATGGGTGATAACATAAAATTTACATGCAATTCGGGGTTATTATGTATAGGTTTTAGGCAATTGCACGTACCTAAGTGACATTTATGATTTTGTTATATTTTGTTACGTCACGTATTTGTTGAAGTTTTGACAGAAATATAGACAGTTAAGGGTGTATAGACCACGTCTCAAGTCACACGGACCGTATTTATCCTTCCGATATGATCTTAACGTACTTATCCTCCCAATTCATGCATATTTTCTCATTCCAAAACACAATGGCTAACAAAACCCCAGTAATTGTTTATAAAAGGAAGAACTATATTAGATTATAAGGGGGAGATCATACAAGATACACCAATTTTGATGGTTAGAAACAAGGATACAAAAAAGGATCAACCAATCAAGTCATGAGAGAGAGAGAGAAACGAAGATTGTTGGCTTCAATAGTCTTTTTTTGTTCTTATATGTTTGCTATGAATATCAATATGTTTCCCATGGATTAAATATTGAATATGAGTGGCTAAACATTTAGTGATTCTAGGGCTTGCATTTGTGTGGATTCATCTTTTTTTCTTTAATGATATTATTTCCTTCCTACATTTGTTTATGCTTCCTTAATTTAAATGTCGTATGGAATTATGTAACGAATAAATACATATGTGTAGTTAATCCATTATTGCCCGGAAGGAAGCAATTGATTAACGGATTAGAAATGCATAACATGAACTTGTTAGATTGGGAGATTGGTAAGTTTTGAGATGAGAATAGATTATAGGCACGATTGGGAGTTAAATAATATCTAGAGAATGATCAGTCTTATCTAATTTACATTTACATCTAAGTCGGAAGAAAGGATCTAGATATATTAGTGATTCTCTAACAAATATAGAAATTAAATATTGTTTGATGCATTAAAGAAGTTTGTATGAACCGTATGAATGTATATCTCTGGAATCCATACAATCTCTAAATATCCTTAGTTGGTTGAATCTAATTTGATATATTTTTCTACTTCTTCATTGGCTTTATTTCATTTTACGAAATCCAATACAAAATATTTGATTCTTTAGATAAAGAATAATATCATAAACGAATATTTAGTTGAATTTACTATATACAGTTCCTGTGGATACGATACATGTTCTCACCATATTTTTACTATAAATTGCCTCATGCACTTGCGAGTCGTATTTTAAGTGAAATAAAATAGCAAACAATAGGTTAGTAGATCCGACTCATTTGCTTTTAGTGTTATTCGAGTTTAACTCAATTTCGATCCAATCCCATAAAAAATAACCCTTATCTATTTAGGAATCACAATCTGACCTATCGCGAAGCTGACCCGCCCTGGTCCGCCCCGACTTGCGATATGATGTGGGGCGGGATGGGCTTGGGTATCTTTTGTTCTGCTCTGCCCTGACCTAACCTGCTCCGTTCTGATCCATTCTAAATTATTCTATTTTTAATATATATTATATTTAACATATAAGTAAAGATAAATATAATATATTTTTTTAAAACATACTTATATAACATAAATAATCATAATTCGACTTTATAAATATTTTTCAAGCCAACTTATATTATTAAACTATATTATAAGATACACTATCATATTGTAATTAATAATTCTAATTAATATCAACATTTTACAAAAAGTGAATATAAATTATAAACATGTTTCTAATATCGTTTAGTTAGTTTTATTTAAAATTTTAATTTTATATTATAATATTACTATATATTAATATTACAATAACACAATTTTTATTTAGAATAGGTCGCTCCATCATATCATGTAACTCACATTGTAACTCACAACGGATCAACTCCACTCCACCCTATATAAAAATAAGACGAGCCTGCATCATCAAGTGTTGCCCCAGACCAGTCCCATTCCCATTCCAATACCTATCATATTCATGTTTTGATATATTTTAGATTATTTGATGGTGTTGCATTGTTACCTCTTTAATTTGGGCTGGACTTCCTCCATTCGGACGGGGGATTGGCCCATCCCACAAAGTGTTTGGCCATAGGATATGGTGGAATGAGATGCACCCATCAGTCCATCCCAAATCCTAGCCAAACCCTTTCCGCACTAGCCTGATGCTTCGTCATTTTTTCTCCTCTTCTTTCATTCTTATATTTTTTTCTCTCTCCTATTCTTTTTCATGTCTCTTCTTCTTCATCTCTCTCTCTATCTCTCTCTCTCAACAAGACTAAAAACTTAACAATGAAGAAAAAACACTAATCATGATATTTGAGATTCTGTTGCCTTCTACCTCGACCTGACAACATCAACAACTCTACCAGTAATATTCGTGAGTTAATCCCATTATACCCATATACATAAGAATCCAAGAGATATACAACAAAGAAGCAAAAAAAATAATCTCTCTTCTCATATACATTGCCGAAATCAAGAAATATACAAATCTCTCCACCACATTCTTTGACTCCGCCCTCCTACCGCTACGTAAAATCCCACACTACCATTTCCATCGACAGCGACGGACCTAGTGCTCTTTCCGCAGTTGTCACAGTGGCGTTGGGATGATGGGAGCCGACAAAGAACTCACCCCTTGGTGCTCAAGCGGCTAAGCCCTGCGTAATTTGTGAAAATCAGAAGTATTATTGCTATTATGGTGTGGCAATGCTCTTGTGTGTGTAAAAATGTTGAAGTGTGTGGTAGCGAGGAACAAAGGACATATGAAGGGGAGTGGAATAGTGAGGAGATTAAACAAGTGTTGGAATAAAGCTCCTATAAAATAATTAATTGTTTTGCATATAAATATACTGAAAAATAATAAAATTTTAAGAATTAAAAAATAAATATAAAATATGAAAAATGAAAATGAAAATTGGCTCAAAATTAAATTAATAACTAATATATATATATATATATATATATATAGACATTGGCACAGTTTCGTCGGTTTTGATTTCGATTTTGGAATCGCCGGTTCCTGAAATTGGAAGGGCTGAAATCGAAATCGAGCTGACATATAAGCGGTTTCGGTTTCGGAACCGCTGATTCCACGGTTCCGATTTCGGTTCCCAATTCCCTTTCTTTTTACAAATTCACATTTGGAACCGCCGATTTTTAACCAAACTGACTAGATTTCGAATCAAAATCAATCAACGATTAAGACGAACCGTTGACCGCCGATTAGAACCGTCATTTTTTATTCCAAATCAAAACCATACCCATATATATATCAACTAAAATAAATAATAATAATAAAATAAGATAAAATCAACAAAATAAAAATCATTACCCATCAATTACCTAATCATTAACTTTATAAAATATAATATTAAAATATTTCACTAAATTTATTAATTTAACATTTACAATAGAGATCCTATCCTATTATATTTTAATACAAGCATCACTCGGATAAACTACCAACATCCATGCCAACCCAAATAGGCGGTTCACACCCCTAATAAACACAAGCGGTTTATCAGTTTCATCGTTGCAAACGTCTATATCCGAAAGCCAAACATCAGCCCAACACGTATGCCGAAAATGATAGTTTCTTTTTCTCTCTCTACGCTCTCTCCTGTTCCTGTTACTGCAATTCGATGCTCGTTTTTCTCTAGCAAGTTTCAAAACCCAAGTAGTTTTCTCAAAATCGAAGCTTTAGCTTCACTTTCAGCTTCTTACTCCCCACCTAAAGTAGTCGTTACGAGAGAACGCGGCAAAAACAGCAAGCTCATTGGTGCTTTGGTAATCCCTTTTGTTTTTGTTTTGTTTGGGGAAATCCTAATGTAAATCCTATATCACTGTGTTAATTACTGCGTCATTTTGTATTTCGGATTTGGACATTTTGTTGCGTTGTTGACTTTTATTGTATTGACACTGTTGCTGTTAACTGTTTTCCTAGGAGAGATAATTTGCACGTCTGCTACATTACTGTTTAGGGTTCTGAGATATATCTGTTCTCATTTCAGGCAACTCATGGGATTGGCTGTCTTGAGCTCCCTCTTATCCATCATACTAGGATGTCTGATTTTGACAAGCTTACCTCTGTATTGAGCAGTAAGTTGTCAATGATATACTTATTTATTATGAATGATTTTCCCAGACTATGGCATTCTGGTATAATAGCCTACATAACCCTTTTTGGTCTTGTTTGTTTTGATGCTGTAGGAACCATTAAAATCCTCTAATTTTGTCTAGTATCATGCCCTGGTTCGTAACGAACATTTATGTCTTGGTGTTCCACATGACATTGAAAAAACACACGGCTCTAATTTTCGTACGCCATCTTGTAGGGGGTCATTTTGCAAGGTTTTTGTGCTTTTTATTTTCTTGTATAGTTGATTTCTAAATTGTTGCTCATATCGATGAACACCCTTTTTCTTGTACTTTAGAATCTCAGCGAAGCACCCTTTTTGTTGTGCTTTAAAAATCTCAGTGACACCTTTTATCAATGAAACTCTGGAAATTTAACTTCAATATAGAGTTCATAAAACTTCAGATAAATTTTGGCAATTTTTATTTTAATCTATAAATCCTGGTTACCCCTGGCTTTCAGAAAAGATAATCGGGGTGCATGATAGAGCTAATCTAGGGGGATTCAGAGAGCTGATCTTGGGGCATGAAATTAGGAATATTATGATATAAATAAAAGGACTGGATGAGCATTCGGATCGGGCATAAAATAGAATTTGAATTTGGCCTTTAGGCTGGTCATTGGCTGATGGAGTTATTCCCCGTACCCTTTTGATTTTCTATTTGTACAAATAAAATCATTCATCTTCTATTTTAATTTCTTCTTTTCTAGTTTTAGCCTATCAGTGCCCTCAGATACTGTTTTGAAGATACAAATTAATACGAGATACTCCTTTCAACATTTCAAGTTTCTGCATTAGACGATTTCAGTCGAATGAACACCGACTTTACCTCTTTGTGCATACATCTAATGTACACGTATTTTGGGCCTAATCAGATCCTTTTATTTTGTTTCATATAGTTACTCCCTTCGTTTTGAAATTTATAAAAAACTTTTGGGCATAATCCCTGATTTTTGTATATTCCTTATGCTGCTGCAGGTACTTCATTTGACTGGATAATCATAACTTCTCCTGAAGCAGGTGGTGTTTTTCTTGATGCTTGGAAGTAAGGTTCAAAAGCAATTCTCTTGATCATGGTTTAGTTTCTACAGTCCCAAATAAATGATTTACTATGCTTGCCTTAAAGGTGATACTACTAAATCGAGAAATTGCTGGAATTGTGAAAATCATGAGAAGAGTATCATACATATGAATCTATTATCTAGGACATGGAAATCAAAAGTAGAAACAGGCAAAAGAATTGTCGAAAAAAGTAGGTTGGCATTGTGTTGTGTTCGTTTTCTTTTTGAAACAATGATTTCATAGTATTCACTCTTCATGTTAATCGAGGTTTCGCTCATTAGAGTATCTTTCATGGTTTGATCAAAGATCTCTTAGCCAGGACCTCTGTCAGGCATTCCCACAGTCGAGTCATCTTGGGTCGTAGGTTCACAGGCTCCCTTCCAAGTTCTCAGAGTATGCATAAGCCACAGGTCTTGCTCTCAATTATTTGTTCCATTCGTAATGAAGCTCCAGTTTTTGTCTAGTGCATCTATCAGCCTCCACTGAATATGCATAAATTGTCAGTTGGTTCTTCCGTGATATATCTTTTGGAGGAATGAGCTCATTCATACTTTATTGCTTCTATTTTTGCCTGCAAATCCATCATGATGCTCGCATTTATCTACTGTCAGTTTATGTAGGCCAGAATTGGGGCTCCTCTAATACTGCTGGTCTTTCTGTAGTGAATTTCTATGTGGCTTAAATGTAATTTTTCAGTTGTGAATTTCTTCTCTACAGGGTACACTATGCCTCAGAGAATGTATAATCAACTTATTTTCTGAGAAAAATTAAGTTTCAAATGTGAAGCACGAACAATTTCTCTTACTATTCATTGCTGAATTGACTCAAGAATCGGCCTTCAATTATCGTTAAGGCAAACTTCCTTCCAGAGCTGCAGGAACCCCAAAGGTTAGGGTTGGAGTTGTTGGAGCTGGTACAGCGCATGTATTTGGGAACATTCTGTCATCCTCAGAGCCACTCCTTGAAGTGGCTTTTACTCCATCAAAAGGTGCTTCTCTAATTTCAGATTCCAGCACCATGAATAACAACTTTAGGGAATGAGCCTGAATAACTTCAGTTGTGATCTTTAGCGACTGGCAGGGTTTTGGCAGCTGAGCTCCCAAATGATGGGAATACAAGGTGCACTGTGTTATATCCTGCTTCAGCAAAAGCTAGCAATGAGATTGGTGAGTGCTAGAAATATTCTATTTTCAGTTATCTTGTGATGTTACTTCCTCTAATTGACTGACTAGGGCAAAATATTTGCAAGCAAATGCAATCCTGAATCTGAGGAAGGGAGGGTGGCAAGGCGTATGTTGAAGTTAAACTTGATTATTACTGATTTTCTAATTAACGCTATGTGGGGGTGGTTGATGCTTTCTGAAAATAGTTTATTCGTTTGACTAACGTCTTTGTATGTACATTTGCTGAAGAAAGACTAGGCATTCTTGCTGCTGGTGTAAACTGCTTTTTCTGCTGAACTAATTTTCTTGCCACATCTCCACTATGTTACACCAATTTTTGATTTTGAGTTTTGAAGTATCGATCATACTGTTATTAGCATCAGGCCAAGGAATTATTATCATAACTATCTTAATAACTTTTATGACTTTACCTATGAACTTTGTGAATTAAGTGAGAGAATTATCATGCAAGCAAAACTGATACAGCTGTTTGAAAAGGTTTATGTTTAAATATTTACAATACATCAAAAGCCAAGCACAACAAGAGCTGTCTTACCAGATTACTTGTCTTGGTTTCAAATGAACCAGAAGAAATGATCTATGAAACTTTAGAATTACTGATATAGATACCGGGGCTTGTATACTGATAGCCTGATACACTTTGATTATGTCTTCAGTTTTAATAGCAATATGATTTATAACATGTAAAATCAACAATATGATCAAATGGATATCCTTGATAGCTGTTTAAAATTCTGAGTTGTCTTGTAACAAAGTTCAATATAAACTACTTATGTTGATGATATGGCTATTTCAGAGGAAGGCCTTGCAAAGCGTGGATTTGAGGTTACTAGACTGAATACGTATACCACGGTATGACGCTTGTTTATGTAGTGTGACATGCAGTTGCATTTTTCTTGTTCAAGTTGAGGCATGGTGAAATTGTAGACCTATTGAAACTTTAACTTGCTACTGGGTAGTCCAGAATAACAAGTAAAATTTTCTTGTAGACACCTGTTAGCCATGTGGATCAAATGGTTCTCGAGCAGGCCCTTAATGTTCCTGTTATTGCTTTAGCTTCACCTTCTGCAGCTCGGTAAATTTTCTATTACCCATTATGTTTTATTCTTTTTTCAACCTGGATCACCTGCAGAATCTTCTTGTGTGTCATTCTGGAAATTATCATTACAGCTTAGAGTAGCATCTGACCATCCAGCTCCTCCTTTGAACTAATATTAGTATTACTTTCGACTTCTTATAACTAGATGCCTCGTTGCTGGAGTTATCTATTGAAATTTGTTAATTGTAATTTCTTTTGAATCTTTTAGTTGATTAGTTTACTTGTGCCTTTTTTTCTCTTTCAGTGCTTGGGTCGGTCTAATACCAGAATCAAAAAGGTGGGATAATGCTGCTGCATGTATTGGCGAGACAACTGCTGTAGCTGCTAAAAAGTTGGGCTTAAGGAATGTATACTTCCCAGCAAATCCTGGTCTTGAAGGGTAATCTCTCTTTTCTTGAGGAATTTTAGCATGATTTTGTATTCGCCTTATAGTCCAGACTCAAGCTCATTGTAGAGGTTGCATCTGTAGGGAATGTTTGTGGTACAAGTAAAAATGAAATGCCTTATTTTGCATCTTCTATTTGGAATGTGCTTTTTGTTATCATAATTACTCTTCCAGCCACAAGTCTGACATAAAAGATACTGCCATCAATCAAATATATATATATATATATATATATATATATATGCTTTTTAATTTAAGTAAAATTCGCTACCACACTGGCTGGCTTGTGCATTGGCCTTACTGTAATAAAAAAAAGTCCGAGAAGTATGACTCTTCGATTAGAACGCTCCATATCTCGTGACACGCGGAGCGTAGTCGGCATTTTTCACAAATTTTACAAACAGAACGAATTGATGGGAAATCCCCTTCTCCAACATTCACCAATGTTCGCCTATTGAAGGAGTTTTGAAATTGGATTGGGTTGATCTGGATGGCGGTACCCTTGTTTGTTGGATCGATTTATTGAACCCGAATAATCGGGCGCTGCTCTTTCTTTTATTCTTATGAGATAGACAAGACGAAAAGGGTATAAAGACAAGATTGGATTTCCAGGACGTTTGAACGGACTAGAGAAGAGATTCACTCCACTGAAGAGACGAAGAATTGTTGATTACGCTCTTGTTATGGGATATATTTTTCTTTATTAATCTTTTGTTTTTGCTATAATTTACAATTTTGAAGGATGGGTTGATATTTTCTAATTGCTATAGCCGAAAGGTCTGAAATGGAAAACCCAATATTTATCTGTGATTTTCATAACATTCCGGTGTTTGATTATTTTGAACATCTGAGCTACTCTTATCTTCTCTCAGGTGGGTTGATAGCATTATAGAAGCCTTACAAGCACACCAGTCACAAAAGGCGTGAGTGTTAAATGCCAGTTTTCCTCTCGTGACATCTGAGCACAAATAGTGCACGCAAAGTTCTTCTCTTGAATGGTAATAATTCATCCCTTTTGTGTGAACGTGCCCACTGCTGATAGATATCCTTCCATGCCTAAATTTCTTGAGACTAGAATTGCATACTGCAACATGTAAATGCAAATATTTGTTAGCCATTGCAGAATAACCAGATGCTAAAGCCTAAAGATTTCAGACTTTTTTTTCGTCGTGACTTGTGTAGGGACTGGGTGTCTAATGCTCATCTTCTGTGGTCACTTTGTTGTAAATTTTGTATTTTTTCCACTTAGTAAAATGTTATTTTTTTTTATCTAGAAAGGGAGAGAGAAAATGTTTGTAGATCTGCAAGTTTTGTCCGAGGCAGCTGAAGGCTGTATCAGATGAAACTCTGGATGATGTTAGCACCTGGTAAAGTTGTTTAAAATATATGTTCCTATACTACTTCATTTGTAGGTACGGTGAAGACATTGAAGTTTTCCTTTCTCCTGGAGATTACATATTTTTTACTATCCTATTTGTACATGGTCATGTAGATGGTCAAAAACCGTACACCCCTTTTGATGCTCTTGACATCCTCCCTCTCATCCGGCACAACGTAGAAAACTTCTTGCTCCATTATTGTTCTCAACTGTGAAGACCTTTTGACCGTTTGTTTTGTCTCTAATCTTTCTCTCATGGCCTCTAACGACGCCACTGTTGGTGTCAACGGCTGTCAGCTTTAGGGGGGTTTAAATTCTGTAGTCTGCATTTTTCGCCATAGCTGCTGTTGCTTCAGAAGATAATAGATTCTCACAGCTCTAAAGCTTTCTTGCCAATGTAGGGGGGTATTTGCACCAAACATTATGCAGTTAAGAAAAAAATGCAGTAAATTGCCTTGTGTTAAAAATAGAAGCGTGAGATCTCTCCGTGATTTGAGAAATACAACATGAAACATCCAGTTTCGTCAAATCAAATTATGTGATTCATGAGACATGCTACAACGTCGCAAAACTATTTTTATGTAAATTATCTCCTTAAAAAATGTGTAAATTATTCAGATAATTAGAAATTAAGAAATAAAAACTGAATTGAACAAGGTCTGAAAATTATGGTGATTTTATTCAAAAAAGAAAAAAAAAATCAATTTTAAAAAGTATTATAAGAATTTTCAATGAACAAATTTAAAATAGTATTTTCAAAAAGCACTATATTATATACATATGGTCTCTAAAGTTACAATAAAACTTCCAAATTGTTTGTATAAGTCTGCAAAAGTCTTATTAGTTAAATGAAATATACTACTTTATAGAACTATTATCAATATAAATTATTATTTCCTTTTCTTTTTTTTTTCATTTTTAAGCAAATGTAATTGAAAAATGATAAAGTTACTGAGTTTTAAATATATTTTTTGATATTTCACCAATTTCTAATTTATTTTACATATAAACTAATTGATGTCCATATTTTTTTATGATATTTGCTTATATTTTCGGTATTTATTAATATTTTTTTGATATTTCATCAATATTTGATTACTCATATTATATTTAACATTTTTTTATATTTATGTATCTCTAATATTTCACTAATTTCTAATCAATTTGACATGTAAACTAACATATATCGATATTTCCAAAAAATAAAATTAAAAAATTCTCCCACAATATTTTTCGAAACCCCCAAGAAATCACATTTTATTTAGAATCAATATTTGTCTTTCATTGGATAATTTTGTATAGAAGTTAATATTCATTTATATATATTGAAATTTCTTCAAATATTCATAATATTTACTTATATTTATCTAACATATATATATATATATATATTAATGTATTTGAAATCGATAGATGAGAATTTCAGTTTTGATTCGGAAACTAGTATTCATCCTTGCATTGAGTAATTTAATAATAAAATATATTTATTCACTTATATTCAAAATTCTTAAATTATCACAATATTTAATGATATTTATACTTTCATTTTCTAGTGTATTTGAAATAGATAGACAATTTTTTTCTTATGAAAATTATAATTTATCCTTGCATTGAGTTTCTTTTTTGACTGAAGTTAATATTTATGGATATATAGACATTTAATAAGATATCCACAATATATACTGATATTTATCTAATATTTTTATTTTCAGTATGGATAAATCAATTTTTGTATGAAAATTAATATTAATCTTTGCATTAAACAATTTTATATTAAGGTTAAGATTTATTAATATGTGTATATATATATATATATATCAAAATTTCTTGAAATATTAATAATATTAACTGATATTCATCTAATATAATTTTTCTAATATGCCTAGAATTGAGAGACATAAATCGATTTCATCCTCTCTATTGATATCAGACATGCTGACAAAATAACTTTTTGAAGAAACATCGATCAATAATGGAGATATTTTATACTTGTATATACCATAAATTTAACTATTTCTCTTTAACAAAATTTTAAAAATAAATTTATTAAGAATAAAGTAAAAATATCTGATAATTATTCCAAAAATTTATAAACGAACCATATAATTTTGATATTTTTTCTATAAACAAAATATGAAATCTAAAAATTATCCTAAATAAAAGTTGGAAATTATTTGAGAATATGTAAATTTACAAACATAATCTTGTAAATTTTTTAATAAATAAAATACAATAAAATAGTAATTTTTGAAAAATATTTGAGAAATTACTAATATTCAGTAGAAGTGAAAAATTATTGAGTTTGTTACTAGTTTATCTACAATTTACCTATTGAAAAAATAAAATCGTAAAATATACAAAATTTAAAATCAAAATCTCGACTATCTAGAAAAAGGTGGAGCTAATATGGAAAATAGTACAGAATATAAGGCTAATCTCGTGACTGATGAAGATTTTCTTTGAGGAAGGAGTGACCTATCCTTATGTCAATAGTTGTCATAAGAAAGGTGTATCCCTATGGCATGACAATAGTTGTCATGAGGAAGGAGGTGGTGATGTTAGAAGGTTTACATAGGACATTGGCTTAGCATGTATGCAAGGTGTAGTGAAAATGTTGTCTACACAAGGCATTGGCTTGGCATGGATGTAAGGTGTAGTGGAAATCTTGTTTACACTGGGCATTTGCTTGGCATTGGTGCAGGTGTAGTGGAATTTTTTTCGATGGCTGAACGACTTCCATGGGAGCCAAGAATGGGAGTAGCACCATAAATTTTCAGCGGGATTTTTATCGACATGTGCCGTGAAAATTCTTTGAATTGGTGATTCTACGTGGACTACTTATATGATGGAGTATGATTGTTCTCTATCTTGAGAATGACAATTTCCGGTGAATACAATGGTTTCTTTTATTTTTGTCAAGATAGAGTTTGTTGGGATTTGTGCCAAAAATAAAAGATGGTTTGTGAGTAAAGACAATGAATTTTCTTTTATTTTATCAAGGTGGAGTTTCTTGGGATTTGTGCCAAAAATAAACGGTGGTTTGTCCCACATCGCTCTTGAGATTTGTGACAAAGATAAAAGATGGTTTGTCGCACATAACAAACCTTGGAGGCCTCTTTGGTTTGTTGCACTTGAACAAATTGTGCACCTCTGTTGGGATTTGTGCCAAAAATAATCACCTTTGTTGGGATTTGTCGCACATATCAATTTGTTCAAGGAGGCCATAATTTGTCCAAGGCTAATAATCACCTCTGTTGGAATTTGTGCCAAAAATAAAAGATGGTTTGTCGCACATAACAATTTGTTCAAGGAGGCCATAATTTGTGTTATGTCTCTCCAACATAATGCACCAGTTCTAGCAAATATCAAATATCCATAAATTGGGTTGTGCAGTGACGAGACAGATCTAACAACCCATTCTCAAAAAATATTTGTACTGGATGGAGTTACAATCGTCTTTCGATACAAATATTTTGCCAAACATGCCCATTAACATTGGGAGATAGAGCTCAAAAGGTTGTTTAGGGTGTTACCTAAGGGGTATATCACATCTTAGCCGTTGTTTGCAAAAATATTTCAATCCAACTTTATCTGAGCAAATATACAAACTGCCCCTAAAGAACAATCGGTAACAATCATGCAAGGAAAACAAGAGCCCTTGGAGAAGTATGTAGATCTATTTAACAAATTGGTCTTAGAGATGGAGAAAAATAGCCATCCACAGACTGAAACACAAGACGAGATCCTAGCGGTCAATTTGACAACAATTTTCAAAAACTTTCCATGAGTTCATACAGTGAGCAGATCAATACATCGAGGTTGAGGAGATCCCTGATGAAAACATATGAGGATAAGAGAATAATTCTTGAATGAAGCACCAATGTTCAAAAGGTGATCTCCATCGAACAAGGTTTAGAGTGTTCGAGAACAAAAAATAAATTGACTAAGTAAGGGAGACGTTTACAATGTCAAACAGATCTTATATCAAATTTAGATCAAGGAATATTAAAAACCCCACAAGAAATATCCGTTGATCCCACCAAGTAGAATCAAAATAAGTTTTTCAAGGACCATGATTCATTAGGTCATGGCACAAAACAATGTAGGGATCTTTTGAGCGAATTGTGGAAGTTATATAAGGCCGGAAGATATATGTTCATGATGTCATAAGTTGTGTTATGTCAGAAGAGATATAATATAAACTATTAATCAATCTTAGTTTGACATATGCGGTCCTGATAACTGATCTCGACTTGAACAAATTGTGCATTATGTTGGAGAGACATAACACAAATTATTAGTCAACAATGATGTGGGCATATGTGGCGTTCGTAATTGATCTTAGCCCGGATAGAGGTGATTAGGATCGAAGTGTATATGAACGAGCCTATGTGAACCCAACAAATCGAGTTCAGTATTAAGGACACCGTGACCTCAGTCGACGGTGACTGACCAAAGAAGGAGGACCTTCTAGAGAAGACCCTATATGATCAACAAGTGTCAAACATGCAACAAGGCACAAACTCAAGTATGATTTGGCAATTAGATATAAGCATAATGTTATAATTTAGATGTCCTCATATAATAATAAAATTCACCCTATAAATAGGAGAAACAAAGGCAAAAACAAAATTGAACTTCTTAAGTAAAACCCATATATACTAGAGAGAAATAGTGAGAATGTGAACTCGATCTCGAGTTCAATAAATAAAAGGGCTCCAAAGTTTATTAGTTTCATCTCTAATATTTCAATTTGAATTATTGTAAACGCATTTTATCAATCAACAAGACAACATTATCCCAAGATTTAAACGGTGTTCATCATTGTGTTTTAGGATAAAATGTTTTCCAGAAAAAAACAATTATTTAAATGTGTTAAGTTCAATTTACAAATGATTGAATTTCATATTTCATGCTTCTTTTAGTCTAAAGTGGTATAAGAAGCATACTTTAGATTGAACCAAGACACATAAGTTTTTTCTTTTTGTAATCAAATCGTTTAAAGATAAATATATAGAATGAGAGGGAGAGATTGCAGCCGATATAATTCTATGGAAGTTGGGAGTTATGTCCTAGTAAATCTTCCACTCACTTTTACAATTAGTTTATGATATTTTTGTCCTTAAAGTTGAAATTTCTTATATATTATGTGTATGATTGATTATGTAATTGTGATTGCTGCTCCTTTTGTTCTTATTTATTTGGTGGACGGATTTTGGGATGTTATTATTCATCTTTGGATACATGAATTTAAAGATGTTCCAATTCATCTACATACTTTTGTTGTTTGCGATGCACCAAGCATGATTTTAGGGCGAATCGTCAGTAGAGAGAGGAAAATGATGAATATAAACATGTTTATATATATATATATATATATATATATATATATATATATATAAACAGAAGTCACCCTAACAATAGCAACAACAATTATTCCCGTCTAAATTGATTTCAATCGAAAAAATATATAATTTTCGTACAAAAAAAAAGTCAACACAATTATATTGTTATAAATAATATTCCTATTACATTCATCAAACCAAATAACTATTTCCATAAACAATAAATTATGAAGATTACAAGACAAAAAATTCAACAAACTTCTATTTAGAATCATAATCTTTCTATATTAAAATATTTAATTTTATTTGAATGATGATCTTCATATATTTCTTTGATATAATTGTATTTATTATTTTTTATTGATTATTATTATATATATATATATATATATATTATATTAGTACCTCTATAAATAAATTTTTTAGCATTTTTCTGTCGTAACTTTCTTACTAAATTTGGTTGTTTTTTTTTATGTGGAATAAATGATATAATAATTTAAGTAGTCTATGGACTACCACTATATGTAAGTATATATTAAAAGAGAAGTATCGCCTAGAAATTAAATTTTCCTACACAAACTACTTTCTAATTATGATATTTTTTTCTATATATCTATATCAATATCAGTGTGTACATAAGAATAATAATATAATTTGATTAATAGAGTTACAATTTTTAATGTTGAAATTACATTTATTATTTTCAACATATACTAAAATTATGTTTTATTATTATTGTCTATGAAAATATATTTATTTTATTAGTTTTGTTATTATTATTTTTTATTTTTGACTAAAAAATTTAAAAGCTTATAAATTTTTTGTTTCAACTCCATGTTTTATGAAAATATATGTAATTAATTTTATTTTAACAATCTTTAAGTAGACATCCATATTGCATATATACATATATATGTATATATATACATAAAAAATAATTTTTAAATGTAAAATGTTTTTTCTTTAAGTTATGTGTTATATATATATATATATATTTAACTAAAATAATTAAGTAGATATTGAACAAATCATTATCTAAATATTGAAGCAAGAAATTAATCTTATAAGATTATATATAACTTTTGATATTTATCTATCTAAAGACATAAAAAAATACGAAAAATAACATCCTATGGTGGTGATTTTTTTTTTTTGTTCTTTTACTCATAATTTTTATTAAAAAATTTGAGATTTGTATGTTTAATGAAATTGAAGAATATGATTATAATTTTTAATTATTTTACAATATTGGCTCTTTTTTAATATTACAATGTTTATGTATATTTATTTATTTATTTTATTATTGACATATTGTTTTAGTATATACATGTTTTGTTGAAATAATTTATTCTTTTAGAGATATTGCACTAAAAATTCTTCTAAGATATGTGAATATATATATATATATATAATTTGTTTTGTCAAATATATAAGTTTTACTACGACCACAAAAAAATAGATTTTTATTTTTAAGCCAATGCATTTTCACAATCATAAAACTATTATCCACTATTTTTATATGCATACTATAAATATGCATATTTATATTGTGTTGAAAGTATTATATTCACTGGCTTTTAAAGTATAATAAATTCATATATGTATATTTAGGGGATGGGGCGAGGTGAAGTAAATAAAAATATCGTCTCATATTAATAATTGTAATAATTTGCACTGCACATATTTGAAATTAACTATTGAACATACTTTAATCAGAAAATAAAAGAGAAAGAGAGAAAGAAATATATATGAATGTTATATAACACATGAATTTCATAATATTATATAACTAAATTTAATTAAAGAAATTCACATAAATAATATGTCATAATATGTCTGTGCATCTCACAAAAGCTTAACTAATATATATATAATATCAGTACCCCTGTAAATAAAATATAGCATTTTTACGTCGTAAATTTGTTACTAAATTTGATTGTTTTTATTTCTTATGTGAAATAAATGATATAATTAATTTTTAGAAGGCTATAGACCACCACTATATGTATATATATATATATATATATATATATAAAGTAGTATCGCCTATAAAACATTAATTTTTTCCACATAAACTACCTTTTAATTATAGTATTATTTTTCTATATTATGTAAGATATATAATACAATTTGATTAATAGAGCCACGCTTTTTAATATTGAAATTACACTTATTATTTTTAAATATACTAAAATTATGTTGTATTATATTATATATCAAAATATATTTATTTGATTATCTTTTTATCTTTTTTTTTTAATTTTTCATTAAAAATTTTAAAAGCTTATAAATTTTTTGTTTCAACTCAATTTGTTTTTATGAAAAATATATATAATTAATTCTATTTTAAAAATCTTTAAGTAAACATCCATATTGAATATATACATAAAAAATTAATTATTAAATATAAAATATTTTTTCTTACGTTAATTGTTATATATTTTTATATTTAACTAAAATAACTAAGTAGATATTGAAATTATTTTCTAAATATCGAAGCGAGAAATCAATCTTATAAGATTATGTATATCTTTTGATATTTATATATCTAAAGACATAAAAAATGTAAAAATAATATCCCATAATGGTGTTTTTTTTTCTTTACTAATAATTTTTGTTAACTTTTTTTGAGATTTACGTGTTTAATGAAATTGAAGAATATGTTATAATTTCTAATTCTTTGACAATATTGGCTCTTTTTTTTAATATTATAATGTTAATGTATATTTATTTATTTATTTTATCATTGCCATATTGTTTCAGCATAGACATGTTCCGTTGAAACAATTTATTTTATCAGTGAAATTTTGAAAGAAATTCTAATCATTTAGAGATATTCCACTAAAAGTTCTTCTAAGGTATGTGAATATATATATACACACACACAGACATATATATATATATATTGTCAAACATATAAGTTTTACTACGACACAATTTTTTTTTAAACCAATGCATTTCATAATCATAAAAATTATTATGCAATATTTTGATATGGTTACTCTAAATATACATATTTATGTTGTGTTTAAATTATTATATTCACTTACTCTTTAAAATATGATAAATTCATATATATATATATATGTGGGGGATGGGACGGGTTGGGGTGAATAAAATTATCGTATCATGTTAATAATTGTAATAATGTGCACCGCACATATTTGAGGCTAACTAGTGAATATAATTTAATTAGAAAATAAGAGAGAGAGAGAGAGAGAGAGAGAGAGAGAGAGAGAGAGAGAAATACATATGAATGTTATATAATACTTAATTTTCATAATATTATATAACAAAATTAAATTAGAGAAATTTACACAAATAATATCTCCGTGCATCACACGAGAGCTTAACTAATATATATTAAAAGAGAAGTAAACAAAAATAGTAAGCAACATATTTTCCTGCCTAAAAATATTCTTACTAAAATTGGAAGATCTAATAATTACTCTCAAAATAATCTTTTAATTTTAATTAACTTGAAATTTAATCTTTTTTTTTTGTTTTAATATGTGAATCTTGAATTATTGACCAAATCTTTTATAACACATATAAACCATAAATTAAAATATTTTAAAATATCCTACATTAATGTCACAAATCTCGCTATAAAATAAATTAATATATCATAATTTAAAATATGACATGTAATTCAAAATATTTTTCTTTCCACATATTTATCCTAATATTAAAATCATAATCAGAATGAAATATCTAATAATTCCATCATAATCGGAACAAAATGGAATGTTTCAACATTTCCATTGTATTCAATTTATTGAATTAGTTTTCATATGATATTTTTATATTCAAATCTATATCAATATATATATATATATTTATATTATGATATCTATTTTTCTAAGTAAATTTATATTAATATCTATCTATATATATTTGCTTGATAAATCTAGGACACTTACTAATTTTTAAGTTATTATCTATCAAATTATATTTATTTTTCATTAAAATTTTTAAAAACTTATAACTTTTTTGTTTCAACTTCAATTTTTTTAAAGATATAGCTAATTTATTCTCTTTTCACGATTTTTAAATTGACATTCTTATATATATATATAAGATATAATTAAAAAAGTTGATTGATAGAGCCACGATTAAAAGGTTACAAAAAATTGCAATAAAAAATCATTATATTATTATTTATTTTAATTTTAATTACATTATAATGAGATTATATCAAAATAAATTTCTAAACATTTTGTAAATATAAATTGTAATTCAATTTAGATCCTATAATTTCCCAAAATTTGGGATATATATAACCAATATATTTGTCTATATAAGTTAGATTACAATAAATCAGTTTGATACAAAAATAAAAATAATTATTATTTACATAATAGAGTAAGATTCATAAGTGTAATTTTATTAATATTATTTTTAATAACGTAGATGGATCGGATCAAAAAATCAAATCTTTGATTTTATTCTCTTGTATATTTGTATATATTCTTTTCCTTAGTTAGAATATTCATTGTATCCTTACCTTGTATTATTTCTTTGTAATCCTCTTTATATAGTGAAATAATACGCTCACCAAAAACACGGTGATTAATACCTATTCTCTCATGGTATCAGCCTAACACACCGAAAACCCTAATTCTTTTCTAAAGCCTCACGCTACACTAACCCTACCCTTTTCTAATTTATTTTTTCGGCAGTTCTTCTTCACACAGCAGTTCCAGCGGCGGTTTCCTATGGCCGATTCTTCCTCCCTCCCGTTGAATACTCTTGCGCACCTGTTCCACGTGAAGTTGACATCTTCGAACTACATTGTTTGGCGACATCAGGTTATTCCACTCCTGGCCAGCCATGACGTCTTCTCCTTCGTCGATGGTACGGTCCAGATTTCGTCGGAGACGGTTACCTCCGATGGTGTTACGAAGCCGAACCCTGCGTATCAAACTTGGTACGCCACTCATCAGAAAATACTTTCACTTCTCAATTCTTCGTTCTCTCCAAAACTCTTGCGTGCACGTCCGCACGGTCACTGTGGTTACTGCTCGAAACCACATATTTTCACGCATCCTCAGCCCGTATCAATCATCTTCAGAGTGAACTCTACAGCCTTCGCAAGGGGGGTGATTCAGTTGCTGATTTCAGTAGTAAGTTTGTCCGGCTTTGCGATCAACTCCAATCCCTCGGTCGTTCGATCGCCAATGACGACAAGTGACATTGGTTCTTGTGTGGGCTGGGCTCGGCTTTTTCTGGATTCTCCGACACAAGAATGGCTATTACACCGCTGCCTACCCTCCGCGATCTCGTTACACAGGCTCAAAAGTTTGAGCAGTTCACCAAGTCATTGGATTCGACGCCTGTTACTGTTCCGGCGTTCGCCGTCGCACCTGGGTCAGGCGGTCGTCCACCCACTTCAGGTTCTGGCCGTAACTCTTCTCATCAGGGCCGTGGAGGGGGTGGCAAAGGGAAATGACAGTATGTTCCCAAGTGCCAAATCTGCCGGGAATTCAATCACTACGCGGATCGTTGTCCTCATAGGTATGGTCGTGGTTCACCTTCTCCTTCTACTGCTAATTTAGTTTCGACTTTTGATGCTTAGGGTAAGATTTCTCCTGCTCAAACGTCTGATTGCTTTTTGGACACCGGTGCTTCAGCTCACATGACGCCGAACCCTTCTTCCATGGATTTCACTGTGCCCTATACCGGTAATGGTCACTTTGTTGTTGCTAATGGTGCTAAAGTTCCTATATCTAGTGTTGGTTCTTGTCGTATTGCTCGGAATATTCATTTATTGGATGTATTGATTGTTCCGCATCCCACTAAGAACCTAATGTCCATTAGCAAACTAACCTCAGACTATCCTGTTGACGTGTTATTTACTGATCAGTCCTTTGTGATTCAGAGTCGAATGACAAAGCAACCCCTGGCTCGTGGCCGTAGTAGTAATGTTCTCTATGTTTTGGAATAGTGTCACTCTGCGATGACATCTGTATTACACTCTGCATCTACGAAAGCGTCGTTTGAATTGTGGCATCGTAGACTAGGCCATACTCCTATTTCTATTATTACATTATTGAATAAGTTGGGTTTTTTGTCAGTAAGCTCTGTATTGCCCAAACCTACTATGTGTTCTCCTTGTCAGTTGGCAAAGAGCAAACGTTTGTCCTTTTCTTTGAATGAAAAACGAGCTATTTCAGTTTTGGACTTGGTGCATTGTGATTTATGGGGTTCCGCCCCCGTGTCTTCTAATGATGGTTTCAAGTATTACGTTGTTTTTATAGATGATTTCTCACGTTTTACTTGGTTATACCCTCTTCGTGCTAAGTCTGAGTTTTTTGAAGTTTTGGTATGCTTCAATACATTTTTCTGTAATCAATTTTCTTCCACGATCAAAGTCTTTCAGAGTGACAGGGGTACTAAGTTTCTGAACTCTCGAGTTCGTGATTTCCTTACCTCGGTTGGTATCTACCATCGTGTATCTTACCCGTACACTCCTCAGCAAAATGGTCGGGCTGAACGTAAACATAGACACATCACTGAGATGGGATTGTCTTTGATGTTTCAGGCTAGTGCACCGGCTTGCTTTTGGCTTGATGCTTTCTCCACCGCGGTATACATTATCAATGGTTTACGTACCTCGCTATTGGATGATAAATCTCCCTTTGAGTGTCTTTATCATGTTTCTCCGAATTATGCCAATTTCAAGTCTTTTGGCTGCCGAGTTTATCCCTATTTACGTGACTATGTGCCTAACAAACTTGCTCCTCGCAGCACTCCTTACATTTTCTTGGGTTACAGCTCGTCCTACAAAGGGTTCCGGTGTTACGATCCTATCACTACACGCTTCTACATAACTCGTCATGCCCAATTCGATGAGCTATCACATCTTTTTTCCAGTGTTAAAGTCGCTTCCATCATGGATAACTTGGACATCTCGTCCTTCTTGGAGCCTGGCCCGGCCCCTGCTCCTCCAGCACCCTCTCCGGCTCCTGCTGTCTGCCCTCTTACCAGTCTCAGCCCTTGTACTCTCTGTCCGGGTGCCCCGCTTCAGTCTGCTCCTACTGCTATTCCATTACCTGCTCCTGCGGTTGATGATCCGCCCGCTCAGGTTGTTGACCCAGTTCCTCGCCTTCCTGCACCGGTTCAGCCGCCTCCTGTTGTCCCTGCTCCTCCGGGACACTTTATGACCACTCGTACTAAGGCAGGTATCTTCAAACCCCGTTATCTTGTAGATATTGCCTCTACTAGCTTGCACACTGCCTTGGTTTTCTTCAGATGAGCCCAAGGGGTTTCGTTCTGCTCTTAAGCATCCTCACTGGATGGCCGCCATGCGTGATGAGCTGGACTCTTCATCGCAATAATAATTAGGTTCTGGTCCCTCGGCCCTCTGATACCAATATAGTTGGTTCTAAATGGGTCTTTCGCACCAAGTATCTCGCAGATGGTTCGGTTGAGAGGTACAAGGCTCATCTTTTTGCTCAGGGATTAACACAGGTTCCTGGTTTCGACTTTACTCATACATTTAGTCCTGTTGTTCGGGTTGCTACTGTTCGTATCATCCTCGCTTTGGCTATTCAGCGGGGTTGGTCCTTACATCAACTTGATGTGAACAATGCCTTCTTGCATGGTGTTCTGACTAAGCCGGTCTATATGTCTCAACTGCCGGGGTTCGTTGATCCACGATTTTCGGATCATGTCTGTTGCCTAAAGAAGGCCTTGTATGGGCTTCGTCAGGCTCCCAGAGCTTGGTTTGTTCGGTTCAGCAACTTCTTGCTCACTCTTGGGTTTCAGTGCTGTTGTTTTGACACCTCACTGTTTTATTTTGCTCGTGGCTCTACTGTCCTTTATCATCTTCTCTACATTGATGATATTATAGTCACATGTAATGATTCAGTTTTCCTCAAGAGTTTCATCGCCCGCGTTGACAAGGAGTTCTCTGTCAAAGATCTGGGTCGTCTCAACTACTTTCTCGGTCTTGAGGTCTCCCGCAGTGCAGATGGTCTTTTCCTTGGTCAGGCAAAATATGCTCATGATATTTTATCTCGTGCCGATCTTCTAGAGTCTAAGCCTGTTACCACTCCTCTTGCTGCCGGGGAATCTTTTGTGAGCTCTGGTTCCTCCTTTAAGGACCCGACCCTTTATCGATCGCTTGTAGGCGCACTACAGTATCTCACTATTACCAGACCCGACCTCTCTTATGCGGTCAATCATGTGAGCCAGTTTCTACAGTCTCCCACTGACGATCACTTTCTTGCGGTTAAGCGTATCCTTCGCTATGTTAAGGGTACGATCAACTTTGGCCTTAACTTCACTCGCGGAACCGATCTCTCCGTTGTCGGCTACTCAGATGCCGATTGGGCCCGTTGCACAGAGACGCGTCGCTCCACTTATGGATATTCCATCTTCTTGGGTGGAAATTTGGTGTCGTGGAGTGCGAAGAAACAGCCTACTGTGGCTCGCTCTAGTTGTGAGTCTGAATATCGAGCCCTGGCTCATGCTGCTCAGGAGATGATTTGGCTATCTCAGTTGCTTCGTGAATTGCGTGTCTCCATTTCTTCATGTCCTCTCCTGCTTTGTGACAACAAGAGCGCCCTGTTTCTAAGTCAAAATCCGGTTGCTCATAAGCATGCCAAGCACATTGACATTGATTGTCACTTCATTCGTGAATTGGTAACTTCGGGTCGTTTGGAAACTCGCTTCGTTCCGTCTGATTTGCAGGTTGCTGATATTTTCACCAAGAGACTTCCTCGTCCTGGTTTTGAGCTTCTCAGATCCAAGATTTGTGTTTGGTTACACCCACAACATCGCTTGGGGGGGGGGGGATAATAACGTAGATGGATCGGATCAAATAAAATCAAATCTTTGATTTTATTTTCTTGTATATTTGTATATATTCTTTTCCTTAGTTAGAATATTTATTGTATCATTGCCTTGTATTATTTCTTTGTAATCCTCTTTATATAGTGAAATAATACGCTCACAAAAAACACGGTGATTAATACCTATTCTCTCAATTTTATATGATTATTGATTTTAGAAAATAGAGATCATATTCTAATACCAATTTGTGCCTGTTTTTTAATATTCTTAAAATCAACAAATTTTATCCATGCAAATTCTTCTTCGTCCAAGCTTCTGCCTGCATGACAATCTCCCTCCCACGCGCAATCTCACACAGTGGGTCGACTTATGGGGGTTTGGAACTTAGTCCGACTGAAAGTGGTGGTTGTTAGAAGAAGGCATGTACGTAGGCAAACTATCTTCTTAGGGGAAGCAAGAGAAGAAGGCGTGCGCTTTTTGAAATCATGCACTTAAAACTAAGCAATGGATTATAATTATAATTATAATTATAATCAATGCAGCTGTCTTACTTTAATTAGCTCTATAAACATGATTCCAGCAATTGACTCAAATCATTCCATTGACTCTATGATTAATAAGTGTAGCATTGTAAGTCTGTGACACAAAACACCAACATCAGAATCTATGTTTTAAAACCCTGTCTACTTTCAACCTTCAAGCTTCAATGCAAAGTTACATCAGTAATCTCTATTTTGTTCTTTATTGAAGTTATCTCTTTTGTTTTGTTGTCAAAAAAATTGTTTTTTTCCCTTAGTTTTTGTTAAGCAAAAGAAGAATATTTATAATAAATTAAAATAAATAAAAATGCAAATACATTTTTAAAGAAGAAATCTTTCCTCTTTGTGTACAAACAACAGGAAGGAAGCAAAAAAAAAAAAAAAAAAAAAAAAAAAAATTCCAGATGCAAGAAAGAACAAATTGTTGAAAAAAAAAATAACAATAGAAAACACATAAATTTACGTGCTTTACTAACAATGTGAAGTTATATACCATCCACAGGCAAATGAGAGAAGAAATTTTATTGCTTTGAGAAGTTTATAGTATAGAGTTCAGCTGGTTACAAAGTAAGTAATTTATATAATATTACTGAAGCAAAACATATGAATGACCTAAATTAAAATATGACCAAAAATAACTACAATTTAAAGATGAACGAAAGAAAAAAAGATTAGTCAACAGAAAAGTGGACTTGAATTACTAATTTCTCCTTAATCAATTTACTGGATGATATGCTTCACATTATTTTTAGCACAACGTACTAGAGTTAACAAGAATTTCTACTTGGCTCATAAAATTTTTCCAAATGCATATTAACTTCTCCACCAAATTGCACATAATCCTATGGCCAACCAAATTTAGGAACACAGATACTAGCAACAATTCTCAAAGTTATGCAAGACAAATAATATATCCCTATATTACCTGCTAACACAACCTAACAAAGGTTATACTCTTCCATCATTCAAGTAATTTTTAAACCTTTTCAATTAAATCCAGCTTAGCAATTTGCCATTGATGACAAATACAATAAATATTATCATGACACACACTTGAATGAATAATCGCACGATTCACTTAATAATGTATAAAAACATCATAAATATGATTCAAGATTCATTAATAATCCAAGTATCAAAGAGTTATAGCTCATAAACAAATTAGTAATTACAGACCCAAAGCTCAATTCGATATCCATAGATACTAAATAAAAAAAACACTATAGGCCAGGTTGGTTTACGATATTAACCCTTTTTTATATGATTATTAAAAAATTATTAATTTTCCACAATAAAAATATTACTTTTCACCATAAAAATCTTACTTGGTTAATTATTAAAACTTTAATTAAAATTATAACATTTTTCAATATAAAGTAATGTTCCTTCTATGAAAAAGTATTATTTTTTGTATAATCTAAAAATATATTAGTTTTTATGCAAAAAATTAGATCCAAAATACGCTCCGTTTTTTGTGCGGATCTGAGTTAGGTCAATTGAAATTCATGTTCTTATCATATTTGAAGTGGATCAGACGAGGCTATTTCTTATAGATATGATGTATATAAATTTTTGTTATATAGAGATACTAAAATTCGTAATTAAAATTTCATTCAGTGCTAAAACTGTGACCTATTTCTTAACACTTGTACAATTTAATTGGCTATTAGGACTTCCAATATACGCTACATTGTTAACTAATATGTTTGATATATATTAGAAATATAAAATTAGGAGATAAACGCACACGCGCACACACACACACACACACACGATTGAAACATGTATTGTTGAAAAATGTAAAGATGGTTTGATTAATAAGCGCGGGCATTTGAAATCTCTGTGGTTACAGCCAATAGTGCTTTTCAGATATTTATAAATTCTAATTTAACAGTCATTTTCAATTTCAAACCCGCGACATTGAGAAACACAAGTCACTTAGCAGACAACCTCTACCACTCGGCTAGATTCCTTATTTTATTATGCCATTAAATTATTACTTAATTTAATTATAAAACTTATATTATACATTGGTATAAATAATTTAACATTCATACAAGAAAAAAAATAAAATTAAAGATGAAATAAGCATAATAAAAATTGTACATCGCATGATTGGAAAAATCTTCTATATACTTAAGAAGATGAAATAGGATACATACATATATATATTAATATTATATTAAATGAGAAAAAAATGGTTCATGAAAAACCTTTTGATACTATAAAGATGGTTTATACCATTAGATCGTTTATCATTTTTGTAATACAATTGTTTTCAATATATCCAAATTATACTTATTACCGATTTCTTTTATTCTAATCGACTTTCTACTGTACATTTGTCTCATACGCCATGGAGATGGTGAGAAGAGAGTCACTACAAACTACAAAAAGGATAATGGTAACCCCTCCTTTTTGACTCCTAGGAATTTTGTTTTTCTAGTGGCCCTTCCACTTGGCACCATCGGTTTAATTAAATATAATTAAAAATTATAGTATTTAGGTACAAAAAATTCCATATATATATATATATATATTTCTTTTTTCTTTTCTATTTTGTTGATATGTATGAGAAAATGTTCCTTCATGTAAATTTTTCTTAAACTTCAAAAGTCACACTATGTAATAGAATAGTTTTCAATTAAACATAGAATATCATTACATTTCAAGTAAACAAGCATTATCTTCACGATTAATCAGTAAGATTGGACAATAATACCTTTACGATTAAACTAGTATTACCTTTATGGTTAAACCAATAATATACTTCAACACAAAGGGTAATACAAAGACTAAAATATTTATTGTCAAGTAGTAAAACATTTACAGTAAAGTACTGATACCATTCAACAAAAAGAGTAATACATTTATGATTAAGTAATAATATTTTTCAATAAAAAAGTAATACATTTCCTGTTAAGCAGTAATACCTTTAAAAACAAACATTAATATTTTTATGATTAAACAGTAATACATTTATGGTTAAAGAATAGTATTTTTCAACACAAAGATTAATACATTTACGGTTATACCATAATATTTTTTAGGGCAAAGAGTAGTATATTTACAATTAAGCAGTAATACTGTTCAAAAAAAATAATAATACTTTTATGGTTAAATAATAATACCATTTAACAGAAATAGTAATACCTTAAGAGTTTGGCAATAATACTTTCTAGCATAAAGAGTAATATATTTACAGTTAAACAATAATACATGTAACTATGATCCGAACAAAGATGGTGCACACGAGACTTATTAAAAAGTAAAATATAAATGAATAAGAATATGTGGCAGCTATCTCCCATGCAAACATCTAGAATGACACCTAAATTCAATTTCCATCGTTGAAGATAGAAACCCACATTCCTTGACTTTAGTGATGTCTTTGTATTACTGTCACATTGCATACGCTTTCACTCCAAGTTAAAATTATACTACATTTGTGGGTCACCATTTTCTTGTTTTCTCATGCAAATAACTCCCAAATCTGATCTCAAACTAGTAATCAAAGGCGGCTCACTTATATCTTCTACTCCTCCCCCTTCTCTTATTTTAATTATATATAGATCACAGATTATATTGAGAAAAGCCTAGCCGGTAGAGAGAGGCAAATGGAGGTGATGATTCCAGGGGATTTTGCTTTCAACAGTGCAAGATCTTCGCCGCAAGTTCGCACACCTAAACGCTTCGGGGAATGCTATTTCAGTGCTCCGCCGAGCCCTTCTCGTCTCTCTCAATACTACAGCGATCATTTCGATGAGAGCGACGGCGGGGTGGCTTCTATGCTGCCCTTCCACTCGGAAGATAGGCCTGCCATCCCTAAATCACCACCTCTCAACATTGGAGATCATGACTTTGCATTTGATGTGATAAGCCAAGATTGGGGAACCGAATCCCTCTCTGCTGAAGACCTCTTTGACGGCGGCGTGATTAAGCCACTGAAGCCGCCGCCGCCGGTCGGAACTAGAAAGATCATCTCGCCGCAGCAGAAGACCAAAGGGAAGGACCCGTTTGCTGTTGCCGTGAAGGCGGCGGCGCCACGGAGGGGAAGAGAGAGCGGGGTAGATCTATCGAAAACGTCGAGTCGAAGAGCGGCGCGGTCACTTTCTCCGTTAAGACACAACCAACTACCGTGGGAAGAAGAAGAAGAGCAGCCGCATGACGCAAGGAATTTTTCAGCTCAGTCATCAGCGTCTGCCAAAGGCCAGAAGAAATGGAGGCTGAAGGACTTTTTCCTATTCCGGAGCGCGTCGGAGGGACGTGCCGCCGACAAAGACCCTCTGAAGAAGTACACGGCCGCGGCTTTCAGGCGGACCAGTTTCAGCGCTATTGAGAGCCCCGGTTCGAGAAGAAGGGGACCAGTTTCGGCTCATGAGCTGCACTACACAGTAAATCGGGCGGTTTCTGAGGATCTGAAGAAGAGAACATTTTTGCCTTACAAGCAGGGGATTCTGGGCCGGCTTGCATTCAATCCGGCTGCTCACGCCCTGGCCAATGGCTTTGGTTTTTCTCGTAAATAAAATTCAATTTTCTTTTCGAGTTTGATTAATTTATTTCCCATCTTATTTTGCATTTGTATAGACATAATATGTAAAAAATTCATATTAAGAAATAAAATATATTTAATGAGGATGAATTTGCTTATTTATTTTTGTTATATTATATAATTAATATAGCTTAATCATATTATTTCAATAAATAATACAGCAGGTACCCATAAGATTGGCCGACATATTTGTGTGTGTAGGAGAGGAAGTGAGTCACTCTCTATGTAATAATCTCAAATGAGGACTTGTGCAAAATTCTCCAACTTTCTTCTTCTCAGCCAGTCTCTTCTTCCTCCTTCTGCATCTTTTATAGACACATTCTTCACTAAATCAGTAAATATCTGCCAAACACCGCTGGTGGAGCACACGCAAGCTATTCATTACAAAGCTCTTACGCACGCTATCACATAAGTGAAAACCATTGGGTTCGATATCTCAAGTGAAATCTCTATTCCTCTTTCTCTAGCGATTCACTTTTGATATCTTTGTATCAATGGATTCATCAGCGCATCTACAATCTGCATCCCTGTTGAGCAGAAATAGCTTTCCCTCCAACAAAAAAGAACAAGTATCTCCTTGTTCCCCTGGACACCCCTTCCCCCTAAAACCTCCTCTGCTTGGCTTTAAGTTTTCTTTCGTTTTTCCTTAGAAACACATGTGATGCACACACTTTTCATTTTTGTATGTTTGTGTTGGATTTACACAAGGCTGGTGTAGCTTAGTTAGACCCATAATATTACCGTGATGGTGGAGATAGACTTGATTGAAATCATCTATGCTTCTTTTATTTATAAATTAATTAAGAGGTTGATTAGGATTTGAACTTCAGAATATTAGGGTACTAGTTGAGTTCGTACTAACCATAGTACTGAATAATAAAATTTGCAAAATAAGAGTAAATAAACAGAGTTCTTACATAATCAAATTCGGTATTTATTTTCCATCAAATAATTGGTGAGCTTCATACAAATGACGATAATTTTCCCGTCTCGCTCAAAATCATGCAAACGAAAAAACTATTGTTAGATGTCATGTCAACTTCCAATTAATTAATACACAATTTTGAACAAGGCTTTGTTTGAATGCTAATTCTGTATTTCTTTAATCCAACTCCACTCGAACCTATTATATAGTTGCTTTCCTTCTTTGCCAACTGCTGATTAATGTTATTTATTTCAATTTGTAGTCAACTTCTAGAAGAGCAGGACCGACTTCTGCTCTAATCTAATAGCATTTTTATTTTTCACAAATTGGCTTGTTTGGAAAAGAAGGGAAACTGCAAACTTAGTCTTGTTAAAAGTAACGTTTTACAGTTTAGTTCTAATAAAAGTATAATTTGCAATTTAGTCTTATTAAATCTTAGATTTTTGCTGATTTAGTCCTAAAGTCACATATATTGGAAATGTACCCCAGAAAATAATTGGGGGCTCTCTTATTTTGGTCAATTTCACGGAACAGAATGAACTTGGTTTAGATGGCGATTATGTTGACTACACGCGATAGCTCACATTGTTAATTCATTATATAAATTTAATGAGTTCATGAAAATACTCAAATACAATCTATTTTATATTATGTGTTGTTGTAAAAACTCGATGATGATTATTAGCTGATAAAGGGCCTCAGTAGGTTAGCAGTTCAAAAAATGAAGGTTATCCTCTATAGCGTGTATTATTGGTTATCCAGGACATTAGAAGTTCCGACTACTCGGGTTGATGAAGATCTCTTCAATGAACTTGCACTTGTACTTTCTTGTCCCTTCTTCAGTGAGAGCGACGACATAGATATCTTTGGTGATCCATTGACCAAAGCGATGTTGGAAACTTGGGACAAAGGGCACGTGGCTTCTGGAGTTCTGGGTGAGGAAGAACTACTTGGCCGGACCGTTCCGTCTAATTTGAGGTAGGTTGGGACCAACTGAACCTTGTGGGCTTGGACGTAGGAACAACAATTGGCATAAGTTCAGGTGTTTCTTGGGGAAATTGATATAAGTTTAGAATTTGATAATGATGTCTGTTGGGTTTCAGTTCATGTAAGCTCTAGGTTGTGTGTGCCTATGGCCTTTCCGTCACTATGATGCATTTGTCTATGTGGAGTGCGACAATTGGTGCATCTCTTAGATTCTAACAGGTTGCCTCAGATCTGATGATGTTCTGTATTGATCCCGCGTTGGGTGCCAAAAGTTCTTTCTGCTTCCTAAAATTACCAAAAACAATTCAAAAACACATATTATTATGTCCTACAAATTGAGTTTTGAAGCCAAAATTTCACATTAAACACTCTTAATTGACAAAATTTGCGCAAAAAATTACCTGGGGAATCTAAAAGGGAGAAAACGTCTCAATTGAAATAATTGTTTATTTATAAAAAAAAAATATTTTTTAAATAAACAAATAATATTATTTATTTAAATAAATAATATTGTAAATTAAATTGCACGTTACACCTCATACAACAACTTTTGTGCATTTGATTGAGCTTCTCTGGTCTCACTACGTGAGAGCCCCTTCAAATAAAATACTTTGTTATTCCACGTTCATTAATGAGAAACAAGGCAGTGATGTAGACCTTGCTTTGTTTGATTGCTGCTTTGGTGGGGTGGCACGATAATGTGTGCTCTTTTCACTTCTTCTCTTTTGTTCATATTGCCAAAAAATATTTGATTGATCTTTAAAAATATATGGAGTGTGAGATATGTATGTATTCTACTGTATATAACGAGACATCTCATACAAAAAATCTGGGAATTCTATTTAATTCGATTTGAATTTGTGCAAAAATATATGAATCCAACATTTATTAGGTGCAGGTTTCTTTTTTGCACGCAAGGATAACTTAAACCATTTTAGAAAAACTAATACTTTTTGAATAAAAATTAATATTTTTATGATTATCCAAAATTATTGCTTTTAAAAAAAATGATTATGTACTATTTAATGAAAATATTATGATTTTACCAATACATTTTAATAATTAATCAAAGAAAAACAATATTATGGTGAAAAATAATACTTTAATAAAAATAATAATATATTTTAAAATCTAGAATGGTATTTTTTTTTTGTTAAAATTGTATCGTGTTTTGCGTGAGCGCGGCAAATCCATCGGGACACGCGCCTTAGTGCCTTAGGTCAAATTCGCAAGTTTTTGAGATGTTTTGAGTTGGATCAATCTAGTTGTTTGGATCTAAATTTATGCAACTATGGCACCGGTGGCTATCTTTTTTTATAAGATGTATGCATCGAGTGGAACAAGCAAATTGCAGAATTACTTAGGTAGTATTTTGAATTGCTTCTGCTTTTAAAAAATTGATTAATTTTAAAAAGTGTATGAACATAAGTGTTAAAGTGTTTAAAATAAATTGATTTTGACCACACAAAAAAATCTATGACTTGAGCGTTTGCAAAATTCATTAATTTAACTAAAAAAATAAAAGAAATTTGAAATAAATGGGGGGTTTGCTTACAACTATTAATTAAAGTAAATTTATAAGCCTTGAAGCAATAAATGGCTTTTTTAAATCCAAAAGAATAAATTAAAATTTGAAAAGCATTGGAAAACACTAACTTAAGTATGGCAAGTACAAAATATCGACCGTTACAAAACATATAAAAATCAATACACTACAAAAAAAAAAAAAAAAAAAAATTAGAGATGATAAAAATCAATATACTACAAAAAAATGCATATTAGAGATGAAATTTATTCATCACTTAATACTATATTCAAATGTTAAAATACGAATTATCCCTTTTATATATCTCAAGCTTTAGTATGAATAATTATGTCTGCAGGTGTCGAGTGGGGTGGAGTGAATATAATTCGTTGACCCGCTTAATTAATGACTTTTGTGTCAATTTAAGTAAAATAATATAAAATTAATTTTATATATCGTAGATAAAAAAGACTAAAATACGATTTCTCGGTTTGATATATCTCAAACTCTAGTATGAATAATTTGATTGCAATAGTAGTAAGGTGCATGTGCTACGTGTTTATATTCGTACATTGTCAATATCATCGTAAATTTTAAGCAATCTCTTCATTCCACAGCTTAATTATCAGTTGCAGCCCTTCCATTTACCCACATAACTTCATTTGCCTATTGCTCTACCCTCATAAACGTTGCATCATCTTTCCCATCCTATAAATTCTTCCCACGTTTCTTCATTGCCACAGATCCCACATTATTACAAGAACTCGCAATCATGGCTTTCCCTACAACGCTCCTCGCCATTCTCCTGGCTTCTCTCCTCGCTTCATCGCTCATGATCTCTGCAAGAAAACTCGACTCAAAATCGAGCCTCTTAGCCCGCCTGAAGCTAGACCAAGAGGGGCCAAATTCGTGTTGGGATGCATTATTCGAGCTCCAATCTTGCAGTGGTGAAGTGGTGTTGTTCCTTCTCAATGGGGAGACTCATCTTGGCACTAACTGCTGCAAGGCCATAAGAACCATCGAGCACGAGTGTTGGCCGTCCATGCTGGGGTCCATTGGAATCACGGTGGAAGAGAGCAACATTCTTCGCGGCTATTGTGATGCGACGGCAGAAAGTGTCGCTGCCGCACCTCCACCTGTACCTCAGCCCCGGTGCTACAGCTTCCCACGCTTACTCCCTTAGTTGAAGTCAAAGATGAGATAAAAATTAACACTGAATAAGGGCTGTATGCACGGCTTATTTTTGTGTGGAGGATTTCACGTCTTAGCTATATTGAAAGTTTTGCTCTTATAATTTTGATGAGTATATTATTTATTATATGATGCCATCTTTTATATTTGCAAATGCACGTGTTATATCAGAAATTATGCGCGTGCTATGTTCTCACAGAATACGAACATAAATAATTAATTAATGCGAAAACAACATTTGAATGTACAATTTTTTTAAAAAAAGACATTTGTTTTTCTCCCAAGCCTCTTGTAAGTGTTTGTTCAATAACAATAATAGAACCAACAGTATGCGGGAAATCCTTATCCCCAACAGTGCATGGGGGGAAAAATTATCCCTGTGCTGTGCTCGAACCTGCGGGGATCCTCACCCCACGAGAAATCCCTGTTTTCTATTTTTGGTAAAAAAAAAAAAAAAAAAAAAAAAAAAAAAAACCATTTATAACACAACCTTGTTTCCCCCCTTTTTTTAATACATTCTGTCAATTGCATAAAAAAAGAAAAAAGAAAAAAAGACCAAAGTCACAATCTAATTGAAGTCATTAGCATACAACTTACAATCTTTTAGAGACAAACTAACAATCTGATAAGATTACATTAAAAAAAAAAAAAAGAAAAAAAAAAAGCAAAACAAAACAAAACAACATTAAAATATTAAAGGTCAAAAGAATAATACAATTTGATGAATCTCTCCACTCATTCCTTTAAATATTCCATGCAGACTTTAGCCTCCGCATGACTCATCCATCCATGCTAGTTACATAACCTTGAATATCATAAAAGTAATTTAAATGAAATCACAAATTTATTAAGTGTTCAGGTAAAGAAAAATATTTATATTTCTAAAATAAAAATGAAACAAAAAGGAAAAGAGAAGTATTTTGTTAGTAAAAAGATTCTCATATTTTCTTTTGTTGCATCAATTTCTTTATAAAATGTACAATAACCAGAATGAGTATGTGATAATCCGAATTTTTATTGCACTATTAAAATTACTTCTATAAAAGTACCAATAACCATGATTTTATGATTAATAATATGAAAGTTTTTCTAAGATTTAATGTGAGAATTCTATGACTTCATAATGAAATATTCTAATTGATATCGTCATGATTTTAGGTGTGGAATTGAAGCTAAAGCATGATTTAGTGATTCAATAGAAATTTTCATGATTATAAGTACAATTATAAGATCTTGATTTTCATGATATATATGACTAATTGAATTAAATTAATAGAATGATAATTCAGATTATAAAATATCATTATTTATTAAATTTTCTGATTTCATGATTTTATAAAATCATTCCATGATTTAATTCGCAATTATATGATTTTTAGGATTGTATAATTTTTATGTGGAATGAAATTGAGCAAAAGTATGATTAAACTATTTAATTAATATTGGGTTATCATTTCAATTTATTATGATTAAACTATTTAATTAATATTGGGTTATCATTTCAATTTATTAAACTATAATTGAGTTTATTAAAAACATATTTAATATTAAATGTCTAAGTTCCAAGGCCTGTAGCCCAATAGGATATTAAAGCTGGATATATATACTGAATAGGAGGATTAATTAAAGATTCATACTCATTTACTTACATGTCAAAGTAAAGAACATTAGGATAGATCAGTTTGGGGTCGCTCAATTGAGCCGTAATCGTCAACTCAATGTCTGTCTTCCTTCTTTTCAATCTTCAGGTAAACTTATTTCAAAAATTCGAAAGTCCTATACCTGCACCTCCAAATTTTATGAAATTTTAATATTTTGTTCCTTCTTGTTATTTCGTGCCACGGTGAAAATTTCATTCAAATTGGATATCTATTTTATTTTATATGAAATTCTTTATCACTCCATATCCATATTTATAAAGTTCTACGTTTCTGATTTGAAATTTCAGAATATAGGGTTATAGCCATCCAAATCCTTTGAATTTTGAAGATGTGGTTTGTTCTTATTATTTAGAGTCAATTTTAAAATTTTATCCCAATCATATAACTATTTTATTTTATATAAATTCTCTATCATTCCATGTCTAGTTTTACAAAATCTCATGTTTCTGATTTGAAAATATAGAATATATGGTTACAATTATCCAAATCCATTGAATTTTGAATATGTCATTCTTTTATGTGTTATTTATATTCCATAAAAGTTTCAAGTAAACCCCATTTGTATTTTATGAGTTATGATATTTTTCTTAAGGCTGTGCATAATTTATAGTTTCAACTATTTCAATTTCAAAAATCCAAAATATATAGCAATTCTTCTCAGAAAGATTCAAAACTTTTATATGAGACTTCTATATGAGTTTAGTATTTACACTTCAAAATCCATCATTTTCCTCCATATATTTTGTGATGTTTAAAATAATCATTTATTATTGTGCAATGAATAAACACATCGAATAGTTATAAAATTTTCGTTTCAAGTCCGATTGGGCTCAAGTCAGTCGAAAAATGTTACAAATTTAATCATATATAGTTTGGAATTGAGAAAATAAAAGTTTCTTATTTTTTATTGTACACAAACTTCGAGAACAAAATATTTCTAAGTTCAATAAGAAGCTCGTTTTCACAAATTTGATAAAAGTTAGTCCTTGTTTTCACTTCCTAAAATCTTCTAAATCAGTTCATAAGATTGTAGAACTTTCAATTTTCTCTTAATGGTTGAGTAAACCTCTCCACCATTTTAAAGATTATAATAAAATGAATTTTTCTATTGTATGAGCTCTAGAAGCCTAAGGAACTATAGGACAAACTTTATTAAAAGCAACAACAATTAGTGTCATGTACAAGGTGGGTGATACTCTCACACTAATTTGTATGTTGTGGTTATTGATTACCCATAAAAGTGTATGCATGTTTATATTTCAATTGTTAGAAAATACGTGATGCTCATATGTTATATGTTCTTCTTGTGAATGTTTCGTTTATGGAGTTTAAACATTCAAAGTGAAAGATATGATATGTGAAATTTGTCTGATTATGTATGATGATTATGTTGCGTTGATTACGCATGAGTATGGCCAAAGTTGATACATGATATAAAATACTTGTTGGTTTTCATGACGTGGTGCGAGGAGAGTACGATTGATGTGTTCTTGATTTCATATGTATATGATTTCTTATAGAGAAATATGCATGATTATATGGCAATTGTCTATGATATTCTCTATGATTTTTATGTTACATATATTTATTATTGAACGATTGTTTAATGAAGCTTACGTGTTTGAAATTTTATGAGATGACATGTGAAGGAGCCCAATACATACATGAAATGATTATGATGTGTTAGATATGCATTGGCAATGTGAAAGTTGATACATGTTATGAAATGTGGTGTTTTTATGTAACGTATTTCTTGTGTATTCAGACTCCAATTGATTTCTCAGTTTATTTTTGCTAATAAGACAAACTTCAGTAAAAAAGAAGGCAAGCTCTTAACGATGAGCAGGGTCGGATCTTCCTTTAGTTGAAATAGTTCGTTGTTTTGAGCCTAAATATTTTTTTATTTTTTTAGAGCCCATAATTATTTTTATAACTATATATATGTATTGTTGGGTTCACTACTTTAAAAGGCATAAGGCGCCCTGAGGCACCAAACCAGTTTCACTGCCTAGGCACGAGGCGGGAGGCGAGGCGCCCAAACTAGAAAAAAATGTAGATATATATTAAAACATTAACCATAATAAAAAACTTAATAGATTCATCAAAACATGATTAAATATAGAAGTTCAAAATATAATAATTAAGCATAATTACTAAGGCAAGGCACTAATTATCATCATTATAGTTCATATCAAATTGTGGATTATCATCGGATTTGTATCCATCCACATCTTCTTCTTCTGCCTCATCTGAATGCCCTCCCATATCTTTCCATTCATCTTCCTTATCCACAAGTTTGAAAGCACTAGATCTAGATGATAATGTTTTAGAAGTCTTTGAAGTTGTTGTCCTTCTAGTATATGTTCAAGTGGTCTTAGTAGGTTCCTCAACTCCTACAGCTATTGCAACATTATCCCATCTAAAACTATCTTCCTCAAACACAAATTCTTCTTTCGGGACTCCAACTAACCATTCGTTACTTTCATCAATCTCATTCAAAGTAAGTGGATCAATTTTTCCCATTGCAATGTTCTATTGTACTTGATAAATACCAAATTATTGAGCCTTTTTTTATCCATACTACTTATTTTCTTAGCATGCATCTTTTAGTATAACTTGAAATTAACATAATTTCATGCATACTATTTTTTTAAAATATCGAAGTGTTGAAGAACTTACATGCTCAAATACATTCCAGTTTCGCTCATTGATTGAGGAGCTACAAGTAAGACTTAGTACCTTGATAGCAAACTTCATCAAATCAGGAATTTCATAACCGAATGCTACCCACCAGTTAGCTACAATTTTTTTTAAATTAAACTAAAATAATATAATAAATTAATAATAAACTATTGAAACTTTATTACCTGGTATTCTTGTATTCCTTTGCCTAATAGTCATAGGCATACCAAAAAAGTCATTCACCTTTTCTATACTTGTCTAAGTCAATTCAAATCTGATCTTGTGTATTAGTATTTAGAACTAATCTTTGGATACATTGATATAAACCCTTATAAAACGTTTAACAAGAAAACTTTCAGGATCTCTGTAAAAAAATTCATGGTTCAAGAAATTACCAGCTGCATATAAGGGTTGATGCACTTGAACACTCCATCTTCGATCGATGATCTCAAACACCTCATTATACTTGCTCTCATTTCCTTAAAAAGAAAAAAACTATTATTTGTTTTGCTCTATCCACTGCCTCGTAAATGTTCCCAATGGAGGCTTTTCCTCACCATCAACAATCCGAAGAACATGAACAAGAGGAGAAGAAAATTGGAGGGCCATGAAAATATGATTCCAAAAAGAAGGCATTATCATAATTTGAGCTACGATTTTACCTTGTACCTCTTTTACCCATTTGCTTTGACTCCATTCATCATACACAAACATTTTTCTCAAGTTCGCCTTTTGACGATGAAAACTTTGTAGTGTTACAAAGGTAATTACAAAACATGTTTTGGCAGGCTTAACTAACTCCTTTCTTTAAGTGAAGTTTCTCATCATTTTCACCAAAGTTGGTCGATTGTAGATATATCCATCCACCCTAATAGCTTTCGTTCATTTCTTCTTGAGATTAGGTATCTTGAAAATATCCTCCAACATCAAATCCAAACAATGATCAATACAAGGAGTCTAAAATAAATGAGTTCTCTTTCGTTCCAAATATTTTCCGGCCAACTTATTAACTGCAGCACTATCCGTAACAACTTGAACAACATTTGTTTCTCCAAGCTCCTCAATTTTCTTATCAAGCATTTCTAATATTTTCATCGCATCTTTTGCATAGCTAGATGCATCAATCGATTCAATGAACAAAACTTTCACAGGGACAATTAACCAAAAAAATTATCAAAGTTCTATCCCTCCGATCATTCCACCCATCACACATCAAAGTACACTCGTAGTGTTCTCTTGCTTGTATGTGATCCTCCATCATTTTGTTGGCATGTGCTTTTCTCATATTTAAGAATAGAAAATTGTATTTTATAATACGAAGGTGGTGGCAAATCTGGACCATAATCCCCAATTGCTTAGATCATCGGAGCGAAACCAGGAACATTCACGACATTCAAAGCCATTCCCGCATCATATATGAATCTTGTAATTTTTTGATAAGCTCGTTTTGCCAACTCTTTTTTGTGAGGATCATTCTCATCTATCTTTGCTTGCTTTCCTTTGCCTTCTTTTTCTCATGTCTACAATTGTTTCTGCATCGGGAGTGAAGTAACAATTGATTGGTCCTTTTCTTTTAAGCTTCTTAAACATCAGTTGCTTGCCCTTGTCCGCAAAACTAATACAATTAGAAGAACCTTGATAGCTTAGAATAAACATGTCATCATCAAAATCTATTTCATAATCTTCATCACCCACCATCTCATCGATATCAATAGTTCTACTCATTTGCTCCTTTACTTCCTTCTTTTTATTGATGAATTCTTTTATCTCATCTTTTACGGCTTGAGGACATCGTGTACATGTGTGCAATTTTTATAGCCTCCGGCAAGATGTTGTTTCAATTGATATATGCCTCATTTCAAAACTTTTGAACAAAAGTTACACTTGAATCCATGTATATTGATATTATCCCTTACTCGATACTTCCATGCAGGGTCTTTTCTAATTTCATTTAAATCATTTTCCATCTCTGCATAAAATAAATATATTTATTTATAAAACATATAAACATACATAAATTTAAAAGATAAATTATATCGAATCTATATAAATAGCATAATATAAATATAGAATCATTATATAATATAGAATCATGATTTCAACTGAAAGAAAAAAAAAAAGACATGTGGTTGCCGCGCCAGAGCTGTTGCTGCTAGCTTTCTGTCACCAGTGGGAGGGTTGCCGGCGGAAGGGATCGCCGATGGAAGGGTGCATTAAAGGGGGACTTAAGAAGGGTTTCACTTTCAACAAAAAAATGGCACTGAGGGTTAGGGTTGGGACGGCTGGTTGGGTGGGTTAGGGTTTTTCTCCTTACATGATATAAATATATTTAATTTAACAAAAAACAACAGAAGAAGAAGACAGATTGGGGCGAGGCGCACCATTTTGGCACATGTGCCTTGCTGTGAAGCACCTTAGGCGAGCGCCTAAGCGGTGCCTCACCCAAGCTTGCCTCGCCTTGTACCCACAAGGCACTGCAGGCCAAAATATTGGTGCGTAGGTGCACCTTTTTAAGCACTGGTTGGATTGGACTTCCAACTTGTGGAGATCGCAATAGCCAACTTAATTGAACCCCATGTGTTGGCCCAAATACTAGAAGAAGGGAGAGCCCATCTAGTGTATAAAATTTGACCTAAATACAATAGACACATGTGGATATATATGGTAGAAAATCAGCCAAAATTATATGCCATGTTCGGAGAAAAACAATAGAGAAAACAGAATTTTTGGATCATAAAGGTGTACCCAGTCTTGATTTTTTCTAAACGCGATTGTATTTAGTTTAGCAGCTAGCCTTGACCTAGAGATTGAGCATATGGACATCAAAACTGCTTTTCTTCATGGTACGCTAGATAAGGAGATCTACATGGAGCAACATGAATGTTATGGGATAAAAGGAAAAGAAGACTATGTATGGAAGCTGAAGAAAAGTTTGTACGGGTTGAAGCAAGCGCCTGAAATGTGGTACCAGAAGTTTGAGTCTGTTATGATGGATTATGGCTACCAAAGGGCCGCTTTTGCATACTTGTTGGGGGCGAGAGGCGCAAGGAGGTGCGCGCATCCTCAAACAAAGCCACACAGTCTTAAAAAATGTTAATAAAAACTAAAATTAGAGAGAAATAATTAATTGTTAAGCTAAAATATGCATCCAACAAGTTCATAATACTAAAAGAAAATGAGAAAACATTCATAATACTTTAAAAATCAAACATCAAAGTTCAAACACCAGCTAATCATCACTAATAAAATCATCCTCCGCCTCCACGTCATCATCATCATCATCATCAAATGTTAATTCCTTCTCCTTAAATTATTCTTGTTATTTTTCTTCTTCAATTTCTCATGCTTCACAATCAGTTTCATTATCATAATCTAAAAGTTTTAATAATGAGGATCTCATATTCTTTCCCCTTTCCTTTCACTTCTCCTTCTCTTTTCCCTTTCCCTTATCCACTGGTCTTGAAGGCATCTTAGAACTTGAATTTGAGGACACGATAGATTTCCCCCTCTCTCTATGCAAGCTCATTACCTCCCATAACCCTACTAACATCACCCCAAGTCAAATTTTCTTCATCAAACACCAACTCATTGCCTTCATCATATTTTTCTTCTTCATTTTCATCTTTTATCTTACCCGTCAACCATTCATTACTTTCATCAATATCCCTCAAAGTGATGGGAGCAATCATATAACGTCCAATATGATGATGTTAAAGAGAAAGATTTTACTTCACAAACATCTACTCTCTTAATTTATCCTGATCCGACCTTCTTCTTCTTTTGCTATAAATTTGCAAAATATTCAAAAAGCAAACTTTACAATTTAAAGTAATTCATAACATAGCAACAAACTTGACCATATAATATGAAATATGATACTTACATATTCAAATACTCTTCAATTGCACTCACATCCAGAAGAACTGCAATTAAGGTTAAGCACTTTAATAGCAATTTTTTTTGCAATTCAGGAGTACTTGATTAAAAATTTTCCCACCATAGAGCTGGAGATATTGTTTGTCTTTCCGTAATTACCAAATTATGTCCAAAAGAACCCTATGCATTCCGATATTGAGAGAGTGGATGTTAATCCTTTCTTGATCATCTAAGTTTGGAACCCAATCTCTCCATAGAACAAAAGAAACCATTCATCACTTCATCATCCATTACATCCGTGTGCTTATAGAAGAATTGAGGATTCAATAAGTATCCAGCCGTATGTAAAGGACGATGGAGTTGGCAATTCCATCTATTATCAATAATCTCAAATGTTTTTTCGTACTTCTCCTCATTTTCCTTGGAAGCGACAACAATAACTTCTTTTGCTCTATCCATAGCCTCATAAACGTAACCCATTGCAGGCCTTTTTTCACCATCAACCAACCTCAAAACACAAACTAAAGACGCATATATCTTCAAGATATACTGAACACTATTCCAAAATTTTATTGAAATGATGATTGATGTTGTCTTCTTACCATGAGCTTCTTTTGACCACCTACTTTCTACCCAATCTTGAGAAGTGAACATTGATCTAAAGATTTCTTTCAAGGTATGCATCTTCTCTAAATTGAGATAGGCAGTAGTAAATCTAATGATGCCCGCTCGATAAAGTTTTTTTCCCCTGTGAAATGACTCAACATATTCACCATTCCCGAGCGAACATAAATGTAGGAAGTCACTGTCATTGCTTTCTTCAATGTTGTTTTAAACTCAAACAATTTTCCAATGTCTTCTAACATCAAATCAATGTAATAAGCAGCACACAAAGTCTAGTGCAAGTGAGGCATTTTTGTTTCCAACAATATACTAGCAGACACCATGTTACTTACATTCTCGGTGATAATTTACACGACATTTTTTCACCCACACATTCCAAAAATTCATCAATCAACTCAAACATCTTCTCCTATCTTTGCATGATTCGAAGCATCAATAGACTCAATAAAAACCAAACCTCTTGAAGAATTCACCAAGAAATTAATCAAAATCTTCTGCCTTCTATCTGTCCAACCATCAACCATCAAAGTATAAACATATTTTGTCCACCATGCCTTACAACCATTGACATATTCTTCTTCCACGTAGGTTACTACCTTTTCAAAATAAAGTGCATGTACCTCATGATAGCTAGGTTTTCTCAGACCTACACCATAAACACCAATATCATCAAATGTCTGTTACAAACTATCATAATTGGCATTGAAAAGAATTCCAACATCATACATCCATCTTTTTGTAAAGCTTTGGATAACTTTATCCCTCAACTCCTTTTTTATGCCTCATCTAGCATCGTTTGCCTATCGGTTTTACCAACTTTGAATGGATCAACACTTCTGCTTACATACATATCCATTTGACCTTCACTTAACTATGGTGTCATCCTTTTGTGTGTCATGGACTTAGATGAAGAAATATGTGTGCCATCATCTTCTTAGTCATCTTCATCATCACTTCCAAGAGGATATAGATCCTCATAATCTGGAATTGCAACTCTTGTACAATCAACCTTTGCATTTTTTTCATATATATTTGAATTTCTTTGCGCACATTCGACGGACATGACCGGCATATTGCAGCATTTCTATAAGAACCGGTATGATGTTGTTTTGCTCTAAAAATTCCCCCTTTTTTGAAAATATTTCCACAAAAATTACAAATCAAGTCGTTCTTGTTCCCCGAGTCCACCCTTATAAAATATTTCATCCCAAATCTTTTGACGGACGAGCAATAGCTGGAACACTACCACTTTCCATGATACTATATTTTTAAATTTCAAAACTGCATATAAAAAACTACAAGTAAAAAAATATATTAAAAATTTCATATAAAAAGAACTACAAAAACACTGCATATGAAAAAACATATAAAACAAATTGCATATAAAAAAATATAAAAAAACTAAAAAAGCTTTCATATAAATAAACCTGCGTATAAAAAAATACAAAAAATCAGAATATTAAAATACTACAGAAAAACACAAAAATCTTTCATAAAAAAAAAAAAAAAAAGTGATAATCTTATTGGTTACCAGGCATGCAGTTGTGTGCCGGAGGTCGCTAGTGGCAAGGGGTGGCCAGCGGTGGGGTAATCGTTGGTTAGGGCAGGGCTGCAGGAGGCAACCGGCGTTATGTAATGAACCCTCATACTTTCTAAACAGTAAACTCTAATTTTTATTTTTATTTTTTTTGTATTTGAACCAAAAATTGAAGTGCCTTTTTTATGGTCCCCTCTAAAACATGTTTCACTTTCCCAGTTTAATAAAAAAAAATAGCACAAAGATGGCTGGGTGCAAAAAAAAAAAAAAAAAAAAGAAAAAGAAAAATAGCGATTAAAAGGCGCGCCCCAGGCGCACTTCGGGCGCAACCCTGGAGGCGCCTAAAGGCGCGCGCCTTTTGGACAACGCCCACCTCAACAAGCTAAGGGCATTGTCCTCGAAAATTGGTGTGCCTCGCATCTCGGGAGCGCCTCCAACAAGTATGCGCTACTAATCATTGTGTATATGTGCAACGATTCAATAATGATGATTACATTATTTTGTTGATCTACGTTGATGATATGTTGAGTGTTGGCACAAATGCTTCCAGAATTTAAGAGTTGAAGAAGCACTTGAGCAAATCCTTTGTTATGCAGGATTTGGGATTGACAAAGAAAATTCTTCGCATAAGAATTTGTCGAGACAGATCGAATAAGAAGTTGCACTTGTCACAAGAGCATTATATTGAGAAAGTGTTTGAGAGATTTGATATGAGCAAGGCTAAATCGGTTAGTTCTCCTCTTGCTACTCACTTTAAGCTTGATGCTCATGTTAGTCCTATTACTGACAATGAGAAGTAAGAAATGAAGAGAGTTCCAAATGCCTCAGCCATGGGAAGTTTTATGTATGCAATGGTGTATATGAGGCCTGACATAGCTCATGCAGTTGGTGTTGTTAGTCATTACTTATCCAATCTTGGAAAGGAGCATTGGAATGCAATAAAGTAGATATTGACATATCGACTAGATATTTCAGGTTTAAGACTCTCCTTTGGAGGTGGGAAGCCGGAGCTAGTTGACTACAATAACTCAGATACGGTATCGGATGTGGATACCAGAAAATCCATTTCAGGTTACATAATAACATTTTTAGGTGGTGTCGTGTCGTGGCAATCTAGATTGCAAAAGTGTGTTGTGTTTTTACGACTGAAGCATAATATATTGCAGCATTAGAAGCATGCAAGGAGGTGTTATGGTTTAAGAGGTTTATAGTAGAGATTGGCATCAAGCAAGAGAGATATGTAGTATTTTGTGACGGTCAAAGTACTATCCATCTCAGCAAGAATTCTACTTTCCATTCAAGGTCGAAGCATATAGACGTGATATATCATTGGATGAGAGATGTCATAAATGATAAGTTGCTTGAACTTGAAATATTCACATGGATGATAATGGTGTAGACATGATGACAAAAGCATTGCCTAGAGATAAGCTCAGGGCTTGTCGTGTGATAGGAGGTATGACTAATCTCTCCGCATAGTCGGAAAAGGGGAGATTTGTTGGGTTGGATTTCCAAATTGTGGAGATCTCAATACCCAACTTAATTGAGGTCTATGTATTGGCCCAAATACTGGAAAAAGGGAGAACCCATCTAGCATATTAAATTTGATCTAAATTACACTAGACACATAAGGATATATATGTTAGAAGTTCAGCCAAAATCACATGCAAAGTTTGGAGAAAAATAAGAGAGAAAAGAGAATTTCAGATCTTGAAGGTGTACCTAGTCCAGATTTTTTCTAAATGCGATTGTTGGAGAACCAACCGTTGGATCAAACTGAAATTTGGATAGCACATTCAGGACACATTGAGGTATATTTTGAACGATGTAGATCGGATTTTGTTTCTCCTAGGGAATCGGCAACGAACAGTGGGGCATTTTTTGTGAGATCTTTCCAAACTCTTGTTTGATATCAATATTAGATTATCTTGAATCTTGTCGTTGAATATATGTTGTGACAAATTATAAACTTAGTGTACTCCTATATTTGATTATAGTGGAGATTTTCGGTGGACTTTGGTCCCGTGGTTTTTACTTCTCACATTATGGAGGTTTTCCAAGTTAAAATTGTTCGTGTCTATTATGTTATTGCTGATTGACTTTATTTGTTTTTTTTTTGGTTGTGCATCGTTCACATTGGTTATCCTATTTGATATTGCTTCCTAACAAATTCACACGAGAGAGGGATAATTATTGTTTCCAGTTGTACAATCAATTGATTGTATATTGAATTAGTTAAGTGTGTTTATCTCAACATGTACATAATTGTCACAAAAATCTAGCATATATATACAATAGCTTCTTGTTCCTATCAAGAATGCCAAAGATCAAATCCTATCATTTTTCAATTTTCAAAATCCTAGTCATCATACATTAATATTTATAATTTTTTACTAATTCATTAATTAATATTTTTGCCACAAAAATTGTAAAATGAATTGTATTTAAGTAAATCATTTATACCTTGTTTGTTATTTATTTATGTTATATGATAATATAAATATTTAGAATATTACAATTTTTTTTAAAAATAAAATAAATAAAGTGTGTACAATAGGCACTCTTGTAGTTGCTTCCATTTTAAAAAATTTGATTCAGGGAACAATGCTAGGTCTGACCCGACCGGTGAGTGACAGCAGTGACCGGTGAACAACAACGACCGATGAACAGCAGCTACCGTTGAGTAGAGCAGCAGCGGTGACCGGCGAACAACAGCGACTGACGAGCAGCAGCGACCGACGAGCAACAGCAGGCAGAATGGATTGGGAGCAGTAGGAGCGGCTTCAGCGTGGTGTGAAAAGTGAATTGTGATTTGTGCAAGCCTTTGGGTTTATCAGTGAAATTAATTAACTTAATTTAATATATATTATTTATATATATGGGTACTATAGTAATTGTATATGTCGGGCCCTGTAAGTTAAGCGTGGAACATAATATCTTTTTATACTTTGTTTCTGTTGTTGAGGTAAAAATTATCCTATCTTTACCATTGCAATGAAAAGAACCTAGAAATTCCCGCCCCTCGCAGGGAACGAGGATTCTTAATCATGTTGAGATACTTCTAATATGTGATTTTGAGTTTTGTAAAATCTACTATATTTTTCAATTAAAAAAAAGAAAAAGAAAAAAGGAGGAGTGAGAAAGGAGGGTTCGGTGTTTTCCTTGGTTCTTTCTTACAATCATACTCAGTGGGGCCGTCACAAAAATCTTATACTCGTGTGCTGAATATTGCTTATACCAACTAAACATCTATAGGTGTGGTCCTACATGATGCATTCAAAAATATTTTTCCAAATAGCACAAAATAGATACATATATAAATACAAAAAAACAAGTCTACATTACTAAATAATTAATCATTTGTTGCATTTAATTTTTTTTCTTATTTTTGTGGTGGGGACAAATAATTAATGAAGTGAATTGTTTTTCTAATAACTACTTACATTACATTCTGTAGGGTGTGTTTTGGAAAAAAGACGTGTTTGATCTTAATTTTAATTTTACGTTATATTAAGATAAACATGTATTGATTTTAATTTTAAGTTTATATTAAAATTTAATTTTATATTTGATGGAACATATCTTATAACATTTCCCTAAAAAGATCATACACCTATTATTTTCTCTTACCGTTCTTTTTTATCTCTCTCATCTCTCATTATCTTACAGCTTCTGCCACTTTATAATTAGTTAATTATTTAATTATTACAAAACTATTTTTTAACATTTATTTTCATTTTTTTTGTTATGATTTGACATATATTCTTTCAAATCCTACCGAATAACCTAGAATTTTTACTTAAAGATTTATCACACAATCCTTTCCGAGCAAACATATCCTTTCCGTGCAAACATACCTTTAATAATAGAATAAATAATAACCAAAAAAAAAAAAATTAGAGAGAAAGGAGAAGAAGAAGAAAAAGCAATGGGGCAAGTTCCACCACTATGGGTAACAGAGACAAGAAGAAAAAGAAAAAGAAAAAGCAATGAGGCAAGTTCCACCACTATGGGTAAGAGAGAGAAGAAGAAAAAGATAAAGCAATGGGGCAAGTTCCGCCACTATAGGTATTGTAGATTAATCTATAAGAGTGAGTCTCTTATATATTGGGTATATTATGTATTCGATTCACAATATTATTTATTTAGTTAAAAAATATTATTACTTTTTTAAAATAACAAATTAGTAATAATATTTCTCAAATAAACAAATGATTTGTTTTACTTAAACAAGTAATATTCTAAATAGTTTTACACAGTGCACCTAATGTATATAATTTCTTACAAATCTATAACTATTACATATGCATATATGATCAAGTATTCACTAAAGATTAAATTAGTGTTTATTTCTTTGAATAATACACAAAACATAAAAAAGAAGCTTTAAGCATAATGCATCTTAATTTAGGAGTTCAAAATTTATGAATGTTTGAGATAAAAATAAATGGCCGCATGCAACGTTTAATGACATCACACAAATATTGAAATTACATTTTGTGACAAAATGAAAATATCATTTGCCAGATGACAGCTCAGCTGTTCTTAGAAAACCGGAAAGGGGGAATAAGCATTTCCACACTCCAAATTCCATTTCACCTATGACCAAATCCAACGCCACCAACAAAAAAGATTCCATTCCTCCACGTGGCCGGTTCAGAATGCTCCTGGACCCACACGTCGGCGTAGGAGACCAAACTTTCCACGTGAGAATTGTATGAATATTCAATAAAAGTGATGAAAAAGGTCTCACGTACCGACAAATTGGGCTAATATGCCACGAATCTTCCTTTATTTCCGTGCACCACCTATTTATATGGACACCGTCCCAAAACCCCTCACCATAATAATATCACAAATTTCATATTCTAAACAAACACCATAAATGGCTACATCCAGGCTGCTGCTGCTGAGAATATCTCCGTCCAATGCTATTCTGGCGAACTCATCAACGTTGTCTAGGCCTAGGACACTAATGTGTCTGAACAAAGTAGGGCTGAGCTCCGATAATCCTCCTGGCGGCGGCAAGGCGGTGGCGGCAAAGGCAGCAGGCACATGCCTGCTCTTCATGGAACCGAAGACGGATAGAGGGGTGGATTTGGGCATGCTGTTAGCATATGTTGCTGATGCAATGTCCCATTGGAGGAAGTTCATCACAAAACGAAGGCCCTGGGGATTCCATATTCAGATGTCCCTTGAAAAGGTAACTTGTCCGAATCTTTTAGTTTTTACGAAATTTGAGGGGACTTTAGACAAGTTGACTTGCTATGCCACTTGAAAGTAAGGTAAAATTGCCTATTTTTGCAGGGGATACTTGATTGTAGATTCTTTACATTGCTAGCAATTGCAGGATCTTTGCTTAGTTCTGTACTCTGCTTTGTTGAGGTACTGAAATTATTTTTTACCCAAGTCATAATTAAAAATAAAAGGAACACTCGAGGTTCTGATAACTTATGATCATATGGATCTTGAGGTTTGTGAAAATTACAATGAGGTCGCTTAAATGTAAAAAGTGTGGTTGTAGGGGTGTTTTTTGGTGGTGGCATCGTATTTCCACTCGGTTTCACGTGTGTCGGAGCAAGGTCGTGTGGTGTTCCAACTACTTGAAGCTATTGGTATGAATATTATCCCTTTCCTATATGAAATTGGGAATTTCATACTTGTTTATAATTGAATTAAAATTATTTGTGGTGCAGATATGTTCCTCATGGGTACAGCAATGCTTGTATTTGCAATGGCCGTACATGTGATGTTTGTGGGTCTCAAACCCAAATCACCACATGATTCTGCCTCCAAGAATATCGATCTCAAGGTATATATATTCAACCACTTTTCGAAGCTAATGACATATCTCAAAGCTTGTCAATATATATATGTTGTTTCAGAAGGTCCCATCATGGATAGGAATGGAGTCTGCGATGCAAGCAAAGTCGAAAATGGGGCATGCCCTCATAATGATACTTCAAATACAAGTGCTGGATAAATTCAGGAGCATAGGTGTGAGTAATGGCATTGATCTTGCCTGCATTGCTGGAGCCATATTTCTCTCCTCTGCTTCCATATTCCTTCTCTCTACAATTTCTCCTTCTAAAACAAAACAGATAATATAGAGGCATTGTTTCTGTACAATTTTCACAAATACTGTGTATTAGTAGATCCTTGGAAACTCACAGTGACCATAAATCCAAGTAGAAACAGGTATATATTTCATTCATTCATTTAACTATATAATTAGAGGTTTGGATTTCGTATTTTATTTTTTATTTTATTATTTTTAATACATGACATGTTAATTAGTGATGTTATCATATACACGTATCGTGTGGTAATTATAGTAATTATTATGAAAGATGAAGTGGAATACAATATGAAAGAGAAGATCTCAACTCCATAATTAGCACTCGTATTTGATTTTCTTTAACTCTAATTTTTATATTAGAGTCTTATTTCATGGAATGAAAACAAGGCAAAAATGACAAATTATGGCACTATTCAAAAATTTTTTTCAAAATATAGTAAAAAAAAAAAAAAATTAATTCTATGCAAAGTCGCCCCTGCGAGGGGCGACATTCAATTTAAATAATTTTTTTTTTTTTTATTTTTTAATGTCGCCCCTGGCAGGGGCGACTTCCCCTTCTTTTTTTTTTTATTGCTGGAGCCTTCACTCGGTCGGGCACTCGGTCACGCGCCTTACTCGGCCGGCCGAGTGGTGATTCTTACTCGGCCAAGACACTCGGCCCCCGTATTACTCGGCCGACCGAGTACTACCATCCACTCGGTCACGGCACTCGGTCGAGCACTTCACTCAGCTGGCCGAGTGCGAACGCGGATTTTGATTTTTAACATCCACTTCAATTTTTCTCTCTCTATCATATCTATTACCACCCACCCACACCACACATTTCTCTCTTCCTCATCACTTTCTTCACTTCTTCTTCACTTCTCCTTTCAATTATCCTTCAATTTCCTTTCATTTTTTCTTCAATATTCACGTTTCGGTTTTCTTCATTTCTCAAAGGTAATTTTCATCTTAATTTTTATGTGTTTAGGTGGTGTGTGTGTGTGCTGTTGTGTGGGTGTGTATGTGATTTTTTTGTGATATTTTGGTGTGTGTATGGTGTGTGTGTGTTGCTTTGTGTTGTGTGTTGTGTTGTGTGTGTAGATAGTGGTTTTTTCTCCATTGCTTGTATTGTATGTTGTTGGTGTGGTGTATGTATGAAATGTATGTATTGAATGTATGTATGGAATGTGGGTATGAAATGTGGGTATGAAATGTGGGTATGAAATGTGTGTTGTGATGTGTGTTGTGGTGTGTGTGATGTATGTTGTGGTGTATGCTTGTGTGTGTGTTGCTGTGTGTGTTTGTGTGTTGTGTGTAGCTTGCATTTTTGTGTGTGATGGGTGCGTGTGTATGGTTGTGTGCCGTGTTTTGGATATGTGTATGTCGGTCGGTGTATGGTTGTTGCTATATATATTGTTATAAATTTGTTGTTAATATTTTTCTGTTATACATTATTTGATGTAGGGACTGTTGAAATTGTTGCTGTTGTTGTGCATTTATCGCAACCCTCAAATTGTTGCCGTTGCGTTGACATATTGATTCATTTCAATTTCAGGTTTGAATTTTTCTAATGTATTAGTTTAAATTAGTTTTATTAAACTTTGCAAAAAAGTAGTTAATTCCCTATTTTTAGATCATTAATACATCTTTATTATTTAAGATATGAGGTCTTCAAACAACGTCGGTATTGTTGTTTATATTGGGGATTACAGCGATGTTCCACCTGTTTGTGCAACAAGGGTACCTCGCGACATTGGATATTCCGGCTTGGTATCAAAATTCTTTCAATTGACAAGGATTGATAGCAATCAATATAAATTGAACATATCCGCTTCACTACATGCAAACAACAGATATCATCGTATACCAATCAACAACGATGATAATCTATGGTTTTTCTTTGCACCGGATGCGGATAATCAATATGTAGAATTTCATATTGATCCAGAGAAACTGCAAGATAATGCTCTTCCATATATTATGCCAAGCAATGAGTATTTTCAATATGCTTCTTATTTAAGAGGGGATGACATTAATAATCCGGCACTCGTCAGGCAAGAGCATACAGTTGGAACCTCAAGGTCCAATAATGAGGGTATTCCAAGTGAAAGAGAAAATGCTCAGACCGAGGATCAAACAGATGATCCATTGATTGACACTTTTGGTGTGAATGAACTAGAAGACTCTGAACCCGAGGAAGACGAGTTGTCCAGTGAATCAGATGAAGATGGGGTGGATATTGGTGATATTCAAACTATGTATTCCCCAAATCAAGAGAGATCACCATCCAATCAACAACCATCATTTCCATCAAGTGCTCAGAGATACTCCATGCATCCGAATATCCCGTTCTTCAATGCATCATCACATGAAATGCTTGCGGACTCCTTTGATCTTCCATAAAATTTTAGATACTATGATCCTACTGAAGGAGTGCTCACAAAAGGCATGGTATTCAAAGATAAGAAGAGTTAGTCTGCAGTTAAAGATTTTGCAATACGTATAGCGAGGCGTGAATATCGAGTAGATGAAAGCACACCTCTTATATGGAAAATCAAATGCAAAAATAAGTGTGAGACTACACATTGCAACTGGTGGTTGCGAGCAGGTTACAAAAAAAGGATTGATATGTGGGAAATCACTAAGTATGGAGGCCCTCATACGTGTCTAATGAACGCGGTGTCTGTTGACCATCAAAACTTGTGCAAAAACATGATCGCTGCGCTGCTAACTGGGATGGTTCAGACAGATCCCGGGTATGAGATTAAGTGTGTTCAACAGCAAGTGTATGATAAATTTCAATTTACAATCTCATACGGTAAGGCATGGCATGGTTTGAAACGGGCAAGAGAAAATGTGTATGGTACATGGGAGAGCTCAGTTTCAAGACTACCCAAATTTTTGGGAGCTTTACAAAAATGGAATCCAGGCACAGTTGTCGAGTGACGCCACATGCCCGAAGAGATAAATGGTATAAAAATGTTGAAATATGTGTTTTGGGCGTTCAGGCCATGTATAGATGGGTTCCAGCATTGCCGTAAAATAATTAGTGTTGATGGAACTCATCTTTACACTAGATACAAGCACAAGATGTTAATTGTTGTTTCCATGGATGCAAATCAACATCTTTTACCTTTAGCGTATGCACTTGTGGACGAAGAAAGTTTTGGTTATTGGTCATGGTTTCTTCGTATGATATCGAAACACATTGTTCGCGGTAGAGAAGGAATGTGTCTGATTTCAGATAGACACGCCGGTCTTTTGAAAGCTGTGGAAAGAATTCCAGATTTTCAGCCACCTCTTGGAGTCCATCGTTTTTGTTTGAGACATGTGTGTTCGAATTTCAATAGCAAGGTCAAGAATGTGAAGTTAAAGGACATGTGTTGGCAAGCCGGCTCAGCCTTCACAACCAGAGAGTTTGAAAATATAATGGATCAAATTAAGGTGTTGAATGAGAGGGCATATGACTACCTATGGAAAATTGAAAAGGAACAATGGACTCTTGCCCATGACGGAGGATGGAGAAATGGAATTTTGACAACAAATCTGTCAGAGTGCATGAATGGCGTGTTAAAAGGTGCACGACGGCTCCCAATCTGTGCCATTGTGCAGGCTACATTTTATCGGTCGATAAAATATTTTCTTGACCGGTTGACCCTGGGCCATGAGATGCAGCAAAGGAACCAACCATGGCCTGATGAGGTGTACAAGAAGTATGATCAACGACAACGAAAGGCAATGGAACATCAAGTCTATAAGGTCGATTTCACTGATCAAACAGCTTCAGTGAAGACATTCATGCCAGGAACAACGAGGTGCTATACCCACATTGTCAAGTTGATGCTAAGAGAGTGTAGCTGTGGAGACTGGAGGCAAAACGGCATACCATGTTCCCATGCAATGCAGACTTGTCGACATTTTGGAGTAAATCCGATGATTTACATGAACTCAGTTTTCAATACAAGTACGTATGTGGACACCTATAGTGGTAAGTTTGAGCCATTGCCTGATGAATATTATTGGGATGAGGCTTTCTTCCAACTGTGTCACAATCCGGCCTTGCGTGAGAAGAGGACTAAAGGAAGAGGCAAGACCACTAGAATTGAAAATGAAATGGATTGGGCACAAACACGCGCTAGACAACAATATCGGGCACAGGATCAAGCTGCTTCGCAGGCCGGAACTTCATCTGCCCGTAGATGAGATTGTTGTGTCTAAAATATTGTAATGGTGCTTGTTTTAGATATTTGACATGTATTTTGATAATGTGGATTGAAATTTGGTTTAGCATTGATGTTAGCTTTGCACTATTTTTTTTACTGAGATGGGCTTCAGATTTTGTGTAATATGAGGATTTTATGTAATTTTCCGATTTTATGTAATTTGTTCCATTTTCACTAATTTATTGTTCATCTTATTGAATTAATCTTATTGCAGTATGGAGTACTACGAAGAATATGGCCCTATTAGTGGGGAAATCTTAAAGGAACAGCACATGCACCGATCTGAGGATGTATTTGCAGGAGAAATTGACCAAAAATTAAAGTGCAGACACGGAAGTGGTATCTTTTGGAGACTCGATGACCGTGATCCTTATGAGGTTGACCCAGACGATGATGGTAGGAAAATACTCAGACGTACACAAAGGTTGCATTATTGAGTCATATCGATGTTGTATCGTATAGGATTTTATGGTGTCTACCAATGTGGTGATTATGTGATTAATAAATCATTAATCACTGCACTGGTTGAGAGGTGGCGGCCTGAAACGCATACATTTCATTTTAGAGTTGGAGAGGCGACCGTGACATTACAAGATATCGCATTTATTTGGGGACTGCCAATTGAAGGTGGGCCGGTTATAAGTTCAGATAATTCAACCGGTCGGGCATATTGGACTGCACGTTGTGAAGTGCTTCTGGGATGGGAACCCAATGCAGAAGACATAAAAGGGTCAAGATTTTCACTTTTAGCCTTGGGTACACACATAAGCATGCACCCTGTTACCGATAACAGCTCACAACAACATGTTGTGCAATATGCACGTGCATGTGCCTTGATTTTGTTAGGATCCATAATGTCCCCGGATACTTCTGGGAATATGGGGTCATTGGTATATTTGAATCAACTAGAGGATATTGATGAATGCAGAAATTTGAGTTAGGGTTCAGCGGTACTAGGTTATTTGTACCATCAGCTGTGCAACGCATCACATAGGGGTCGTACACAAATTGGTGGACCAATGCAACTACTGCAGATATGGGCTTGGTCAAGAATTACCTTTCTCACTCCGCAAATGATGGGAGGCAGACGCCTAAATACAGCGGCAATTGTTGGAATGGATGGAATTCTACCGGTTGCACCGTACGGTGCTGAGTGGTTACAATACCACAACTTTACAACTAGCTTGACGAACAACTTAAGGGCTATTCGGGAGAGCTTGGACAGGCAAACTCAACAAGAGGTATGATTGGTACTTGATCAGATTATGTTATATTTCCATTAAATGTTAGCTAACATTATTTTTATCCAGTTTAATTGAAAACCTTACGATCCATACCCAGCTGCTGTGAGGGCATATATTGACCTTGGCATTATTACAGTCACGGGTATGTGGATGTCAAGATGCCCTATGATCCATCATTCAATTGTTGAGTTATATTACCCCGATCGGGTATTGCGACAATTTGGGATGAGACAACGAATTCCAGAAAGTATTACGGATGTGCACGATACATTGCATAATATATGCCGTAGAGGCCGCTCCACTACAAACTGGGCTGAAACACATGCTTTTTTTGTGGAATGGTGGTTTGACAGAAATTGGAATATTGTCTCCGCTCCTGCTATTGGTTGGAATGAGTCAGACGTCAAAATGGTTATACCAGATGGTATGAAAGAATAACACGTCGTCTAATTACTCCAGGGTTAAATATGCAAGTGGGATATCAACCGCAACCGAATGCACCCATAGAAAAAATGGTATGTGGCAGTATTTTAGTATTCAAATTCCTATGTGTGATGAATATGTAACTCATGTTTTTGTTGTGTATTGCCAATTTACTGCAGGAAAGTTTATGGGAAGATTTAAATAAACTTGTCATAGATGAGGAACCGTATCTTAGGGAGCCCTTCAGACGATCAGTAGACGAAATATACACGCAAGCTAGAGCTCACTTTCATGATCGGCGCCCATCATTCCAACGTCTACAGTCACATTATGAGCCCGAACAGCAACATACATCACAATATAGCCCAGAACCTTTTGTTTCTACTGGTATCGACATGCAAAGTGACAGTTATTACGCCACCACCCCAGACTGGGATTTCATTAACCATTGCTTTTGTTCATTACATATGTTGATGAGGGCCTTATTAGGAGTATTTTGACATGAAACTTGATATGTTTTCTTGCAATTTTTCATTGAAGTTTTTTATCGAACACTTGAAGTGCATGATTTTTTGTTCTATATAGATATGTTTTCATGTTACATTGAGGTTGTTGTTTGATTATGTTCATGAGAGACTAATTTGGAGTATTATGGCATGAAAGAATATAGATTTTTGGTTAGTTTTCATTGAAGCTTTTTATCGAACAATTGGTATGCATCATAGAAATTGGGAATGTGGCATGATTTAGTGTGAGACCATAATGAAATGATCTTAATACCCCATGAATTTCAATGTTGAATTATGAAATTGCTTAAGACGAAAATTGTATCATATGACTCTTGATTTTTTGTTCACATGGATTGGATGTAATACTAATTCATTATCATCTAGGTACCCACAATGGAGCATAGCATGGATGTTGTGAATTCTACTTTCCAATGGAGCGAGCACTCCATTGAAAAACAACAAGCTGAGTACGAAAGAATTTTAGCGACCATGCCGGATGCCTACGGAATAAACTTTGAGCATTGGGAGACAGAAAGTGATAGGTGGTTTGAGGTGCAACAGAAGAGAAGGCGAGCCACTCGATGGGCCGATGTTGAGTGCATGCAAGAAATTGGCATCTACGAAGATTTAAAAAAATGTGCAAGGCTATCGGGTGGACTAAGTTCTTTGGCATGCACGAGAAGACGTATGAGCCTCTCGTTCTTGAGTTATTCTCCCAGCTTCAGGTTGGATACAATGACACGGTGCCCGAATCCGTGATATTTCATGTGGGGAACGAGTCTCACTATCTTTCGGCCGAAGAGCTCAATGGGATTTTTGGATTTCCCAAGAAGAGGTACTCAAATCTGCCCAATGAGAGGGTCAATTTTCCGGAGTTCAATGTGACGACTTTTTGGAAGGACATTACAGAGTCTGATCGAGCTCACCCATCGGAGTACCAAGTTAGTCGGTCGAAAGCATCTAGTATTCAAAGCCCGGTCCTTCGATATTTTCACAGGTTCATCGCCAATACAGTTTTAGCAAAACCTGAGCCTGGAGCGGTCAGTGTGGATGAGTTGTTTGTGCTGTGGTGCTTGGTGAACGGGAAGAAATTCAATGTGGCACCAATGTTGTTAAGGCAATTCGTTCGAACCAAAAACCAGGTTGCTATCCACATTGGAGGTTTGATCACTCCAATTGCTCGCCACTTCGGGGTGAACTTGGAAGGGATGGAAGAGACACCAGGCGAGACAAGTATAAACCTGGAAATGTTGTGCAACATGAAGATGTGCCAATTACATCCCGGCACCAGACGATTGTATCTGATTTTATCAGACAAGAAGAGGTTTGCACTGCCCAACTCTCGCCTAACTAATATTGCTGGAGGGAAGGGTCATAATCTTCCACTGAATGGCTCGGCTCATACGGAAGCTATTGAAGAGAGCGAGAATGAATTGAGGAATGAGGATGAACGTAGGAAGAGGAGGAGAAGGACTACGCATGCTCGATCAGACCCAATGGAACTTGATGTGGATCATGCACAGGCCGATGAAATGATGGGTGAAGCACAAATGCGCTCGGACGATCAGGCCGGACCTTCACAGCATCCACAATATCCACCCCAGTATCAAGGGGGGTGGAATGATTGGTCGGATTGGAGAACCGCCTTGGATGCACGTCTTGCCAACATAGAAGGGGATGTTGCCGACATGAAAGAGTATGCCCATCGTGAAGCTTACAATTCTCAAATTTTACTTGACATGCAAAGGCAACAATACGAGTGGCATGTGCAACAAGACCATTTTCAGGAAAGGGAATATCCACCGTATCAACCATCCGGCCCATCGAACCCACCTTACCGACCCCCTCAGTGAGCCGGCGCCGACTAATTTTTTAGAATGTATTGCTTTGATTTCAAACTCTTGACTTTGTTGTTTTTTGTTGTTCATTCATGATTTTGAGAACTATTGTTTATTCATGTTATTTGTTTTTTGTTGTTTATTCATTATTTCTTTATTAAACATAATTTTTCCTTATAAAACAAAATTATAGTTATTTGTTGGAAATTCAATTAATCAATACATTTCAAGATGTTATAACAATCTCACTTAACAATTTCATCGAATTTTTACCAAACTAAATAAATTATCTAATTTAACTATAACACGAGAAAATAAAAATAAGAAAATGTACAAAAACAGGAGGACGAACGAGAAAATGAGAAGAATACAAAAATGAGAAAAATTGAAGTGGATGTTAAAAATCAAAATCCGCGTTCGCACTCGGCCAGCCGAGTGAAGTGCTCGACCGAGTGACGTGACCGAGTGGATGGTAGTACTCGGTCGGCCGAGTAATACGGGGGCCGAGTGTCTCGGCCGAGTAAGAATCACCACTCGGCCGGCCGAGTAAGGCGCGCGACCGAGTGCCCGACCGAGTGAAGGCTCCAGCAATAAGAAAAAAAAGAAAAAAAAAGGGAAAGTCGCCCCTGCCAGGGGCGACATTAAAAATAAAAAATAAAAAAAATTATTTAAATTGAATGTCGCCCCTCGCAGGGGCGACTTTGCATAGAATTAAATTTTTTTTTTTCCTATATTTTGAAAAAAAAATTTGAATAGTACCATAATTTGTTATTTTTGCCTGAAAACAAAGTAGAACAAGAAACTTCACAAGCATAACAGTTCAAAATTGTACAACACTTCAAATTAATAGGAAACATTTAAACAATTATCTCATTCAATTTCTTTTGATCTTCTATTAGGGTAGAATTTACTTGTTTGATCACTTTTCAATTAATTTTTTGTTATTTACATCTATATCTATACTAATATAATAATAGAGTAGTTTAAAATAGTAATTTTCTATCAATTTTCAATTCTAAAAGGTAAAAATATTTTTGGAAAATGATAGGTAACTTTTGATTTTCTTTCTTTTTTTAGAAATATATTTTCTAGTTTTCTAAAATACAAATATTTTTTTGTTGTGTTTACTTTATTTTTACGTATAATATACCAAATTAATCGACTTTTCATCATCTTTATTTTAATATTTCATGTAACATATTAAAATAAGATTTTATATTCGAAAAATGTAATTATTTTTTGATTGATTATTTGAATTATTTATAATGATCGGACAACAAGTAAATATTAACTATTTAAAAAAAATATTAAATAATTTATTTATAATAGAGTTAAGGTGTGGACTATTTACAGCTGTTTTCTTAATGATAAATATAATAATACAATTTAAAAGCATGTAGAGTATGTGTCATCAATTTTGTTTTGTTGAGTTTCACTGTGCATTGATATTAATGATCGAGCAATGTCACTTAACTATAGAGCTAGCTAGCCTGTAAGTAAATAAATTAAAATTGTACATTGTGACAACAAACACTTTTATAATATTTTTACGAATATTGCGGCACCTATTTAATCCAATAAATGTTCCTCTCTATTAAATATACATATCCATCCTAAATGAAATATATATGGATTCAGGTTAAAAATTAAAAGAAAATAAAATGGAAACATAAAATAATATATTTGTGTCCCCCCTCGTTGTTCTATCGCATGTATTTAAAGGACGGTAGGAACACAAATATTTGGCGTTATCTCATTCTAATAAAAACTCTGACCACAACCTTTTCTTTCAAAGATCCCTCACATAATTATAATTGATTTTCCATGGAATTTCTTCATTCTTCTTCATTTGTATCTACATCTCTTTATTAGACAAAATATAAAAATTAACCCCTGAAACTAGTAATTCGTGCACAAATTAAAATTTAAATTATTATTATTATTATTATTATTATTATTATTATTATTATTATTATTATTATTATTATTATTATTATTATTATTATTATTATCACTACTACTACTACTGCTACTACTATTATTACTAGTATGTTCTCTTAGGCAATGCACGTACATATTAATTTTTTTATAGATTTATTTTCAAATAATATTATAGTATAATATTATTAAATTTAAAAATACATAACATTGATATTTTTAAAAAGTGTATAATTATGTTCAATAGTTTGTATGTGTAGCATGATTATGATAAGAGATATAAATATTATACATAAATCATATAATTATATAATGAGTAAAATGTAATAAATCCACTACATTTTTCCAAGTTACAGAAATTCTAATATAAGACCCTTTGTTTTTTTAGTGTGAGATTAACTTTCTTAATTTACGGATGAATTACTTACTTACTAATAATAATATTGTTCAATAATTAAAAAGATATTATATATGATTTTTAAAAAAAAAATCCAAATTAGAAAGCTCTTTTAACTGATACTTCTCCTTATATATATATATATATATATATATATATATTTGTACAGATCTTTTATATATTATATTTTATATGTATTGTATGTCAGATTTACTATAAAGTAAATTACGAAATTTTCTGAAAAATCTGAAAAACAACTATTATTCTAGCAAATCACGATATTCTCTTAAAAAAATTTAACAACAAGAGTCATTCTTAATATTATAATAAATATAAAAATTAATAAAATCAAAAAAATTAATATTACTATTTTTGTAAATGAAAAAGGCAGCAAAAACATGTGTTACTATAAATAAATGTTAAATCCATCCCAAAAGACATGCAATCTAGAACATTGTCTTCTTTCTGTGACAATTTTTCTATCAAAAAATAATCTTAATTTTTGCGGTCGTTTAAAATTTAAAAAATAAAATATTGAATTTTTGTTCTTTTATAACGTTAAATTCGATTAAAATAAAACTATACAGATTAATCTTACTGTATTATGTAAATATATATATATTTTTTTATATCAAATCATTTTTTTGTAATCAAACTTATTAGATATATTGGTATCTATATCCCAAAATTTGTGGTATTATAGAATTTAAATTGAACTAAATTTTTATCTATAGAATATTTAGAAATTTGTTTTGAAATGCTATCATAATAAAATAATTATAATTAAAATTAATAATAATATTATGATTTTTTATTGCGATATTTAGTTACCATTAAATCGTGGCTCTATCAATCAAATTATTTTATTATATATTATATATAGATAAATATTGATTGAAATTTGTATAAAAATATCATAATTAAACGTAATTTAGGAATAACAATTTTATTTTTTATTTAAGATGATAATTCTCTTTATATATATATATATATATATATTTATATCACAACTAACTTAAGAAAAAATATTTATAGTTAATAATTAGATGAAGAATAATCAAATTAACATATTTTGGTAGATAATAACTTGAAAATGAATAAATGTCGTAGCTTTATTAATCAAATATATATAGATAGATATTGATATAGATTTGCATAAAAAAATATATACACACACATAGATATGATATACATTTGCATAGAAAATAGATACCATAATATATGCCGATACTTCTGTTATTATATATATATATATAATAATATTGTTCAATGATTAAAAAAATATTATGTATTGTTTAAGAAAAAGGAAAAGCATATACAAATTTAAAAAATTATTTTAACTGATGCTTCTCTTTATATATATATATATATATATATATATTGGTATATGTCTTTTATATAATACATATAATAAATATGGTATGTCAGATTTACTATAAAGCAAATCATAAAAGTTTCTAAAAAATCTAAACAGCAACTATATTCTAGCAAATTACGGTATTCTCTAAAAATATCTTAACAACAAGAGTCATTCTTAATATTATAATAAATATAAAAATTAATAAAATCAAAAAATAATAATAATACTATTTTTGTGAATGAAAAAGGCAAGAAAAGTATGTGTTAGTATTTTAAAATTTATTATTTGCAAAAAAATAAAAACGTAATCTTTATTATTAACTGAACTTGTACATGACCCGTACGATGCACGGAAGATATTATATATAATATTTTATATTTTTAGTATTTTATTTAGTTTAGTGTTATACGTTTATTTTGTTATATTATATTATTTTGGATAATCTGAATATATTAATTAGTATAACATTTTTATTATGAATAATTTATATAAGTGAAGTAAATTTCTATATTTCTTAATATTTCGTGAAGTATAGTACAAAATACACATAAAATTTAATAAATCGAATGAAGAACTATTATTATAATTGAAAAAAATATGAAATATAACTACAAAGCAATCAACATGAAATAAATTTTAAATATTACCAAATGAGAAATGTAAAACAAAAAAAAAATGCGCTACTTCAAAAAAAAAAATTCACAAATTTTGAAACACTTCTTTATAAACTACATTTGTAGTAGTTCTTCTATCAAGATCTTTATTATCAAAAATCAAAATCTTCAATCCTTTACGATTTGTAACTTTGGAAACAACAATATATAATTGTCCATGACTGAGGACAGGTTTCTTCAATTATTCCAACATGATTTAATGATTGTCCTTGACTTTTGTTTATCGTCATTGCATAAGAAACAATAAAAGAAAATTGTCTTCGTTAAAACTTGAAAGGCATCCTACAATCAGATGGAGTACCAGAAAGCCGAGGAATCAAAGTCGTTTGACCAGCATTACTTCCTGAAATAATATTCGCTTCAACAATATGTTCACCAAGGTTGGTAATTACCATCTGAGTTCCATTGCATAAACCAAGAGAATAATCTAAATTTCGCAATAGCATAACTGGTGTACCAATTTTCAAAATAAGCTCTTGATTTGGGACACCAGAACATTTAATTGCATTTAGAAATTCTGGAGCGTGCAGGTCACTCAACAAATCATCATTTGAATCCGATTAGCTAGGACTATCAGAGCTCAAATTTGCTATACCAATACCTGCACTCTCTTTAGTCATATACTCATTTATGGATTCTACAATATCAAGAGTTGGTGCCAATATAGCTCTACCATGTAGATATGAATCATTATCACCAATTGTTCCAAAATTAGGATATGTGCTTCGAACTATATTTGCAATAGCATTGCCATTACTTTGCAGCAATATGTCATCTGGTATTTCAATAACCACTTCTCCATCATTAGGATCTTCAATATTACCATCTGCAATACTTGCAATCCATTTTGCAAACTTTTTAAGTTCATTAGAGTTCGGATCTGAACCAAACAGCAGCCTCATATTTCTAGTTAACCTCAAAACTTTGAAATGTCACAATAAATAATAAGAATTTATAGTTGCATGAACTATATCTTGCCTAGTTAACCTCAACAATAATGAATACATGTAGCTTTGCTTTTCATTGACATCCCCACACGATGAGCACATGAATTTTGTGCCACTACTACTCAACTTACGATGGCATGTAAGATATACCATATACCACATACATTCAGAGTTTTCAACTTCAACAATTGTACAATATACCCAAAAGAACACATCCTATAAAATAACAAAATAATGTAACATATAAGGTTAAATTAAAAGAAAAAATAAAAAATAAAAAATTACATAAACATAAATCATTTAAATAACTTTTTTGTTCTCACATAACTCATCCAGAGTCCTAACAATCACCTTTCCATTTGAAAACTCATTAGCTTCAGAACCACCGGAGATATCAGATATGGTCAAAATAGAACTTGGCCAGAGTTGGTCTATGGTTATCCCACAAAATTTAATAATAAATTCAGCAATCGAATACAATAGAAAAAATTATATAACTATATTTTTTTCTATAATTACCTTGACCTAAATTCAGTTATTTCCAACATATTTTCATTCACAAACATTTGTGTAACATTGTAGGTGTTGGAGACCTTAACAGTGTTTGCATTTATTAAAAAAATAAATATATAATAATGAAACAACATTGATAAAAATCTTATGTAAATATATTAAGTTATATAATTTATACCATTGAACAATTTTGATCGACAAAATTGCAAAACAACAATGATTGGCTCGATACCGCCAACACTCACATAAGGTATCAGTTTCTCAATAAACTCATCCCATAATGTCATTGTCAGTTTATTATTCCTTCAACACAATAGAAAATATACAAATATTAACAATAATTTTGAATCTTACATTTAAATTTAAGTTGAAAAAAGTAATAGATTATAGATTATATTATATAATTTAGAAAATTTAAAATACATGTGATCTTCAAGAGTTATCTCCATGAGCCTCTTCGGACCATCCTTCGTTGGCAGGATCTAGGTGGCAGCATCCCATAAACTCGACCAATCACATCTTAATCAACACAAAAAATTAATAAATCTGATTAGAATAGCACATAGAAAAATTCTAAATAATTAAAACTATAATAAATAAATAAATAGAGTACCAAACAAAAGGGTTTCATCTTTCTTCTCTAGATCAGATACCCAATTGACTGATTTGAAATTGAATCTGTTCATAGGAAACAATGAGTCCTTAAACTTTTTAATCTTTGTTTTGCCATAAAAATTGAACTTATATCAATGGCTTGCTGTTTTGAATTTAAATTTGTCAATTGACACCATGATATCAGAGCCAATATATAGTTTTTCCTCAAATAATAATTTTTTAAAAACTATGGATGTGTGAACTTCTTGCTTGACCACGAATAGTATCACCCTGCAAAAATAATGAAATCTAATATGTTAAATATTGCATATTCCATACAACCCATTTTATCATGTTTACTATGAAACTTATTGACCATACCTGTTCATCCTTAGAAACACACTCAAAACTGAAGATCTGATTTTTGTTCGCAAATGTAGGTACATCTACGCATGAATCAGATGAAGTCTAAGAGTCCAATCCATTCTCTTCGGATGAACATCTTTCACAAAATTGAAAATAGTCGACATTGCAAATCAATAAAGCAAGATAAAAAAAAGTATATGAATAGCGAGAGTGAACAATGTAGACCACACAAAATAATACATTATTTATAATAAAATTAAGTTCAATATATAGTTCGGTATTGCTGAAAAATCTAAGAGTCAGTTATCCATATTTATCAGCATTCTATAGTGCAGATTATTTAGATAAGAGATATATTTTTTCAAATCTTGTAATATTACTAAATCAAATATTATTCTAGTGCAAATTATGCACCACTTTAGCGTAAAATTTACATACTCTCTCCAACAGTTTGCACTACTTTCTCCACTAAAAATAATATTACACAATAATCTTTATTTTCTTTATTTTTAATATTTATTTTTATTACTAAATATTTGTTAAAAACATTATATATGTAATTTTATTTAACATTAAATTTTGAGATAATATTTATTTTACTTATATTCTTAAACTATCATATTAAAAAAAATATGTAAAATTGAATGTCGGGTAATGTTATGCAATTCAATTTAAATTTATATATAATATTTAAAATCTCATATACTTATTTAAATTATATTTTTTATTATTATTTAAATTACACATCATATGATTTTAAAAACTTGATTTCATTTCAGTTTGGATAATTGAGATAAAAAAATTACAATATTAAATATTAAAAAAAGATATAATCATATAAAAAAGAAAAGCAAAAAAAGTAGCACAATAAAAATCTGCGCTAAAAGTAGTGCAAAAATTTCAAAAACTTCAAACTGGTGCAGAGAATGGAGCACTGCTAGAAGGTGAAAACTGACACCAAATGCTAAAGTAACTTCTTGTTAGAAAAGTTCTTACAAACATTCAGTTTAATAAATAGGTATTCCTAAAACATCTAGGAATCAGTTCAAAAAATTAGTATATATATGTATTCTAAATATATTATAAATATATCAAAATAAATGCTTAATGGTTAGCAAATTATTAAATTAAATATAAATTTGTATTTATAGTTCTAAATTTTATTGATATATAAAGCTCTTATATTTCTTAAAAGAGAAATTATATGTTATTAAAATATAACGCAAAGAAAATATAGTAACAAAATTTAATAATGTATCAAATTGATATCAGATAGATCTATTTAGTAATTAAATAATTGAAATGACATGTATTTTGTAGTATTATAATAAATTAATTTAAATTTTTTTGTTGTATTATATTGAATTAGTTTTTTATACTCTAAATATAATACAGTTCCTTTATTTAAGGAAATTAAAAATGTTAGATATATCATTAAAAAAAATAATGAGGTGTAATATGATGTAAAGATAAACTATAACATATATACATTCAGTTTAACAGATAGATATGAGATATTTTTTTTTTCAAATCTTGTAATATTACTAAATCAAATATTTTTGTTACGAATATTCAGTTAATAATACCCTTTGTTTTTTTAGTGTGAGATTAACTTTCTTAATTTACGGATGAATTAGTTATTTACTAATAATAATAATATTGTTCAATAATTAAAAAGATATTATATATGATTTAAAAAAAAAAAACATATCCAAATTATAAAGTTATTTTAACTGATACTTCTCTTTATATATATATATATATATATATATATAGATTTGTACAAATCATTTATATATTATATATTATATATATTGTATGTCAAATTTATTATAAAGCAAATCACAGAAGTTCCTACAAAATCTGAACAACTATTATTCTCGCAAATAACAGTATTCTCTAAAAAATCTTAAGAACAAGAGTTGTTCATAATATTATAATAAATATAAAAATTAATAAAATCAAAAAAATTAATATTACTATTTTTGTAAATGAAAAAAGCAGAAAAAGTATGTGTTACTATAAATAGATGCACTTCTGCTATTATATATATACTAGTAATTCATCTCGTGCGATGCACGACTATTTATTTTTTATTAGTTATTTGTTTAATTTTTATAACTTTATTTATTGTGAGAATTTTGAGTTTTTAAATTTAAAATTATAAGGTATTAAACAAACAAAATTCATAGTCTCAACATCAGACTCTTGGTCCCAATCCAAATATTTCTTTATGGTTTAAATTGAGAATTTTTTTTTTTTTTTTTTAAATTCTGAAATCCTAAATTTGTTGAAAAAGCAAAACTTTGTTTTAAAGAGATATTTTGCTTTGACATATTAACCAACTTAAGATTCTTGGTCCCAATCCAAATATTTTCATGGTTTAAGTTGAGAAATTATATTTTTCAAAAAAATAAATTATGAAATCCTAAATTTGTTGAAAAAGAGCAAGACTTTGTTTTAAAGACATATTTTGTTTTGACATATTAACTAATGACGCACCCAATGATAGATATTGTTTGATTTATAAAAAAAATAAAAAAATAAAAAAAACTACTAAGATATGAAACAAATTTATCAAAATATGATAGATATTTGAACATTACTATTCTATCGAACTTGTTTGTTAATTTTTTCTTGATTTTGCTAGTATTTTCTTTTCGTTTTTTTTCAATTGATGTAATTTTAAGCGAACAAAGATGAAAAATATTTAGGAGTTACAATATAACGTACATCTAATTTAAATAAATTAGATTATTTATAGTGATTCACAATGAATTATTAAAAAGAAAATTATTATAAGTCATAAACTATATATATGTGTGTGTATATATATAATGCAAAAACTATAAAAACTAACCTCATAAGACGAAACCACATAAATTCTACATATAAATATTATTCAAATAAATATTTGATGGAAAAAAAGAATGTTAAAGTCTACTTTTATATTATTGATCAACACAAAACATTTTCTAGTGTCATATTTTAATATAATATGGTTTTCATAATTTAAATTCTTTACCCTAATTAATTTATTTTATTTAATAATGTTAAATTGGAAGATTTTGCATCAGTGGGAAAGATCATTGAATCATTTTTGGTAATAATAAAAAATTAAATTCTAGATTAATGTTATATTTTCTATCAAATGTGATACTCCACAACATAATCAGTGATGTGTTATTTATTAAGTGTTGATTAAGCACAATATATCTTTTATTCTAGGATACATCTATGTATTATTTTAAAAATACTTTTTATTATTAATAGGTTATGGTGAAATTAAAAAATAAAAGAAAAAGTAGATTAGAGATATCTACCGCCAACTTAAGATTCGGTCAAAAATATTCGATATTTACAATATTATAGTAGATAACGAAAAATATTTTATATATATATATACACATATATATATTTAGCAATAATATATTTTAAGTTTAGAAAAAAATGATGAAGGTAAAGAAGAAATATAGATGTAACGAAATTTGTGGTAATCTATTTAATTTTACTCTTATCATCTTGTTGTAACCAAAGCCGAGAATGGTGTGACTTTTTTATTTTTTTAAGTAGAAGATAAGAGAAGATTTTTTTTTACTTTAATATATTACTATAGTATCTTATTTTGGAGGGAATTAAAAAAAATCATAATAAGTGAGACATCAGATTTTGATATATTTTAGAATTAATGTTAATCAACTTCATAATCTTGAAATTTATGTTAATCAGTTATATAATTTCAAAATTTATGTTAATTAGCTTCATAATCTCAAAATCACATAATGGAGTAGTTATTTACTACTACTAATAATATTATTATTCTTATTCAGTAATTATAAAGATATTATATATGTTTAAAAAATGTATTCAAATTTAGAAAACTACTTTGAGCGGAAAATTTTGTTAGCTTCCAAAATTTTATAGTACTTATCTTTATATATATATATATATATATATATATATATATGTGTGTGTGTGTGTGTGTGTGTGTGTGTGTCTTAAATCCATCCCAAAAGACATGCAATCTAGAACATTGTCTTCTTTATGTAACAATTTTTCTATCAAAATATAATCTTAATTTTTGCAATCGTTTATAATTTTAAAATAAAATATTGAATTTTTGTTCTTTTTTAACGTTAAATTCGATGAAAATAAAATTATACAGATTAATGTTACTGTATTTTGTAAATATTAATTATTTGTATTTTTATATCAAATCACTTTTTTGCAATCTAACTTGTTAGATATATTGGTTATCTATATCCCAAAATTTGTAAAATTATAGGATTTAAATTGAACTAAACTTTATCTCTATAGAATATTTAGAAATTTGATTTGAAATACTCTTATAATAAAATTATTAAAATTAAAATTAATAATAATGATTATTAATTTTTTTATTGCAATTTTTAGTTATCATTAAATTGTGGCTCTATCAATCAAATTATTTTATTATATCTTATTTATAAATAAATATTGATATAAATTTGCATAAAAAATATCATAATTAAAAATTTAGGAAGAAAAAATTAATTTTTTATTTAAGACGATACTTCTTCTTATATATATATATATATATATCACAATTAACTTAAGAAAAAATATTTATAGTTAATAATTAGATGAAAAATAATCAAATTAACATATTTTGGTAGATAATAACTTGAAAATGAATAAGTGTCGCAGCTTTATTAATCAAATATATATATAGAAAGATGTTGATATAGATTTGCATAGAAAAATATATAAAAATTTGATACTTTCTATTTATAGCGGTACTTTTGTTATTATATATATATATATAGATATACATATATATATATAATAGTATTGTTCAATAATTAAAAAGATATTATATATGGTTTAAAGAAAAAACATATAGAAATTTAAAATTTTATTTTAACTGATACTTCTCTCTATATATATAATATATATATATATATATGATATGCCATATTTACTATAAAGCAAATCACAAAATTTTCTAAAAAAATCTAAACAACAACTATTATTCTAGCAAATCACGATATTCTCTTAAAAATCTTAAGAACAAGAGTCATTCTTAATATTATAATAAATATAAAAACAAAAAAATTAATATTACTATTTTTTGAATGAAAAAGATGGGAAAAGCATGTATTACTATAAATAGATGGACTTTATATTACTAATACTACTATTGTTATTGTTGTTGTTGTTGTTGTTGTTGTTGTTGTTCTTTATTTGTATTACATATTTTATGCATTGTGATGGTGGGTAGAACACGTGGCAATTGATTGACAATACCTAGATATTATTTTTAGGAAAGAGAATGTATCATCATTGGATATATGTTGATTTTATTTTGTTAGGTAATTTGATTTAATTTTTCAAATATAACTTTCTTAGGGCATCTGATCATCTATAGTACTTCTTAATCCTTATCAATGTATTAATACCAAAAAGGGTCAGAAAAATATCGAAAATAGTGGTATATCGCACTTATCGCATTGAAAAATATTAAAAATATCAAAATTTTCGGTATATCAAAATTTTCGATATGCTATGGTGCCATACCCAAATTTTTTTATACGGTAATGGTATGCAAAAAAAGAAATTTCGGTATACCGGTATAGCAAAAGTTATATCGGTATATCGATAAAGTTCGGTATACCGGTAATGTTCGGTATACCGGTATATCAAATGGTAGTGGCATACTAGTTTTTCGGTATATCGGTATACCGAACCATATTTGGTATTTTATTATTTCGGTATATACTGAAATATCGATATATTGAAATATTTTTGTTACACCGGTAATTCGGTATGACAAGGTATACTGTATATTTCTGTATGAAACGATATACCAAAATTTTTTATTTGAAACGGTATATCGAAAAGCTGGTATGAAATGGTATACCGAAATTTCGGTATGGTACGATATGAGTATTGTGTCATATCAAAATTTTGGTATACCGATAGTTTGGTATGCCGAATTTTCGGTACGATATCGATATAAACTTTTCATATACCGATATTTCGGTATGGTATACGGTACGGCGTAAAATTTTCGATATACCCTAATACAAAATTGTTTTTTATATTATAAATTTAGATGCATTTAATTGCTTTTAATTTTGTTTTTTTTCTTTCTTAAAAGGGTGTATTTTATTTTTTTAATTTTAGTGAGCAGCCCAAGATTTGATGGGAGTATGTATTATATAATTAGAGTAGGAACCAACCAATTTCTACTAAAATAATAATTATAAATTTTATAACACATTATATATTAGGAAATATTTTTTTGTGTAATGACGTGTGAATAAATTATTGATTTTGAAAGAAATTTTTTTCCTTGCAATTTGAGTCTTTTTCCAGCATATAAATACATTAATATATATCAAATTAATTTTCTTAATATCTTATATTTTCTAAATTTTCACCAAAAATATTAAATTATTTGATTATTTATGATAATGGGCTTGAGTTGGCTTAGCCTGGCTAAATTCTTTTTATAAAAGAAATGGAGGAGGTAGAAGACATCCTAATGCTAGATGTGGCCAAAGTAGAGTTAGATAATAGATTTCACAAAAGTGTCTTTCAAAACATATAACTATGAAAAGAACTTTTTAAGTACTGAAACGTTTAATAAATAAAAAAATTCAACATTACAATTTGTCAAAATTAAGTTTGTGTATCGCACAGAAAAACTACTAATATAAATATATAAATACAAAATATATATATATATATATTATAAAAGTACAAATATTTTTTGTTTTGTTTCTATTTTGTGCTTGAATATACTTAATTAATTCATAAAATGATGAAAGAGAAGTTCACATTTATGAGAATAAATCCACACATTTATACACAGAGACTCTAACAAACTTAGGTGTGAAAGTAACGTGTATCAACCACTAACCACTTGCTTAACTAACAGCCACTAACCACTTGTTTAACTAACAAATTAATTGTTAACTGCTACTTTATCTAATATTCCCGTATCAAACCAAACCCCAGGGCGTACAAAGAGAGAATTTTGAACACAGCCAAAGAAATCTAGCAGTAGGTAGTGACTTTGTTAGAATATCATCTGTGGACAAAAGTCGAACCTCAACCTCTTGTTGTTGCATCTTCTGTCGAATGAAATGAACATCTACTTCAATGTGTTTTGTTCTAGCATGAAACACAGAATTAGACGCAAGAAAAATTGCACTGCCGTATAGTAAGGCCAAGCTTAGACAGCAATTTGTTAACTGATGCTTTATCTAATATTTTGTAATGTCAAATATATTCTCAATAAATATTAAAATTTAAGGATAATTATTTAATATAGAATTTGTAAGTGTTTACATATTTGATTATAAAACATAAGAGACCTTTTATTTTCCAAACTCTTTCTAAAAAGTTAGATTCTTCTTGAAGAATTCTGAATACTTCAAATTATAAAATAAAATTAGTTTCAAATAAATTAAATTTAAAGAGTTTTTCAATGATATATTTGAATCATATATAAAGAAATTCATACTAAGTACTTTTGATTATCTAACATAGGGATCTATGCACATTGTGTTTTCTTATCTTATCTATGACTAAAATATTTGTATTTTATGTATTAGGTGGGGAAAAGGTTAGATATTTAAACAAAAATACTTTAAACGTCAAATAAATGTGTTTTCTTAAATCAATAATGCAATACACAAAAATATGTTCTAAGAATTATATATTCTTATCCATAAGTGAGCTTCCAAGGATACTTGAACGAGTGATTCATGAATATTTTCAGGTTGGACGAGTCAATAACTCGAAGGCACTTTATTATTTTAATTTTTTTATAAAGTTAAAAAGTTGTGGAAAAAGCCTTACATTACCATTGATTTAACCGCTTTCTTGAATTTAACACTGATCTTAGCTTGTAACTCCACTACTCGTTCACTACTCGAGGTAAGACTTGATCCTCACCTATTGTATTATACATCCAGATGGAAAGTCATGATCAACCTTCTTGATCAAGTTTAGCTTGAGCCTTTGCAACAGACGAGTTCCTGAAAAAATTCTTTTCGTTGATCTGATCTACAACCCGCTTAAAACATGATGGTTAGAGAAATGAATCTTTCTTAAACAACATGACATAAGCAGCTTTTAAAACATGCTGGTAGGTACTTCTTACCGTTAAAGGGCGAGCGAAAATATGGTCCACATAATCTCGATAGAAGTTCCATAAACAATCTTTTGTGGGATTGGATTTTTTTGATACTGAAAGTTTCATAAAGCGCTAACCAAGATCTATGATACAATATATATATATATATATAATATATATATATATTATATATATATATATATTCTCTGTAACTATAACAAATGGTTAATTAAATTATCAAATCAGCGAAAAATAGTTTTTTTTTTTTTGTTAACGATAAACAAAAAGAGATAATTATTAATATTAGAAATGCCAAAAAATTATTAAAATGAAAATTATAATTATTTGCAAATAATATGAATTTAAATTAAAAATATATATAAATAAGGGGATGGTGACCCAAACATAATTTCTTCCGGCAAAAAGAAATAAAATTTAAAAATATTTAAGTTGGTACTTTTATTAGAAAAAAGTGAGTAGGGATTAACAAAATATATACTTAATATCAAAATATTAGACAATTTCATTTAATATCCATCAGACATTAACACTAAAACTATGATATCATATGAACTACCAACTTTCCCATTATATATTAGGTAATGTAAAAGGAACAATCACAACATATTTAAAGTTTCAAGGCATAGTATAATGCAAAATAGTCTTGTTGTTATTATTATTTTAATTTTATATGCATATTTATTAAAAGTACAATGTTGAAGAAAATGTTAGTAAGTTGAGCATTCTTTCATTTCATCAATTCCACATATGATGTGTACAATATACGTCATTTAATTTAAATGTCTTACAAAATATATTTTCATCAAAATTCAAGAGTTAAATATGATTAGGTGTCAAAAGTCGTGAAAAATGTGACAAATAATATATATGAAATATATCTTTATCAACTGTAGAAAATAAAATTTCTGACTATTTACCCCAAAACCCTAACTCACGCACCCAAACTCATCTTCCGCGCCGGCCGACAACCTCCCTCCATCCTTTGTGGTTGTTCCAAAATTATTGGATTAAATTAAGATAAAATATATATGTTGCTCAAAGATACCTACTTGTATCCTTCTTGAAATACGTGGATTAGAATAATGCACAACTAATGAAAAACTATATCCTTCTTAAATCAATTGAATAATACACAATTAATAATAATTGAATAATCTTATTAAAAAAATAATTTTTAAAAAATATAATCTCATATTTTTAATTAAAATAGTCGATCATGTTTATACTCATTATAGTATATATATATATATATATCTATATATATATTCAATATATTAAAGAATAAAATAAAATAAATTGAATAATTGTATTTAAAATATTAAATTATCTAGCAGTATTATTATGTGTAAATTATATAATTATTATTTTTGTTTGGAACTCAAATTCAATATAAATAGTTCAATCCACAATAAATAATAAAAAATTATCTCAAAATATATTAATATATATATTTTTTTTAATTTAATATCTCACTTTTAAAATATGTATTATGGGTTTAAAATAAAGATTGTGAAAAGAGAATTAATTTGATATAATATATGTAGAAAATGAATCAAAGACAAAAAGAATAAAAAAATTTACCTGTAATTTTAAAAATATAAAAAGTTGTAAAGAAAACAAAAAAAGAAAAATGAAAACAAACTGATACAATTGTGACTACACATTAGCTTGTGTGTGCACAATATTTATGAATAAAGACAACAAAATACTCAGATTCACAGTTGGGTGGAAAAAAACAATAAAAAACAATATTTTACAAATTTAACCTTCATTTTGCTTTAGTAGAGACGTAAGATTATGAAATTCTCAATATTAGAATATTTACAGAATAACATAAAGTAAAACAAGAAAATATGTAGACATTCTCCATCCATTTTCATCAATACATTAAGTTACTAATAAAAAAAAAAAAAAAAGGCATGGCAGGTTTTTTTAACAGACAGACAGATAGGGATGATGCCAATGGTCTGATGGGTCGGTCCGTTTAATCCAAAAAATTATAGAGTTAGGGTTTAGTTTTATTAGCCCGTTTAAAAATCAACCCGGTTAACCCGAACTCGATTAGCCCGAACTTTTCTTCTTATTTGTCTATTTCTTAATGTTGAATTAATAAATACCATTTTAAATTATTTTTCATTTACCATATTTGATTTTTAGTAGAAGATATTAAAAATTATTTTTAATTACTAGAAAATTATAAATACTGTCATTTAAATGTAGAACTTAAATGTAACATGATTTTAAATTTTATGACGTGAATGCTCTTAAAGCTAGAATTGAGAGCATGAAATAGTATATATCACTTAAACGTTTGAATCTTTAAATTTTGTATAATGATATAAAGGTTATAAAATATATAAATTTTTAATGTTATCTAAAATTATATTTTAAATAGAGTATAATATTCATTTAATTAAAATTTAAAATTTAAATATATAATTTGACTATTTTAGCTCATAGTCTGATAGTAGCCCGATTAGCCCAAAAATCGATAAAATTCGGGTTAGATTCACAATAATACAAGCCTGTTTAAAATAACCCAATTAAACCAAAATTCGATTAACCCAAAATCCGTTAGAGCTAGCCCAAAATCGATGAATCTTAGCCCTTTTAACATCTTGCTGACATATCCACTTTCCATAGAATAGAAGTTTTCATTAGCATTACTGAATATAAAACTCAAAAGAAAAAGCCCACTAACGACTAAAATATAACATTTAGGTATCATGATACACCGCGGCCTCAGAGATGTCTCTACTCGACTTGGAACAATCTACGAATAAATCAAATTGGAGGCTCCAATTAAAAAAATATATATATATATGATGCTAACTTTTTACAATAAAAATGAAATTCCAAAATTTACAATAAGGGTTGCTTGTCTACATAGATGCGAGGAGATCTCTCATTTCTGAAACTGCAGGAATGGACTCCGTCGGATAAATTTTAGCAACAAGCTGAGCAAAGCTTTCGTACTTGTCAAGAAACTCCTTCTGCAATTAATTTAGAAATATATTAAGTAAAATGCTTGAGAATACAGCTTTCAGCAAAATTATAATTGGATTGAAAGATTGAAGGATGGATTTGAAGTCCATAATAGCAAATAAATTTCAAGGGAGTTCGGTGATTTGAAATCCACTCCAACTCAGATGGAAGTCAAACTATCTTCTAGGATAAATTATCCCATTTGTGCCTCATAAGAAGAACTGGCAGGTCTTAACTAGTTGTACTTCTACAGCCCACTTCAACTGAACAGCAGTAGAACAACTACACCAGAAACAGCAGCATTCGGCCAACAGGCAACATGCCAGAGCTTTTCATTTCAAATGTTTCACTCTAAATGCATAAAAAATAGGATGGTATTTGGATGTCTAAATTCTTAAACATAAAAGGTTATCTAATACTAAGTTGTCTGCATTAAATTGGTACTCACTATGTAGTCACTTGATCCAACACACATGAGGAATAAAGTGTCTCATTTGTGATGACCCTATAGAATTTATTTCTAAAGCAACATTAAATTTCGTAATTCAAATATGAAGAAAGATAATAAGAAGCAGATCATACTACGGTAGAGCGGCTCATATTGGCTAAGGTTACAGTTGTTTTCAGGCCATGGATTTAGATGTGGAGAAGAAAAAATGGGGTTTTCCATATGATAGAATCTCCTTTTTAGTATTAAGATTTTTTTTTTCTGGATAATACAATAAGGTGCACACATGTGATTTACCATTTCCATTGCAAAGTAACTTTGAAGCTTAAATGAGGTGTCCCCTGCACATTAACAAAAATACCTTGCACTTGTCCCATAATGATGGCAGCAGTTCCTCTGAAGTCAAATTCTTCTGTAATCTTTTATACATTGCAGTGATAGACTTGTCAACCTGCAAAACAGAACACATGCATCAGCAGACATTTTCTTATTAGATGCAAAATCAAGTAGTAAATTGTCATACCCCTGATAGACTTGATTTTACAACCTTGCGCAGATCCATTTTCGACAATCCAAGCTGGAACGGGATCTGAAATTTTCGCAATATTCACTTTTGGTCTTAGATAACTATAGCTAATATACTTTGAAAGCACAATATGAACCATGATGAGAGCCTGGCATGAATTAGGACATAAGCTTTGATGCATTCAACCAGCTTGCATAACATGAAATTAATCCGTGAGTTGGAATAACTGCTACTAATAGCAACACCACACATTTGTCTAACTAGTGTTTACTGAACTGCAGCCCTACCCCACCACTCGGATAAGTAATACATTGTGAGGGTTACAAATGAAGTAGCATCAATAGAGATCTAGAATGAAGTTATACTACCTTATATCTAGAGGAAGAGAGGTGAGGGGCAAAAATAATGGTGGAATATGAATTCTTTAATCTTAGTAATTAATTACGCATATGCTTCGTAGACTAACCTCTTCTGGTGTAATTGTATACATCAAATCCTCTATCCTGCGAGCAAACTGGAAAAGTCGTTCAAATTGCTGCATTTGAAAAAAAAAAATAAATAAATAAATAAATAAAATCAGCATGGAGATCCAATGAAATAAAACTGATAAACAAAAATAATGACAGAATTTAATCAATTTGTATGAACGAAGTTCGTGGATATATTCAAAAGTAAATCCCTGTGAAGAGGCAACTAACAGCTTCTTAGAGATTACTTATATGACATCCTTCTTTTATTTCTTCGAATTAAGGAGTTTGACCAGGGAAGGGAGGGTAAAAAGTTGAAGGCACATCGGCAGATCAACTCAAGCAAAATAGAGGGAATATAAACACTTGCTACAAAAGCACTATCAGACATCTTGTCACTATGCTCAATGCTCGTACCAACAATAAAGCAGATTATATAGCTGATTAACATTCTATGGAAATGAAAAGGATTACTTTGACATTTGATTCAAGACCTCGAAATTCATATTATGGGATTCCTTAGATATTAAATGCTCTTATTCATATGTATCATGCTAGAAGGTTGGAGATGCATTGTGAAGGGAAATATTACTTCTTTATTCATTTTGCTTTATTTCCTTTTCACCATTTACTTAGTGACCTCGAAGGTCAATGTCACATTCAAGCTGAAGAAAATGTTGTAAACTTGGACCTCACTTGATGCCTTCAACTAGTATATCCATTTTGAAATTGAAAAACAGTTGGGGGCCATCTGAAACCCCTCAGCATAGCTTATATTTCATGAAAAGGAAAACGCAAGGGATAAAGTGCAACATTGAGGAACAGATACATAATTGTTACACATGAAAGATAATAACTTACATATAATATAATTGTGCTGATAAAGCGCGTGCAAGCTTGTTCATAAGCTTCACTTGCTTGGTGATAAAATTTCGCTAGTGTCGGAACAACATTGGCCAGGTCATACAAACTTCACGTTCCAATCAGCCGTTAACATAACATTTTATGAGAAGTAAAAGCCACATGAAGCATATATTAGGTTTTAACCAAAATAAATAACATACATAACATAATCATGCAATACGGCAGTGCACTCTGATATCCATACCTGTTCTGAAATGCAGCATAATTTTCTAAAAGCAAAATATCTGCATATTTTGGATCTGATTGAGCAATTTTGTCCAGTGTAACAAACATTACAGTCACCTGCAAAATCATGTTTAAAACATCTCAGAAAATTCCAATACATGCATAATGTAGGAAAATGAAATCCTTGATTAGGGGAATATATACTTGACTAAAACTATCAGATTAAAATGAGCTACTAGGGGGCTACTCCAGCACGACACTAATCCAATGCATGTGATAGTGAAGACAAATAATTTCACTTTGTACATCTTCCTTGGAGGAAATACATAACTCTCCACGCTAGATTTGACTAGCACTCATGTGATACTCTTAGTTTTTCCCAACACTGATGGGTATAACAGCTGAAATGTCAATAGCATGAATATATCTTGAGTTGACATTTGACAGAGTTTGAAAGAACCACAAAAAATGGTCACATCAAAATCTTGTTTAAACATATTCGCATTTTCATTTTCATCTGATCTGGTTTTTGGGCGACAGAAAAGGCTAGGGCTATACTGTGCTCTTGACAACATTATACACAATATTTCAACACATCATGACAAATTATAATTTGAAGTGTCCTCTTATTTATAAATCAGAATAAGTTTGAATGTTCCTCTTGATTTATTACTGGAAAATAAAACGAATTTCAACTTCACAGTTAATAGATTTTTCTGACTAAATTGAATTTGTAGGGCCTGGCAAAGCTAAATATAGAATAGAATTCGGACAGCCAATCAGAAATCCCACAGCAATTCACTAGTCAAAATCAGGGCATATATTTAATCTCCTACGCAGCGATAAATCAATATTTTAGAAAGATAAGCATTTTTACGCACTTCCAGGAAGGAAACTGAATTAACCATAATATGTCTCAAATTACAAACCCATGCATGCTAGGTCATAAAGGAGATGGGAAAACCAAACCAGCACACATAATTTTATGAAAATGATTTGAAGGGGAACACTTACAAACTTTGTGTAAGCCTGATCAACTAAATCCCTGGACTGTCCTTGTATGTACTGCTCCATGCGGGTTGCAAGAGTAGCAAATCTACACCAGAGCAAATTCGGTAAATTCATATATGACAAAAAGCTGAATGCCGAAGACAGCAGCAGCATTATGCATGCAGTCAAGATAAAGTTTTAAGACCATAGAGAAATTTCTTTCCCAACAAACAATAAATCCAATTTTTTAACTTAGTTAATATAATTTGTGAACAGAGGTGCAAAACCCCATCTGAAGCGATTAATTTCATCCTGGCCATCTTCATTGTGCGAGAATTTGAAAACAATTAGTCAACACCCACAAATACCTATCTAAAAGTTGCTAACTTGCACTTAACGCAATTATGTGAGCCATAATCTAAGAACATATAATGCTCAATCCAATCAAAACATCTGAATACAAATAGAAAAGAGGAAAAGACAAAGTGCAGACTTGAAACCAAATCTTAAGAAGCATAATAGATTCTAAGTAGATGCTGTGTAAACTTGCTTATAATCAAAGTTTCATAGGTTTCTGGCTTTAAGCTACTCTCTGATGTGTGAATTGGTGAATTGTTTCTACATGGATGGCTGCAAATGAGAAATATATTCACTAAAATAATAAAATTTCTGCCTTTAAGCTATTCTCTGCTATGCCAGGGAAATAAGAATTTTGGAAATATGGTTGACAATCAAAGTCTATAGACTCCAATAGAAAGCACAAAACATCACCAAACAAGTACCCTAAAGACAAGAATAAATGTAAATTTTCATAGTTCAACAAGATCTCAAGGCAAGCCATCATGAAATTATAGGTGCTGTCAGGAAATTGGCAATTTTACAGAATCTTGGTTACAATCCAAAACATGATAGGATGACATAGAAATTACAGCCTCTCTAACACATCATCCAGGATCTGAATATTAAAAACAAATTGAATCTTTTATAATTTCCAAATTCCTTCAAAGTATTCTACCTTTATGGACAAAAAATAATAGTAGCATTTCCACTTCAGAAAAATGAATAATTCCTAATGCCATGTGCATACACTAATCAGCAAATGCAAAAAATGTTTGATTTAATATCCAAGATTTTTAGTAGTTATTCTACCTACTCAGCTTCAGCAACAAAATTAGTCTTCCAATGGCCCCTTGGATTACCTAAAGCATCAAACTCCTTTCTAACTTAGATCCCTCAAAGCTGGCCATAACTCACATTCTCAAATAAAAAGAAAGGCAGTCGAGAGAAAGTAAAGCAATTAGGTTGAGCTACCTGGGTATATATGATAAGACTCCCACCTGCCGAACATTTCGCTCATTTCTCTCAATCTGGTGGCAAGCTTCATCCACAAACTGAATATAAAACAAATGTATTAGGCGAATGAAAACCACTTTCAAAACAGAAAGTCCTTGTATCTACGTAACAGTTACATATAGCTATGGTTGTTCTACTGTCATTAGACCTTATTATAGTGACAGTCACAAGAGAAGTAAGGACTTGACAATCTTAAGCTAATCTATTAAATATGTTTGGTTGCACTTCACACAGATGGATTCCAGATGTCAAAGTACCCAATTCTTGTTTGTTTTGGGATGCAAATAGAATTTCCCAATCCAATACAATCATACCCTATCATAACTACCTACAACTATTATTTCCCTACTTTATCATTTCCCAATATCCTCACCCATTATCTCTCTACCTTCTCATTTCCCTATAACCAAAACTAATCATTTCACAATCATTCAATCATTACTAACATATCCCATCACAATATAATACTACAACTACCCACCATTGATGTGACATCTATAGTAAAATTCTACCCTATATAATCTCAAAACAAACATACAATTCACGATTCACCTTATTTGAAGGCACGATTCCCCCCCCCCCGACCCACGTAAGCCTATTCCAAACATACCCATAGGAATCAGCAACACTGAGTTTAATTAATTTTTCTTGTTAGATAGGATAGCTTCAACATATTTTCCCATCAGTGGAGGAAACTTTTGTTTCTATTCGCCCACCTGAGATAAAAACTGATGAGGATAATCCTTGGTTTATTTCTATTTAACTTCCTTTGTAGCTTCCGTCTTTGAGATATTAATAAACATTATGAACCCCTCCAAATTCATCCAATTCAATGTTTCACAAATCATACAAGAGCACAGAGAAAACAAAATATGCCATTTTCAGATTTCAATTATAAAATTAGTTTAACTAACAAGAATCATAACTTACACGACTGAACTGTGTAGAAATTCTGTTTTCCAGGTCATCGAGTAAAATACGCACGAACCCTGCTGCATCAGCTTTCTGACCAGAAATATAGCGTTCTGTAATTCCATGCATAGATATACAACGGAGAGGATCGATCTTGTATGCCCAGTCCACAACAGCATAGAAATCTTCCTAAAATGTCAACAGGAAGAAGAATGCACATAATAAGTAAGAACTTGAGCTACATATATGAGTTGACATTTTCAGATTACCAATCGAGAATACCTGTATCCCATCAAGCAAATCATGAAGTGATGCATTCAATGCCTGAAGATCTGCAGATTTTTTACCTACAAAATTATGAGGGAGGGATGACTAGAACCCAACGCGCTAAAGCAAAAATAGCAAAGAAAATGAAGATTACCAGCATTGTCATTATCATCAATGTCCATGATTCCCAAATCATCATCATCATTATCGTCATCGGTGGGTACAGCTTTGTTGCCATTGGCAAGACCTCCAGGTGGAACAAGAGCTGGGACTTCAAAACACATGAAGTGTGCAAAGAAAGAACTCTGAAGTTTGACAGTGATTGAATACATAAGAAGCAGGCATTTTGCAAGAAAGAGAAAGGAGCAGAAGCGACATGAAATAGAAGCGCCAAAAGCTCATTACAACCTCATCCACTAGGAGCGGGATGAAAATAGTCAGCATTTTTGCGTATGCATCAGAAACTGTAGATGTATCAGCACTACTTGCACTCTGATTAGAACCTGTGGATCCATCAAGCCATACAGTTGGATTCCTTGATGCTTTTGTACTAGCACGAAGTTCATTTGCAAACTCACGAGCCTGTGATGGAATTAGAACAATGTCCTTAAGCTTGGGAATGCACATTAAATTTTTCTATATAAAAACATAACTGAAAGAATGCACAATCAATCATGTCAAAGATTAATATGCAACAAGATGGTTCAGATCAATATCTTGTATTTATAATGTACACAACAGGAAGCATCCCCCATACTGTTAATTGTATATAAATGATTTACTCAAGCTCAAGGAAAAAGTATGTTCATTTATAGAGAAATATAACAACTTGTGTTTAGGACCAGCAGAGTTGCATTCAGAAAAATTCAAAGGAGCGGTTATCATCAGTTTTACTAATGTTATACTCGCTCTTTCCATTAGAAGACTGAGATTAAATATACACGTTATTTTGAAACATCCTGAAGGGAAAATAGGAGCTTCATATTTTAGGACACAGGAGGTATATGCTGAAAAGCTACCGGTTCATAATACATCCAGTGAGACTATACACGAAACCACACATAAGATCATCATGATACTTAAGTGAACATTGTATTTCCATTACTGTTGTCATTATGACCAACCAACAACTTATCTTCCAAGACAACATGCAACTCAATATTTAAGCATGAAGATAACGGCGACAAGAAAATGAAAGGCCCTTGTCAAAACATCATCTTCGTCCTGACCTCTCGACGAAGAAGCAAATTCAGAGAGCTGCAATAAGCTTTCCTTAAAGGGCCCAGGCAATTCTTATCTAGACTCTGCAAATGAAAATAAAAAAATAAAAAATAAAAATAAGAGAAAAAGGGAAAATAGTGTGAACGACCAGAATGAGGAAATGCTGAAGCTCACAAGAATAAGTGATAACAGAAAACAAGTATTTAAGCCATGACATCAGATAAGTATTATTTTGGAAAGCTCTTAACCTTCAAGTGTTGCAAAAGGCGAGCATATGTCCTGCACTTATACCTCAAATCAGCATGATCAGGCCTCTTCAGTTGCCCACGCTGTAACAGACTAAGTGATCAGCCAAACATTTACAATCCAGCAAAAGAACTATAATAGTTAACCGACAAGAATATTTGCAGTGAAAACCTGAGAGAAATAAGTCTTATCACTTATCATGAAATCCACCAAACTTGTAAAATAGTTTCTTAGGAACTCGGATGCTCTTTTGACAAAATTGTTCCTCAACTTGTCAAGTTCTGCCCGCTTCTCCTTAACCTGTTCACCAGCCATGTGAAGTGAGAAAAACTATTCCAGAACTGTGAAATAAACCTAAACTTGGCTATTGGATCCTTTGTAGCAGCTTCACAATTTTCCAAACAAGCAACAGATATGTTCAAATACAATTCCAAGCTATTCACCTTATTGCAAAAATAAATCTGAAATAGCTATCAAAAGATTTGAAATTGGTCAGAAGACCAACCTCATAAATCTCAGAAACAATTCAAACTCCTTCTGAATTTAATATGTAACACTGTATTATGTGAATAACTACAGTCTGCAATTAATCTTGACCAAAAAGGCAACAGAATCAAAGCCAGAAAGTATACATACAGATCTCATGTTTGCATAGCTACGATCCAAGGGGGGAACTTCAAGGTTTCTTAAAGTATTTGCTAGCCACTCACACGCTTCTATATTCTGAAGCATGCGAGCCTCATCAAATGAACCCCCTGTAAGGCATGCCGCATACTGCATTTAAAAGGAAAATAAGAAATAAATAATCAAAACTCTCACATGTAGGGACCTGAATCAGGGGGGGAATTATTCTAAACATAATCTAATATTCTTAAGTAAATGCCAATTCATAAAATAAAAAATAATAAATACTAGGAAATACCTCAGATGGGATACGCAATCTTTCAAGAAGCTTATCAAGTTCCTCAATTAAAGATTTGTTGTTTACTGACTGCATTTCCAGTTTGTTATTTCTCGTTTCAATCTGCGGCCACAAAAAAAGAATACAGCATGTCAGCAAACTAGAAAACTTTATTTCAGTTGAGTCTCAGAATGTTGTTACCTGATAATTTATGGACTAACTTTATAAGAACAAGATATTAAGCAAACAAACACATGTAATAGATCAGCTTTGGTTCCTGTTCATTCTTGGAACCAAACAAGCACCCTAATTCAGCAGTGAGTAACAAATGCAGAGTCAGGTGGCAATACTTGTCCAAATCACATGACATTTTTCGTGCCAAACATGTGGAACCAAAGATCACTGGCAAAGTTAGCAATGAGTAACACACACTTCCTCAGGTCGCAGTCTCACACAATACACTGTACAAAATTAGATCAGTATTTGTAGAATCTATACCGACTCTATGTCCTCCCTCATGTGCCTTAGTTTTAAATTGAAAATGCCTAGCCATTCATCCATGTCTTCCACACAGCTAGTGGCTGACTCGAGCCCCTGTAATACCTGCAGAACAAGAAAATTTAAATCAATATATGAATAATTGACTAAAGCGGGACTTGCTATGCAACGTTAAATAGAAGCATGACTGCATCTAGCCGGATTCAAAATGGGGCACCATTATGCAGTCTTTCAGCAGCTAGTACCAAGAAGAAGGAAAATGGGAGAGAGATAATTCTGGAAAATAAATTACTTATTACTGTAATGAGAAACATATAAAATGCAACCAAAAACAACAAAATCCATGATAGACAGCCAAACAGGAATTCTAAGTAACCTCATTTATTAAAGGCTCATTTTCCAAAATTGCATGCACATTTGCAGCTTCCAACGCTTGAAGCTCTCGCTTCAGCCGCTCAGAAAATGCCTCGGCTTCACCGATGCCCATGACATAACTGTAAATTAGTGATTGGCAATAACATCAACTCTGGTTCAAATAACATCAAAGGTAGTAAGAAACCAAAAGAAGATAACAAGCATAATAGAGTAAGTGATAGGGCTAAAATAATGCCTAAACCTCTTGTTACCAAAGTGTATGTTAGGCGCCAGCCTGGCAGCAATAGGAATAACTAACTAATTGAATTATGTTAGTTAAAGAGTTCTATAAATAAGAGCTCTATTTGATTGTAAAGCAGTTTTTTGGAGATTGTGATTTGGGACTAACTGAATTGGGATTCAGTTAGAGTTGTTACAGAAGTTCAACTGAATTGGGATTCAGTTGAACCTTTCCAGTTGTAATTCCTATTCTGGATTCTTCTATAAGCAATAAAGATCCACAGGGGTTCACTCTCTGTTTTTTGGTGTTTGTCTCTGTTTTTCTGTTTTTTCTTTATTCCTGATTTTCCAGTTTTATCAATAAGCACTAAAACCTACTGATTCACCAAATGACACTAGGTGAGATGGTACAGTCTCCTCCAATAGAGAGGAGGTTAGGGATTCACATCCTTACCAAAACCTACCATTTATATCATTCACAAATGCAAAATCTACTTATTCAACTGCAGTACAAGTCTCTGTAGGTACGCAGAAGAATAGTAGACTTGACCTTCAGCTTATAAAACTTTGATAAGGGTACGGACAATAAATAAACTATAATCCACGTGTAGCATAACCAAGCGTTATCCTTCTTTATTTCGCATTCCACATTTACATAATAAACCCATATCCTCATTTATATCAATGAATCCAACATCAACAGATTTGTCTTCTATAACTTGGGACTTGCATTTGTTTCGAAACCTCAGAGATTCTGAAATTCCAGATTCTTTTCTATTTTAGAACTTTTAGCAAATGTCAGCTTAAATTTAGAAAGGGTCGATTTTAGAACTTAGGCATTACACACAGCAGGGTTTTTTCATGCAAATTGTTTTTCTCATCTTTCTTTCCTACTGATTAGTATCCACCTTTCCCGTTCTTCAAAGCTGTTTGGAAATCCCAGTGCCAAAAAAAAGGTTCAGATTTTTTCATGGTTGTTGATGTTGGGGAGAGTACTAGCTTGCGATTTAATTCAAAAACGCTTTCCAAATGTCCTAATCTCCCCCAATTGGTGTGTCCTTTGTAAAAGAGAATCTGAGAGTCTGGATCACACCATCCTGCACTGCCCTTCGCCCTCTCATTATGGAAAAGAGTGTTATTGGAGATGAATCTGGCTTGGGCTGAACCCCAGCCCATTAGGGATTGCTTTTAAATTAAATATGGATGGGCAACCTTCTGAGTAAAAAGTCAAGACAGTGTGAGGAATCATTGTACAAGAAGTATGCTGGTCTATTTGGCTGGAAAGAAACAAGAGTCTTTGAGAACATGGACGAATCATTAGATGAAGTGTGGGAAAAGCTCAAGTTCAAAGTTGCATGGTGGATCGTTGGAGATAAGTATTTTAGGGGATATCAAATTTCTGATGTATCTAGAAGCTTGAGTGTCTTACTTGAGCACTGATTATACACCAGAATGGGGATTTCTCATCCCTATGCAATTCATCCTCTCTTCAATAAAATTTCCGTTGCTTAATAAAACATATATATATATATATGTATATATATAAAAGAAATAACCAACACATATGAGAGATGTTATTCTGGCTTCACTGGCAAGTAACTTAAGAAACATTATCATGGCTGACCCGCTGAGGATTCAACATGTAGACCTTGATGACGAAATACTGACCACAAACATGAAGGAGAAACTAACCATGAACATCAAATAAGGAAACAACTATATCACAGGAACCCAAGGTGCTCTAGCAGAAAACAAGTCAACCGTGACAAGAAGCCCAAATGTACCACCATACCAATGAGTCCATTTTTTGAATTTAGGACACAAAGGCTGGCAAGTTTTTGAGCAATTTTTTGTATGCTCGAATTCTACTTTTCCCTTTGGTTTTTCCCGCTTTTCCCTATTGTGGTAGAGAAAGTGAGGAAGGATAAATGCTTCAACTTCATAAATTTATTTTAAGAGAAAATTACATGTGCACAAGGGCAACTTTGAAATGAATGTCTGAGTTGCTTGATGTAGGAAAAAATTAAAGGGAGATGAAGATGAAGTTCTCAGCTCTGGAGACTCTCAAATTGCAGGAAAAATAGCTTAGGGTGTATTTAATAAGCTTTGGGGCTTGCTGGTAGAAAAGGTTTGGGAGAGAAGTTTCGATGTGATGCATTATTAACAATAATACATAGGAAAATGTTAATGTGTTTGGCAAAGCTTTGGGAGAAAAAGTTGGAAGCAGAAAATTGCCGAAAAACAAATAACAAAAACAAACACCTGCACATAATGACTAAAAATGACAATGTTTCTTAGGTTATTTTGTGTGATTCACTCTGTAGACAATGTCAATTGAAGATACTAATTTATAGATAGATAAGCAAACAATTGGGAAAAGGATTCACTGACACAAAATAATGAAGAAAGAGCTAGTTCAATTTGTTCAATTTTGTTGAACAACAGCAGTGATGAGAAATGAGGCAGCAAATTTACAAAATGCTTTTAACTTACAACTCACTTAAAACCTACTAGCTAAGCCAAAGAAGAGTATTTTCTATGGATTACAAGGAGCATAAGTCATTTGTAATATAGAGTACTTTTTATTGTAGTTTTTGTTCTGAAATCTAGTTGTGTAACTTACAACACAGCCCAAGAGGGTTTTGTATTTCAATACTCAATACGCATGACACAATCTAACTGAGGTTATTTCTAAATATTTCCAATGTCCAATCTCTAGAACCTTTTCTCATTCTTATTTTGTATGTGCTTTAGACTTTCATGTGAGATGTTCAATCAATTTTCATGATAGAACCAAGGTTTCTAATGAGAATCCACTTTACCCCTAAAATCATCAACCATAATCCCAAAGTCCACAAGAATGCTAAAGTAATAGTTTTAAAGATTCAGAAGACGGCATTCTCAACCCTATGAAGTCCAAGCTTACTGCAAATCAAACCAAACCAACCTTATGGCAGTCAACCCAGATCAGTCCTAAAATCATCCATCTTAATATACTCTTCTTTGAAGCTACTGAATTTCTGTTAAGTTCTTTTTTTTTTTTTTTTTTTTTTTTGGTCTACTTAGCATGCAAAAGCCTATGCTGGAACTTCTTTCTGGCAACAGTTATAAGACCTCATATTGCAATGATAGTACAATGATTGAACCCAGTGGTAAAACTGCATTACAAGTGTATTTTATAATAAGATTGATAGCACAAATTCAGCGGTAAGTGAGAATGTTTAGTTTCAAATTGAAGTACATACGTCCCTAAAAGAGCCTCCATGTCCTCTTCCTCCACTTGAGACACAAGTTCTCTTTCAACAGTCACTTTCATGTCGGCTTCTGAATCTGGAGCCATAACAGGCCCATCTTGCAGGATCCCCTGCTGCTTAGAAATCGCTGGTGTATTTTCCTGTAGAAGATAAATATAAAATCCAAGTACAAAATTGACAGTGTGCCAATCATGAAAAGACCCACTCTTACATACATAGATTCTGGTTAGTATTTGAAAGAAATGTGATGAATAAAAGAGAACAGAAATCATATCTAAGCAGAAAAACCAGTATTAATGCAGTGACTATGCAAGGAACGGAAACATCCCGAACAAAGAGTACTGCTCCCCCAAGTTCAATGACTAAGACTAGCAGAAGATTGTAACAGCGTACAGGTCATGTTGACTATTGTTTAGAACGTAATAACCAAAGGAATAAGAAAGAGAATCAAATAATGGTGCACCTTAGCCCAAAGAGCCATCTCCACAACATCTATGCCAACAACTTTAGGAATTCGACCCAAGACATCCTTGCATGTATTAAAGATGCTAAGCAAAAGACGATTCCTACACAAAAATAAGTAAATAAATAAATGATCACTGGAAAGGTTTTTTTATTTTTCTTTTGTGGGTGGGTGGGTGGATGAGTGTGGGGTTGGAGGGAGGGGGGCAAGGAATAAGAAACCCCAATCATACCTGTCATCAACATTGCGCATGGTCCACTGAGGTGGGGCAACACTCTGACTTCTTAGGTTATCAAACCCCTAGATAGATGAACATGATCAACGTTAATCACATTCTCATCATGTGTTTGACATGGATCAAGACCACAAGTTTTTAGAATAAAATTTAAAAAAAAAAAAAAAAACCAATAATAATGAGGATAAATTATATGTTAACGAACTATACCAGCATAAAAGTACATCCACTGGGATCATTTGTTACAACTTCCACTTTCGATAGATGCTTTAACTTGTATAGTTTCGCGGGCTGTAAATCAATGGAAAAAGAAATAGAAAGAGAATAACTTTATCAGCCAGTACATACTTCATATATGTGAAGCTTTAAAAAGAAATGCTTGTTCAAGAAAAGTCAAAAAGCGCAAAAAAAAAAAAAAAAAAAAAAATTTAAAATGAATTGTTTTCTATATATGACATCATGTACACATGCCGCTTGGTCACGTTTGTTTATTAGTTTACACTTATGGAGGTTTATTTTACTTAATCTTCAATTGCTGACTACTTCGCAGTGGGTAGTCACATTATGTTCACCAACACCCATTACAGGCTTTCCATCAAAAGAAACTAAATGTCACCATCTAATAGCTCCATTTACAAATGATGTAAACACAGTTCATAAGTGCAAGATTTATGAGCATTATTAAAGAGAAATCATCCTCCTTGGAATGGTGGTGCAGCATCTCAAGAATAAGATTTAATTTTCTACACGACACATTCTTCGTGAAAAGAATGCTATGATCTTCAGCCGTTCGGTGGAGTTTGATGTTGCAATCTGTTTCTATTAGCAATGATTCAGAGACAAGGGAATCTCATAAGGAATCACTAGTTGCAGAGAAACAAAGATAGGTTCTTCAATTCAATAAAATTTTGTCATATTGTTTCTGTAGATTGTCAAATCAACTAGTGAGTTGTTTTGCTTCTCTAGGCGTGACCCAAGCAGGTAGAAAGATATGACGCTCGTCAATGAAATTCTGTGTTTGTTTGAAGTTTTTTTGAGCCACGTACTGTCTCTGGTGTTCCAACACCATATACCACGCTTGGTGTAAAACCGCAAGAAGAATTAATTTTACACAAAAACTGGGTACCCATTCTTTCATTGCAACCTCCATTTTCTACCGTGGTTGTCAAACTTGTGGTTATTGTACAAACAAGAGTACTCGTTTCATCCCTAAAATACAAACTTCTGCTGTTACAATTGTTCTTTCAAATATTGTGACAGCTTTCCAAGTGATTTATCATGAAAAAATTACCTATCTATCTAGAGGAAGATAACTTTCATATTAAAATTTAACATAAATTTTAATACTTACTTCAAGAACACCTCCAGTGGAATATTTTAAGACATGAAGAAAAGCTGTAGTCCTTTGGCCTTTTGCCTTTGCTGCAAGAAAAATGAGAAACAATTGGCCAGGTTCCTCAATAGATGAATTACAGTTATGCTACATTATGAACTCAACAGGTACAGAGACAGTTACATCAAAAGAATTATTTCTTTTCAGCAAAAGAGTTTGTGATTGGATTTGTTATAGAAATACACTAACAATACTAGCAAGAAAGCAACAGGAGAAACCAATGTTTCCCCATCAACCAGGGCAAATCTAATCTAGCAAATTTTATAAAGTCCATCCTAGATTGTCAAGCCATTATGGATAGAAATGTGTCTTTGCACATTATCTAAAACATGGGGAATACCCCTGCTTAATCCCCACAGCATATAATTGGCATTTTTTAATTATAAAGGAACAAATATATATGCTGTGATAAAGTCATGTGGAATCACTTTGGTTACATATCAGAATAATAAGTAAAGATAACCTTTTTCCAGTTATATCAAAGATAATTTCCCGAAGTAAATATTTCAAAGTTTGATTACCATATATATAGTTACCTGACACTGGTTACAAAACATTTCCGTATGCTCCTTTGTAGTTAGCTAAAACAAGAATTATAGAGAACCAGAAACCTGACAAGCTAAAATTGTAAAAACTAAAATGAACCCTCTGAAATTCAGATTTATAGGCGCAAGGTCTCTTCAGCAGCAATATTTTTTAGCATATGTATTTGGCTACAAATCAAACAACCAGAGCTATTTTGAATCTTAGTGTACTAACACTTAATCACGCTTTGACAAAGCAATCACTTTGAATGCCTGTACCAAAAAGTCCTCCCCACCCCCCACAAACTCTAAGTTGATTAAAATCCAAAATTCAAACAACAAATATCTAGGTTTAATTTCGAAGTAAATCACATCCAGCTGTGATTTACTCACTGATAAAATTGAAAAGCAGACGGTACTAATCATCTGTGCACGCCTTAAAGCATATAACGAGAAACAATAGACAAGCAGCCGTACTTGAAATGGCGAGAACACGAGGCTTGGCCATGTGACCGCGTCCTAATTTACCGGATTTGGCCCAGATCCCTCGGCTCTTGGCCACTCTGATGGACATAACGATGTCTTGCTTGGTGCCCTCGATCGCCGCCGCACAAGCTCGCCGGAGCTCCTCATCGTCGGCGCTCGACTTCGCCATTCTTCTCCGAGCTCTGAGAAGAGAAGAAATGATTTGGCTGGTGTTCCCAGTTTCAGAAAAGTTGCAGCAAAAATTGAGGAAACCAACAGCAGTAATGAAGTCAGACAAAGTCAACAATAATACGGAAGCATATAGGAAATCGGTGAGATATATAATTTGTAATTTGTAATATATTTTAAAATATTTAAAATATTTTTTTGTATTTTGATAAAGGCATATAAAAATGTGTAGTTTTATATAAAAGAAAAATATATTCCCTTTATTATAAAATAAGCATACTATTTTTATAATAAAGTAATTAATGTAATTAAAAATTAATTTATATTTTTTTGCAACATAAATTTAATAAAAATAATTGAATACATAATAAATATTCAAATAACTTAAATAATCAATAAAAATAATTGCATTTTTTGAATTTAAATAGTTTATAATAAATGGAACAAGGATATCAAATTAAAGATTAGAAAATAATTAATTTATTTGATATGTTATGCATAAAAATATAAATAAAAATAAAAATTATATATTTTAACAAATTTTAAATTAACTACCAATAAAAAATAGTTATATTATTTTCAAAATTATTTTCATTTTTAAAAAGTTGAAAATAAGTCGAAAACTACAATTTTTAAGCTACTCAATAAACATAGAAATAAATGGCAATTGAAGAAACTTAGCAGCGAATAAAGAAGAGAAGTGGCACTTTTGTAAGTGACATGCGCTTTTAGAAATGAATAGCAGTACTGATGTAGCAACTTTAAAGACACGAGCTGGGATCTTTTTTTTGGAAAAAAATTTACAAAATTAAAAAACAATTAAAAATGGGTAATAATTCGTCAAATAGTAATTGTTTACCTTCACCTCTCAACTTAGTTACAGCTTATGAAAGGTCAAAGCCGGTGAAATTAGCAAACTTAAGGCCGGTGATCAAATCAGCCTATCAAATTAATTCTCTCTGTAATTTTTCATTTATATTATATATATTTAAATAAAGAATTATATTTAAAGTATAAAATATATTTTATAGGGATGGAATATCATTTTTATGGATTCAATTTTTTTTTGAAATGATATATTTATTGGGTTTGAATAAATAGAATATACTTTTTATAATAATAAAAATATCATAATATTAATTTATATAATATTATAATTTATTGTTTAACCTGAATAGCTTTTAATAAGTTAAAATATTTATATTAGGTTATGGAACACTTTACAATTCACTTTGAATTATCGTATAATTTATAATTTAATAAAGATAACTTTGCAAAAATGATGATGCAATATAATAGAGGAAACTATACTTCAAATTGAATAATATTTATATAAATATAATTAATATAAATAAGAATTTATGTATATTTTTATATAATAATAATATATTTTTATTATATATTATTTATATAATAAAATATGTTATATCACGTGCATTGTATGAACGGACATCTAGTTTTAATAATAACAAAAAAACTTAGGGAAGGCAGCTTTTTCAAAAGATTGAAGGGTAATGAGTTACTACTTTAGTTAATTGTCATTATCTTTTTTTCCCAAAAATACAACTTACAAATTAATACAATTTTATTTTGGACTCTATAATTAGTCAATGTAAAATTTATTTCAATTCAGTTTATCGAATAACTTTTTGGACTTCAATTACTGACGTAAAATCTCAAATGTTTCAAATTGTCCTACTACATGTGAATTTAATTACTTAAAAGTCGAGAAGAAAAATATCCTCCCTCTACCTTAAGTAGAGATAGGGGTGGTGCATTGAAGAAATTGAATAAAAAAATCCTCAAAAACGCAAAACAGAAGAAGAAAGAGTTAACTCACTTTGGGTGAGGATGCTAAAAACTGAACGAACAGAAGCAAAAGGAAAGAAAAAAGAGGACCGAGTTTGTGTTAAAGTAATAGAGCAGAAGAGAGAATGAGAAAAGTTTACTTCTCTTCTCATTAATATTAACAACATTTATATACAAGAATGGTTAATCAAAATAATGACGTCGCATTTGCTTACATAGATAACTAACTAACTTTCCAATTATCTGATAAGCCATGCAAAGCAGTTACACTAATGCACCTCCGTCAGACCTAACCAGGGAAGGAACAAAGAGAAAAATCTTTTACAAAAAGAAACAAATCTAGAGACAGAGAGTGGTTTTGTAAGGATATCAGCCAACTGATCTTCAGAGGAAACATATCGGGCTTCAATTTCTTGTTTCTAAACTTTCTCACAAATGAATTGGACATCTACCTCAATATGCTTTGTGCGCGCATGGAACACCAAATTAGAGGCCAAAGAGATTGCACTGATGTTGTCACAGCACAACAAGGATGGAGAATGAACATAGAACCCAAGCTTAGTGAATAAAGATTTAATCCAAATGAGTTTAGTGGAACATTTGCCAAGGCTCTATATTCGGCCTCCGTACAACTACGAGCAACCATGCTTACGAGAACTCCACGAGATTAAATTCGAACCTAAGAAGACACAATAGCCACTGGTGGAGTGGCGATCATCTAAAGGAGCAATTTGTGAGTAGGTTTAAAAATAATGTCTTGTTGAAGCTAGCCTTTGAGATATCAGAGAAGCCTTTTACAAGCCAGCCAATGATTTTCTATAGGATTTTGCAAGAATTGTGAGAGTTTATTTACAATAAAGAGATATTTGATCGAGTCAAAATGAGATATTGTAGAGCACCAATAGTGCTCCTGTGCATGGTAGGAGATCTAAAGGCTTGCTGTCATTCTTGAATAATTTTAGATTGGAGCAATATGGGCTGTCAGCTGAATTACAATCAAACATGTGAGTCTTCTTCAACAAATCAACCATTGTAACTACCCAAATATTTATTTAGATAAATATTAATTTACTACATATTTTTAATAAAAAAGTATAAGTTACCAAATCAAAAATAAGTAAATAAATTTTAAGTAAGTTTGTCCTAATAACTAGGTCGCTAAAGAACATAAAAAAAAATTAGGACTCTACTTGATTTACTACAAAATTTAAGTCATCAATGTAAATCGTATAAAAAAAATGATTAAGTAACCCTACTACATTAAAATTTATAGCAGCGAAAAATATAATTAATTCAAATATAATCAAATAATTATTCAAATTGGGAAACACAAAGCTTCATATAATCAAGAAAATAGGCTTAAGCATTTATTTCCGAAACGACATCGTTTCCTAAGATAAGTGTGAAGAATAACATAACAAACCCTAATAAAATTTCAATTCGTTTATGAATAAAATGTAACCCATAATTCAATGAAGAATAATAAAAATATGCTTCATCCGCCTGCTCCCGTTGTCTTGACAAACTCCCTATCCTGAAAAGTAGGAAGGTAAAAGGGGGTAAGCTACACCCAACTCGTGAGGTTTATACTTGTCAAAATTAAATATAAGGTTGTAAAAGCACAATAGAGAGTAACATGAACGTATCAGGCATAACATAATATAACATCCGTATCAAATGTAACATTTCATATCAAAGCGTAGCCAACATATAATAGTGGATCAAATTAATGATCTCATATCAACGTATCAAAACATATAACAATCAGATCATACTTTAAACAAACAAAATATTTAAAACTGACAAACCGTATAAGAACCCCACCTCTTACGTGACTTCTCGTAATATAAGAAAAATCTCATGCAAGTGAAATGCTTCTAATCCACGAGTCTTATCACCTCGCCTACAATTCTGAAAAACCCGGATCATGAATGTTGAATGAATAATGGGTTGTATTTATAGGTTTGACAGGATTTAAATCTAGATGTATCTTTTTAGTGAGAGAGAATCTGCATCTGTATCTAATCCTCTAAGTAATTGAGAGAAAATATCTTCTTTACTAACAAAATGTTAACCTCCGTAACCATAAGATTCTAAGAAAAATATATTGTATCTTGGCTGAAAGTTCTATCTCACACACACACACACACACACACACATATATATATATATATATATATCGGCTTAGAGAAAAATATCTTAAAGTCCAATAATCTTAATTGAAACAATAATAAGCCCACGTAAAGTAAAATAAAATAAATCAAGAAAATTAAATATTACGTGAAAGTAATCGGATATTACAACCCCATATTTAGTTTGATTAAACAACAGACCACACCATTTTGTCGTCTAGCCTCTAAACCAAGAAAATATTCAACTTCTCCAAAGTGCTTTAAAGAAAAAGTCTTGATAAGAGTAATAATAAGTTGTTGAGCAATAGTGGAGTCATCTCCTTAATTAAGATATTATCAACATAGACAAGAACTACAAGAAGACATTATGAAGTTCTCTTAAAAAAATGTAAGAGTCAGAAACGGACTCTTTGACACCAAGAGAGAACAGAAATGTTTTGAGCTTATCTATCCAGGATTTTGGAGCTTGCTTCAACCTATATAAAGCTTTCACCAATTCACACATATGAGCTAGTTTGGTGGAGTCCTCATGGCCTTGTGGTTGGGTCATGAAAACAGTTTCCTTAAGATTCCCCATTCAAAAAGGCATTATTAATATCAATATGTTGAATAGCCCAACCCTGGGTAATTGCAATGGAGAATACAAGTCTAACAGGGGCCAGTTTTACAACCGGGCTGTAAGTTTCAAAGTAATCGACCCATGGTAATTGCTAAAAACCTTTTCCCAACCAGCAGTGCTTTAAATTTATCAATGGAACCGTCTGCTTTATACTTAATTTGAAAAACCCACTTCTGGTCAATGACCTTCATAGAGGCAGAATATTGAACAGGATCCCATGTATGTTTTTGTTGTAGAGCTTGAAATTCAACATCCAATTGTTTCCACAAAGGATTAGACAAAGCCTCATGGACAGTAAGAGGTTCTTATGGAGACGAAGTAACATGGAAGGCATTTGGTTTAAAGATACCCAATTTTGATCAAGTGACCATGCATCTGATGACATGAAAAAGGATTTATAGTGTCACTCATTTAATAAAATTTGTTAAAAGCGTCATTAGAAAATAATACCTAATGACGCTTTTTAAAAGGTGTATCTACTTTATAAAATATAGCGACAGTTAAAAAATAATGTTATTATATTTGTCAATTTAGTGATGCTTTTATAAAAATGCCTCTAATTTATTAAAATTGCAGGCTCTTTGCATTTTTGCGTCACAATTAATTTGAGACTTCGTATTTTGTGTCATAAAATCAATGACACATTATATTGTGTAACGATGTTCATGATGATTTATATTATGTGTCACTACATCAATAACACAAAATATCCTATGTCATGAGGACGATGATACTTTATGTTTTGCGTTATAGAATCAATGACACTTCATATTTTGTGTCATAAAATCAATAAGACTTTACATTATGTGTCATGTGGCCGATGACACTTGATATGTAGTGTTATAAAATCAATGACATTTTACGTAAGATTGATGACACTTTATATTTTGTATCCTAAAATAGGCAACGCTTTATACCTTGCGTCATGAGGCCGATTAATATTATATTTTATAAAACAAATTTAGTGATGTTTTAAATCTTTTGTGATGTGTTCGATGATATTTTTTATTTTGTGACCAATAATTGACGCTTTTAAGCTGGCTACTAGGACAAATGAGTTGAAAATCCGACTTAAGCCTATTAAGACAATAGAGTTGCAAATCCCACCCCTGCCTAATTTTGATTGGTCTCATTTGATGCTATAAATGTTTTCTTTCATTTTCTTAAGGGAAACTATAGATGTTTTTATAGTTTTTTTAAGAAATTTTATAGTTATCAATTATTTAATTATTTTTATAACTAAATAAATAATAATAATGCTGTAATATTATTATTGTTTACATAATACAATTATATAAGAAAATAATTAATTTCAAATAAATTGGTTAAATTGAGGTTTAATGAAGTATCTATTTAATGTGAATAGTAGCACTACCAATAATATTACATGGAATATCTTCAGAGAAAATAATTAATTAATATAATGTGGCCTAATAACCTAAATACTGTAATTTTATTTTAAATAAAGTTGTAGGAAAAGTTAGTCATGAATAATAATTAGTGATTGATGATAATACAAAATAAGGAAAAAGAAAAAAGAGAAATATGAGATCCACCTTTCACATACTAAATCAAATACGTTGAGATACACTATCTGCAGTTTATTTTATAGACACTCGCATAAATATATATATATATATATATATATATATATATTTATATGTATAGATAGGAAAGACCATATCATAAATATTTCACAATTTAATTATAATCTTGTCATTGACCCTTTTACAAAAAATAAAATATGGTTTCATAGGTCTGATATATATTTTGTGTTATAAAATCAATTACACTTTAATTCTTTAAATCATAAGGTTGATGACGTTTTAATTTTTTTGTTGACTACTTTTATTTGTGCTCCAAGTTCTTGAGGCAATGATCAAAAGTCCATGACGATTTTTTGTACAAGAATAACTTGAGGGATATAATGTATATGTGCATTATTTTGCACAATATAATTATTGAAGATGAGGGGGATGAAACAACCAATTCTTTAGAAATGTCAGCAGATATAAGTGACCTATGTAACACTCAATTGGTTATGAAGCATTTAACCAGTTTAGATTTATGAATTATGGTGTAATTTATTTATGCTTATTGGTATTTAAGTAGTGGTTTAACATGAAAATCAAGCGTGTTTATTATATTTCTAAAAATAACATTAAAATTATTGAAAGGAGTTTATATATAAATTATATTCATTATATAATACGTATGAAATATACACTATATAAAAAAGACATCTATTATATATAAATGAAGAGTAAAATATTAAATAAAAAATTATAAAAATTGTACTAGGAGCATATAAAATATAAAATGCAGTTCAATAGTTAAAAGTAAAAATTAAAAGATGAATATTAGGAGTGGGGCCAATAAATAAGTTGTTAGAAGGGTTATTCACAAGGGAGAAAGGAGTATAGGTTATTTTATTTTGATGTAGTGCTAATGTGGCAATATGAGGTAAACAAATAATCTGTAGTTTGAGGTTATGCATTAGTGATGCTCACCACAATTTTGACTTATTCAGCAGGAAAATATTTTCTCTTTCACCCACGTTTAATATCCCCATTTCTCAAACCATTATCTACTTCTACTCTCTATCATGCTACAAAAAAATTAACAGAGGCATACCTCCCTCTCTCATACAAGAAACTAATATACATATTTATTAACTTAATGTTTTGCTTAGTAGCTGCATATACACCTTCATATCCATCACGTAAAAAATCTCTAAACAAATGGGATTTATCAAATCATTAAATATAATTCTGATATATTGATATACTCACTTTTTTCATTAGGTATATTGTAATGGCGACATCAGGAAGTCGTCTTCGCAATGTCATGACAGATGAAGAAACAAATATTCACCAACAAGTTGAAATTAACCAACAAAACTTTGAGGAAGAGCTTCAACCACTTTGATATGATGAGACCCAACCACCTGATGGTCTAGAGAACGACTTCGAAGAAACAAATGAAGAACCAGAAAATGAGCTTATTGATAAGTTTACCATGACATTGAAATAAGAGGTACAAATTTATTCTTCCAATTATGTATATTTTACTAGAAAATTATCTTGATAATAATACTTACATATTTATGAATACCTAGATGTGCAAGAAATGTGAGGAATAAACGAGTACCAACTCGTGCTAAGGATGTTTGGACTTTGCCTCAAGGAAATTAAGTTATTTTCAAATGTAATATTTTAGGGCAGCCAATCAAGAAAGGTGGTTGAATTTTGGGCGGTTGGCTTGGAAATATTGCTAGAAAACAAGAGCTTTGCTCTGTGGAATTTACAGATTGGAGGCTAATGCCACATGAACAAAAACTATATTTGTGGAAGTTGACTAAGGTAAACAATAAAAATCTTTGACAAATGTATATTCTATATTTTATATAATTAACTATATTGTGTTTAATATTTTGATATAAATATACTTTGAACTCCCTGATAATGCACTTGTTAAAAGATGAATGTTGCGCTCACTTGGCACCAAGTGGAAATGTCACAAGTTTAATTTAAAATGTAAGCATTTTAAACTTGATAAGACAAAGGCAAACACTATTAGCTCAGTTCCAGTAGGAGTGTCACCAAATCAGTGGAAGAAATTGGTAGAATTTAAGTATTTACCAAAGGTCAGGTACATAAATAATCAACTATTAGTATGTATACATTTACTATTCATAGTAAATTATTTTTTTGTTTATTTAATTACCATATGTAGAATATGCTGGAGTTTTCTAAATTTGAAAGTTCTTAGAGCTTCTCCATCAAGAAGCTACTTTGGTATTTGGCGTCAATTTTCACCCTCCAGCAATATTCCATTCTCTGCACCACTTCGAAGTTTTTGAAATTTTTGCATCACTTTGAAGTTTTTGAAATTTTAGCACCACTTTTACCATAGATTATTATTGCGCTACTTTTTTTTCCTTTTCTTCTTTATATGATTATATATATTTTTTAATATTGAATATTGTAATTTTTTTATCTCAATTATTTCAACTGAAATTAAATCAAGTTATTTAAAATCAGATGATGTGTAATTTAAATTAATAATAACATAATTTAAATTAGTATAAGAGATTTGAAATATTACATACAAATTTAAATAGAATTGCATAATATTACCCGACATTCAATTTTACATATATATATTTTGAATATGATAGTTTAAGAATATAAAGTAAAATAAATATTATCTCAAAATTTAATGTTAAATAAAATTACATATATAATGTTTTTAACAAGAATTTAGTAATAAAAATAAATATCAAAACTAAAGAAATTATAAAGATTATTGTGTAATATTATTTTTTAGTGGAGAAAGTAGTGCAAACTGTTAGAGAGAGTATGTAAATTTTACGCTAAAATGGTGCAGAATTTGCACTAGAGTAATGTAAACTAGAATTTGAAGCTTTTAGAAGGTCGAATGGAATGTAAGTTATATAAATATTCTATATTTTTTAAGATCAATTTTATATTTCATTAAATTAAATGCCTTTATAAAGAAATTAATCAAGTTAATATATGTATTTATTTGACATGAACTTGGAAGCTGAGTGAAGAAAAATGTTTCGTTGAGTGAAGAAAATGGAAGCATTTGATTTGTCATAGTAGTATTTTAATTCCATATTGATTTTTTTTTTTTGGGGATTGAATAATTTGGTTATGCTTGTGTATTTCAATTGACAGTTAAGGTTTTTGATAAGGTAAAGATATTGTCAATTATTCAAAAATCTTAATCCATGTATATTTATGTGTAGGTCATAAATCAAAGATATTGAAAGGAAGGAAAAAAAACAAAGGACAATATATGCAAAGATACACACAAGATATGAAAGATTCAATTATCAACCATCTTGAGATATTTGAGGAAGCAAGACCACAGCTGGAACAAGAGAAAAGAGTCTTGAAGGAGATTTGCCAAGCATATCAAGGCTGATATGATGAAAATACTGGAGGACTCATGATATGCATATCAAGGCTGATTTGATGAAGATACCAGAGGAAGATATGCATATCAAAGCTGATATGTAAAAGTTACCAAGGACTCTTGCTTTGCAATATACACGAATATAAATAAGACCATTGGCTGAAGTTGAAGGGCACCTCTGTTATATTTTATTACCTTCATACGAGCAGAGTGTAGTAGAGAGGCTGGTGGAGAAGCTATCAGATACGGAGACTACGATAGCTCAACAAGTACTCAAAGACGTACAGACTGTGAACTACGCAGAGTCCGTACAACACCATTGAACCACCACTGGTTGAATTCAGGAGAGTTCAACAACATGCACACGGGAGTTTGTATCAAAATCCATCTAGGGGACTAGATGGTCAAGTAAGGTATTAGAAGAAGTAGTTACATGGGTAGACTAGTATTTAGGGGAGCCTAATACTTGTAAGTTTTATTTGTAACATTTGTGGGAACAAATTGTTCTTCTAATAAAAGTACTTAAGAGAAAAAAGGGATTCTTCCTCGTAAAATCACAAAGTTCATTATAGCTTCCGCAATTTCAATTATAGTTCGAATTGCTGCTGAACTAATACACACGCGCATAGATTCTGATCTATCAGTTTTAACAAAGCCAGGCTTTTCATCATATCCTATCCATGAGAGAGCAATTGAAAGCATCTTGGGTGAGCCTTTTCAAGAATTACATCGCTTAGATAGGGTAGATCATAGTAAAATCTAAAATCCATAATTCTTTCAATGGAATGTATGGAGACAAGGAGAATTTACCACGATGGAATGCACATCGGAAGAATCCTTGACCACCAAACTTTGCAGAATCTGTCCTGAAGCCCTGAGTAAGGAAATGGACTTGTATTTTATGAATGTCAAGGCCCTCAAGGTCAACAGTTCACAAATAAAGATTCCACCAATACAGGCCAGACCCTTGTGTTTAGGAGAGTGACCTCTGTCAGATTGCACAACCCGTTTGAGTTGATTGGCAAGTGAAGCGCGCAGTTAACAAACTTCATTATTCTTAAGTTATTGTTGTGGATGAGATTGTAGCTTAGAATTAGGTTTTCTTCCAACGGTGAAATATACTTCAAATTCCTTTACTTTCAAACAACTGTGGCCCATCTACTCGGAAACATCGGCTTCATGGTCAGTTGCATCAAAGTACAACTTGAATTTATCTTACACAATTGTTTAAACGGTTAGCAAAAAAAAATTGTTGATAAAAAATATGCACTTGTTCTTGATAAATTACGGGCAAAATCTCTATCAAAAGAGAGATTTATGCAGAACATCCATGATTTTATAAATATTTTCAATAGAACAGTAAGTCTACAAAGCTCTTTTATTGAAAGGAAACAGAGAATGTGTTTGATAACCTCCTCAAGCCGGTAGAGTTCTTCGATTTTCTTGTGAGAGTATGAAATAATGTTCTTTGGTTTGATGGGGAAGCCATTTCTATTGTTAGAAAATGAACAAAACCAAATTTTATGTTATTTTGGCAAAAACTCTATGTTGAATAAATTTGGATAATTCTTGATAAAGAGAATGTTGACAAGAATTATCCAAATTTTCAAGCATAGAGTTCTTGTAAAAAATATCATTGAATTTATTTTTTTCTCATTTCCTGTCAATAGAAATGGCTTCCCAATCAAACCAAAACAACATTGCTTCATACTCTCACAAGAAAACCAAAATTCTTTACCTGCCTAAGAATGCTATGGAACGCATTCTTTCTTTCCTTTCAATAAAAGAACTTTGTAGTCTTACTGTTTTATCGAAAAGATTTATAAAAGCATGGATGTTCTGAAGAAATCTTTCTTTTGATAGAGATTTTGCCCGTAATTTATCAAGAAAAAAGTACATATTTTTTATCAACAATTTTTTTTTTTTTTTGCTAACCGTTTAAACAATTGTGTAGATAAATTCAAGTTATACTTTGATGCAACTGACCATGAAGTTGTTGTTTCCGAGTGGATATAGGCCACTATTCTACTTGTGAAAACCTTATTCTGAGCTACAATCTGATCGACAATGATAACTTAAGAATAATGAAGCTTGTGAACTAGGAGCTTCACCTGCCAGTCAAGTTAAGCGAGCTACACAATCTGAGGGAGGACACTCTCCAGGACACAAGGGCCTGACCTGAATTGATGGATGCATTATTTGTCAATTGCCTGACCCTGAGGGCCTTACACTCAGAAAATGAAATTCTATTTTCTCACTCAGGGCTTAAGGACATGCAAACTTTGGTGGTCAAGAATTGTTTTGATGTGTATTCCATCGCGGTAAATACTTTCTATCTCCATACATCCCATTATCATGGAAAATTTGGGGAGTTCAATTATTACTATGATCTACCCTACCTGAGCCATATAATTCTTGAAATTAGTCATCCCAGAAGCTTTCATTTGCTTTCTCATAGGAAGGATGTGATGAAAAGCTTCTCTTTTGTTAAAACCTTAACTATCACCACCACAATCCTTGAAGTAACACTGTAAAACTAATTTTCCATGGCTTCCTACAAGACTTCAAGGATTTTCATTTTACTAAAATAAATTTAGCCATGGATATATCTTTTCCAGGGTCTCATGACTAGGTATCAAGATTATGAATACAAGATATGCAATTTTGTTTATGGAAATTAAAGGAATTCCATTTAAATGTGGCACCAGAGAGTTTTATCAATCCATTTGATGTCGTCATTTTCCTGAAGAAATGTCCCTAAATGTAAACTCTCATTCTATTTTTTATATTGCACACAAAACTTTAAATAAATTTTGATTGATTTATTATTGATTATAATTTTTTTGATAGCTCGGTAAGAATGCATTTGGACATAGTCTCTATTGAGACTACTATGGAAAGAAGTATTTGAGCGAGTACCAAATAATTTTTCAATTTATAAATATGTAAAAATAAAAGAATTCACAATGAAGGAGTTGCCGGTGTCGATGGTGAGATACTTCCTCAACAATCCCATACACATTCAATGCTTGACCCTTATGACGGCCCGAATATATTATTTCCCAAAGTATTATAATCTGAACTCATTATTTCCCAAAGTATTATAATCTGGGGATGATATCAAATGTTGAAATAAAGATCCATGAACATCACGGAGACATGAGGACCACAATGCATGACTATTCAACGAAATGGGTATTATTACATTCCACAAAAGATTTTTATTTTTTTATGTTTTAGTAAATGGCTATTATTGCATGCAAAGAATAGATTATGACAAAATCATGATGTGGGTGTCAGATCTCAAATATGTATAATAAATGTATATAAGTTATGATTCAAATTTATCTGAATGACTAACTAGTGTGATGTCCGTCTTTTCTGAAGGTTCGTTGGATGGAATTTTGATTCTTGAGTTACTGCAAAAAAAAAAAAAAAAAAAAAATTCACATGAAAACATAAACATACAATAACATCATGTATAAAATATGAACTCCAAAAGAAGGCTAAATTGATAAGAAATTAAAAAAAAAAAAAACTTGAGAAATTAGTTTGATTTATAAATCGAAAAAAATACTTAAACAATTTCAATGAGAAAGAAATTTAAATAGGGTATAGAAAATGAAAGAGTACAACTATAAAAGAAACAACAATGTATATGAACGAAGTGATAAAAAAAGAGAAGAGAAAGCATACGAGAGCAAAAGGATGTCATCTATGGATTTTGTTTGGAAAAGAAAAAAAAAAAGAAAAAAAATCTCTAAGAAGTGAAGTACCCAAAATCTTATGAACGAAGTGATGAAGAAAGACAAGAGAAAGCGCATGAGAGTAATGCGATGACGTCTATAGATTTTATAAGTTAACAAATCTTCATAAAAGGGATTTTGAATTAAAAACAATATGTCCATATATGTGATATGATAATATGACAATAATTTCGTCTAGAACTTTATAATATTTGATGATAAATATAATAAATGAGACATAAACTAAGAAGTAATACGACAAATAATATTATTAGATTTTGTATATTACAAAAGAAATGTGCATTAAAAATGAAATGACATCAAACATTGTATCAAGAAATCATTCTAAAATTTTATAATCTTTGACAAAATATATATGTAAGATAATTACAAAATTAATATGTAAACTATTATGATAATTAATATAAGATTTTGTATATTTAAAAAATTGCCTTAAAAATTAAATGACACCACACTCAATATAAAGAAATTAAAATTTCATAATCTATGAAGAAAAATATAATAAGTTTATGATAATTCAAAAAATAATACATACACTATTATGTTAATTTCTATAAGATTTATTATATTAAAAAAAAAGTGCCTTAAAAATTAAATGACACCACACTGAATATAAAAAAAATTAGAATTTCATAATCTTTGATGAAAAATATATCTGAAACATATATAAAAGAAGTAATATATGAAAATAAGGTAAAACTTGTATGTTAGGAAATCAGAATTTTACTTTTACGGATCTATAATTTACAATTGTGTCATTCTAAATAAGTTAACTCAAGTATAAAATCATTATGATAGAATCGCAATAAACTATAAGTTATGTCTTATGATTTCATGATTTGATTCTTAATAATTTCAAAACCTTGCTATTTTGTAGCTCAAAATATATAAGACATAGATTTAAATTTTTAAATTTGAATAAAATTAAGATTTATAATTATTTGAGCAAATTATTAACCGCAAAGAAAGCCGGTTAAGTTGAAGATTATAATTTTTTCTTAGCTTCACAGCTCTAGTTCCACCACCGAACTTTGTTAATATATATATATATGTGTGTGTGTGTGTGTGTTACATAAACAAATTATTTTCTTATTTGATTTCACCTTGATCCATTCTCATTCTTCTCTAAAAATTTTAAATGTTGTTAATTATAATTGCATCTCTAAGAATAAAAATGTTTATTAAATTTCGAATGCTTTTATAAAATGTATGAACTTAAATTCCTTATTGGTTAATGTATTTATATATTGTAAAATTTACTGAATTAATTCTTTAGTTAAATGTGCAAATTTAAATAAATAGATCAGAGTTAATGAACTGTAAAAATATTTTTAAAATTATATATATATATATATATATGTGTGTGTGTGTGTGTGTTTTAAAGGTAATGTATGTATAATCTTATTATTTTGCGATTTAATTTTATGAACCCTCTGTTAGATCAGAATTCGTGTGCGTGTATTGTATTCAGTTATAATTCGAACTATAATTGAAATATACGGAAGCGAAATAATAATTACAACAATTACATGTGTTGTGTTCAGTTCTAATTTGAACTCTAATTGAAACTTTCGGAAGCGAAATAATAATTACAAAAATTGCGAAGAAGAGTTCTTCCTCTCAAGTATCTTTATTAGAAAGAATGTTTGTTTCCATAATTATACAATTTGGACTTACATGTCTTTAGACTCCCTCCAATACTAACCAACCTTATACCACTCTCTTCTAACAATTGACTTTACCATCTAGTCCCCTAAATGGATTTGACTGCCGACTCCCGTACGATAGAAATCTAAACTTTTCCGAGCCCAGTAGGTTGTACTCTCCCGTTCACTGATAGTTCTCTTTGCTGGAACTGTACTACAATAAGCTTTTAAATAAAAATGTCTCTCTCAAATAAGATATCTCATTCTCTGCATATGATACTAAATATATTGTAATAGAGATGATTTCCAGCCTTCACATATGACTCTTTTATAGACCCGAATCCTCATACAATCCTTCAAGATCTTCCTTACGTGTTTATCTTTTATTTGCTAATCTTCCCTCCTTGTTGATTCTTGATTTGCTGATCTTCATTCCTTATTTATCTCTTATTTGTTGATCTTCCCTTCTTGAATATCTCCATGGTGCTTGTTTTGCTGATTTTCATTCCTTATTTATCTCTCATTTGTTGATCTTCCCTCCTTGAATATCTCCATAGTTGTTGATTCCTGATTTGGTTTGGTTTTGTAAATCATTTCCTTGTGTGATTAGATATCTTCATGCATACCTCGCTTGATTTGGTTATATTATGCATATATTTTATCTTGATTCTGCTGCTATGATTTTAAATATCTTTCGTAATCTTTCCTTTGCCACCTCCATAGATTAATACACATCGATAAATTATAATTTTTGATATATGTCAACCACTTACCTTATCACCCTTCATATTTTTTTTTTGAAATTGAACATATATGTTCTTGAACAATAATTTTTATCAGAAAATTAATTATAATTTTCTCGTATTATTAGCATTAAGTAGGTGCTATAATTTCGAACTTTCAAGATAGGAAAATTGTATTAAATATGTATATATATATATATATATATATAACAAAAAATGCAAGATTGTATTGTAAAATTTAAATATTTTTTCCTAATAAGGAAAGAAATCTAACCTAATTCCAACTGTAGTCTGTATATGTATTTTGCATTCTTGTTAAGGAATTTGGTGGTATTTTCTTTTATGGAGATATTTTGAAATCAGATACTTTGGGTTATTTACTGAAATAATGTGAAAAAAAAAACAATTCATTAAATAGGTTGGATTTGAAAATCATTCCTAAAATATGGTAAAACGTCACGCCCGGTGACGATGGGCGTGACGTTGTTTGATAAAAATGTCACTGGGCCAGATGTTTTAATTTGAAAAATAAAAACGTTAGGCTCACTGACGTTTTTATTTTCCAAATATATATATATGTCACATGCTATTCAATATGATACATATGCATATATATACATTTGATACACATATATAGGGCTGTGTATATATATATATATATATATATATATATATGCAAGTATATATATATAAAGATATATAATTATATAATTATATATATTATATATTTACGTATATATATACACGTGTATATATATTTATAATTTGTATTTTTGAATTTTTTTGTATTATTTAATAAATGATTTTTATATTATTAATAATCAATAAAAAATTTGTATTTATAATTAAAGTAAATAAAATATAATATTAAATATATTTAAATAATTTTTAATAATTAAATATATATTAATTTTAATAATATATAAATTAATAATATAATTATAAACCAATAAAAATTATAACTTAAAAGAATCATATTATAAAAAAATCATATTAAAGAAATTAAGGTATATTTATTAATATTTTAAATATTTATATTACTATCTATTTGAATAATTTAAATAAATATATATATATATATATATATATATATAAATAAATATATTAATTATTTAAAAACAATAATATAACGTCAGGCCCACTGGCGTTTTACAAGAAACATCAGTGGACCTGACATTTTTTTAATTTTTAAAATTTTATATTGTATATATATTATTTATATTCTGTTTAAAATATATATAATTATCGTATATACTTATTTATTTTTCTTATATAAATATTATTTAGAAATATATGTATATCTAATTTTTCTATATAGATATATATTATGTAATTGTAAAGTAAAAAAAAAAATATTTTTATTTAAGATAATTAAATGATATTATAAATAAATTTATAAAATTTAAAGAATTTTTTAATAATTAATATATTTTTATTTTAAGTATAATTTGAATATTTTGAAAATATATATATAAATATGCATATCTACATAAATATATATATATATATATATGTATATATATATTTATATATAATGTCAAGCCCACTGACGTTTTAAAAGAAACGTCAGTGGGCCTGACGTTTCTTTTAATTTTGTATTTTTTTATTTATATATATTCTTTAATTTTATATTATATATTATTTATATCTAATATATATATTATTTCTGTTTAAAAAATATATAGGATTATCGTTTATACTTATTTTTTTCTTATCTAAATATTTATTTAGAAATATATACACAATTTTTCTATATAAATATATATATTATATAATGTAATGTACTAAAATTTTATTTTTTATGTAAGATAATTAAATCATATTATGTATAAATTTAAAAAAAATTAAAGAATGTTTATTAATAATTATTATAATTTTATTTTAAGTATTATTTTAGTATTTTAAATCAAAAATATATAAATATACATTAATATACAAAAAAAATATCGTCAGGCCCACTGTCGTTTTAAAAGAAATGTGAGTAAGCCTAACGTTTCTTTAAATTATTTATTTTTTGATTTATATATATATATATTAATTATATTTAATAAATATTATTTCTTATTTATTCTGTTTAAAATATATCTAATTTTCGTTTATATTTAAAAATTTTCTTATATAATTACTTATTCAGAAATATATATATGTTTTCTATATATATATATATATATATATATATATTATATAATTGTAAATAATTTAATTTTATATATTTATTTAAGATAATTAAATTATATTATAAATAAATTTCTAAAAATCAAAATATATTTATTAATAATTATTTTATTTTTATTTTAATTATTATTTGAATATTTTAAATAAAAGATATATATAAATATACATATTTACATAAATATATCAAATTTTTAAAAAAAATATATAACATCAGGCCCACTGACCTTTTAAAAGAAACATCAGTGGGCCTAATGTTTCTTTATATTTTTATATTTTTTTCATTTCTATATATATATTTTTTAATTTTATATTATATATATTATTTATATTTAATATATATATATATTATTTCGTATTATGTATTCTATTTAGTAATATATATTTTAAATTAAAAAATATATATATAAATAAACATTTTTAGATAAATATAATATATATATATATATATATATATATATATATGAAATTAACAAAATATCTTGGAATTCCCAACCAACACATACTATGTCTCTTGATATTGTTCCAGCTGAACCTCAAATCCAAACCCGTTTTAATGCCTCCTCTGTGTATAATTGGAATCTTGAAGGAATGAATGAATATCAGATTCTTTCTCTTCTCCAATAAATGACAATGGTTGCCAATGCTCACAAAACCCAAAATGGTGTCCATGATAGGACCATTATTGAATTCCGTATAGTTGGATTCTCAGGTCAGCTAAAGGGATGGTGGGATTATTATCTTTCACCAGAACAACAGAATGACATTTGTAAATGCTCTAAACGTTGACGATGATGATAATTACATATATGATGACACTCATATTAGTAATTCTAATTCTGAATCCGACTCCCCTTCTATAAATGTTATTTCTAAAGAACAACATATTCTTTTAGATGTTTTGAAACAACTTGATAATCTTGATATTCAGAAACAATATTTGGATCAACTCCTTCATTCTTTCCAAAACACTGACATTTTAAAACAAAAAGAAAGTGTTTTACCTAGCACCTCCAAAAATACCTATGTCTTAACTAATATCCTTAATAAAAGCAAAAAAGTCATTGTTAAGGATACTCCTTTACAAGAACTACAGAATGAAATAAAGTTTGTCAAAAGAGAATTAAAGGAATTACAAGAAAAACAAAAACGGGATTTTGACGCTATTAAACATATCATTGATGTTATAAAAATCCAAAATGTTGATAACTCTGACAGTGAGGAGCCATCGCAAGAAATACAAAACATTAGGAATGTTCCTAATGATTTTCTATTCGTCTTAAAAGAAATCACATCCAGGAAGTATATTATTAAAATTACTATCTATTTTCATTTTGATTTTAAATTCGACACTATAGCTCATTTTTATACTGGTGCTGATATTAATCGTATAAAATCTGGTCTTGTCCCTACTAAATTTCAGAAAAATACTCATGAAAAATCTTTGCTGCTAATAACTCTAGATTAAGTATCTCTGCTAAAGTTGATGCAATCAGTTTGAATAATGATACTTCATTAAAAACTTCTTTTGTGGTTGTAAAAGAATTTCATCACTCTATTATTCTTGGTACTCCTTTTGCATACCTTAATTATAAAAAACTTCAATTTCCCTTCTTAGAAAAACCTAAAACTTGAAATTTGAATCTTTTGAAAGCATGCTCCATACATGATAAAACTTTGCATAATATTATTTTAGTTAAAAAATTTCAGTTTAATGAACTTCATAAAGACATTTATTTCAAAATATTAATAAACAACTTCTACAGGATAATATAAAACAACAAATTGTAAAAATCTATGATCTTTTTAAATCTAATATTTGTTCTAACCTTTCAAATGCTTTTTGGGATAGAAAGAAACATCTGGTTGATCTTCTTTATGAAAAAACATTTACTGGAAAGGATATTCCAACTACAGCCAGGCCTATTCAGATGAATAGTGAATTGGAACAGTTTTGTAGAAATTAAATATCAGATCTTGAAAATAAAAATCTCATTTCTAAAACCAGGTCTCCTTGGAGCTGCTCAGCTTTCTACGTTAACAAAGCTTCTGAAATAGAAAGAGGTGCTCCTAGGCTGTTCATTAATCATAAACCCCTTAATAAAACTTTGCAATGGATATAATATCCCATTCTAAACAAAAAAGACCTTCTTAACAAACTCCATAATGCTTTCATTTTTTTCTAAATTTGATTTGAAATCAGGGTTTTGGAAAATACAAATTGCTCCAAAAGACCACTACAAAACTGCGTTCACTGTTCCATTTGGACAGTACCAATGGAATGTAATGCCCTTTGGACTAAAAAATGCTCCCTTAGAGTTCCATAGAATAATGAATGACATTGTTAATGATTATTCAAAATTTTGTATTGTTTATATTGATGATGTGTTGATTTTTTCAAAAACTTTAGATGAATATTTTAAACACCTTAAAACTTTTTTATATATCATTGAAAAGAGTGGTTTAGTTATTTCTGAACCGAAAATGGTTCTCTTACAAACAAAAATTCGTTTTCTTGGTCATTATATTACACAAGGTACTATTACTCCAATTGAATGATCTTTACAATTTACTAATAAATTTCCTGATAAAAATCAATTATAGAGATTTCGAGGATGTCTTATTTATGTCCTTAATTTTTTTCCTAACTTGAATAGACTTGCTAAACCACTTCACGAGAGATTAAAAACAAATCCTACACCTTGGTCTGATCTTCACACCTCTATTGTAAAAAATATTAAGAAACAAATCCTTGATATCCCATATCTTCATCTTGTTGATCCAAATCTTCATAAAATAGTTGAAACAGATGCTTCTGATGTAGGATATGGAGGAATTCTGAAAAAAAACCAAGGTGAAAGAGAATTAATTATTCAATTCACCTATGCTCATTGGAATGAAACACAAAAAAATTATTCCACAATCAAAAAAGAGATCTTGAGCATTGTTTTATGCATACAAAAATTTCAAAGTGATTTACTAAACCAGAAATTTTTATTACGTATTGATTGCAAAAGAGCAAAAGAAGTTCTTCAAAAAGATGTTCAAAATCTTGCTTCAAAACGGATTTTCGCTAGATGGCAAACCATTTTGAGTATTTTTTATTTTGATATTGAATTCATCAAAGGAGATACAAATTCTGTCCTAGATTTTCTTACGAGAGAGTTCTTACAAAACAGGTACAAAGATGCCGCATAAACCTAAAAAAGAGAAAACGGTAAGTATGCCTACAAAACAGGTTGATTCAAATCCCTCAAAAACCTCAAAATCCCCTACAACATGGTACGATGCTATTGTAAAAGAAGAAGAAGAGTCTGAAACAAATTCTAAATCCATTACATGTCCTGAAACACAAAACCTTTTGCTAGCCCTTCTTAAATCCCCAGACATTCATAAAGCATTATCCAAAATAAATGATCAAGAGTCACAAAACTCCAAGATTGTTCCCTCAGTCACTACAAAATTCATTTATACAAAACCTTCATCTTCAAATACCCAAATATCCTCCGAAAAATCCGAGTTCTTTCTAAAAAATTCCTATACATACATCGTCACCAAAGAGAGAGAGTTCAACCATGGTAACCTGTTTGAATCTCTTCAAACATATTTTGGTAAAGGATGGTTTTATAAACCCTGGGACAAAGAAAGAACTCCCCCCTTTTTTTTTTTTTTTTTTTTTATTTTATTTTTTATCAAAGCATACTTGATGCTACAAAATCCGCTACTTTTTCTCATAAATACCTTCATAACTCACATCGAATGCCTGCCTTTTCAACATGTAAAATCATTACCGTTTTATCCCCTACCCTATGGTGTGAACATTTTGCTGATAACTTATGTGATCCCTGTCACTTCCAAGGAAGATTTATAGGTCTTCCATTTTATGATATAACCTTCAATTACTGGGACTACACACAAGCCTGGTACAACTGTTTCTACATTCAAAAACTGGGATATCATCATACTTGGTTAGTCTATTTTGACAGAAATACTGATATTGCATCATAGCCATCATGGTGGTCAAACTGGTGGGATATTTTCAGATCAATGTCTGACATACAAAAACCAGAAGTTCTACAATCCTTTCAGTTGTTTAAATCCAAATACCGTCCATCTGAACCTGAAAAACGTTTCCCGGCATTTGCTAACATCTGTTCTAGATTCTATGTGCCATAGATTATGGCATGGTTTCTAGAGTCCTCTGACCATATTAATCCCATTATTTTAAGAAGAATTAAAATAAAATGGTGGGATAAATGTAACATTGTTGATAGCGTCAAACCGCACAGAGTGGAAGAATGACTGAAAATTAATAATTCCTCCAAGTCCACAAAGCAAATCCAAAACCTGATGAAGTAACAAACTAATTTTCTAGCTCAAAAGTCACAGACTGCAGCTCGTCTTGCTGCTGCAAAATTAGAAGAAGAAGTTGGCCAAATACTGGTAAGAATTTTCCTCTCTGTTTCTATTGAATGAGGTTCCTCTAGCTCGACCGCTGAATTCGGAGGTTCAATCAATCTTGATGATGATGAACTTTTGGGTACTAGGAGTTTTTTATTTGTAAAATCCTAAAAAATCCTTTTGTATTCCATATGTATTTTAAATTCCGTATGTATTCTTAAATTCCATATGTATCCTGTTTGTATTATTTTGTATGACGACACTTGTAAACCCAAGACACTCCACTTGCTGAAATGACACCACAGAGTAAGTGGCCACTACAATCTGTATTCACTAGATGTTCCGCACTGAAGAAGACATAGAGAGGTGGAAAAAGATCATGCCCACAATTCTGACAATTCACATGCTCCTCCATGATCATTTACTTGTTGAAAATTCCCCAAGAGTTCTATATAAACCCCAACATACTGCACAAGGAGGACACAAATCATTTCCAACAATGAAGAAATTTTTAGATTTCAAGAATGTAGTTTTTCGAGAGTTCTGAGAGTTCAGAAGTATTCTTAGTTTGTTCTGCCCAAAAAAAAAAAAGACTTTGAAAACTGGTGAGGATAGAGTGAAGCCTCATTCTCTCCCCAGAATTTTGTATCTCCGAAAGTATTGTTCAATATAAATTTTTAAAAGGTTCGTTTTATTTAGTGCTTTTTAATTTAAATTTATATGTGGGAAGTCCCTTATGGAAAATCCATAATTTTATGTTTCTTTTTATATTTAGTGTCTGTATTTATTTTTAATAATTTCTCGCTTTTAAATTCTGCATTTTAGTTCATTCTACATTACAATCTTCTAGTAACTATATCTTAAGTTATTTACTTATCCTCCTTGCTGATCTTTGGGGCAACCCTAGGATATATATATATATATATATATATAGAACGTCAAACTCACTGACGTTTTAAAAGAAACGTCAGTGGGCCTGACGTTTCTTTTGATTTTGTTTTTTTATATTTTCTTTAATTTTATATTTTATGTATTATTTATATTTAATATATATATATATATATATATTTCTTTTCTTATTATTTATTCTGTTTAATAATATATATATATATTTAATATTCAGTTATCTTTAATTTTTTCTTATATAAATATTGATTTAGAAATATATATATATATATTTTTTTCTATATAAATATATTATGTAATTGTAAATAATTAAATATATTTAATAATTATAAACCATTATAAATTATATATTTTATTTTAATTTATTTAAATTCTATTATAAATAAATTGAATTAATGTTATAGAATATTTTATTAATAATTAACTATCTTTATTTTAAGTATTATTTGATGAAACATATAAATATATAAATTACATATAAAAAAACGAAACACTGAAATAATCTGAAAGAATATATAATTTTATGATAAATAAATAACAATAAAGAAAATAATTTGAAGGATGAATTTTATATTATATTATAAGAGTTATTAAATTAATTTTATGCTATATCACATAGATCGTCTTCAACGTCGTTGAAAAAATTATTTTGCATAGACAACTCCGTAACCGAAAAGGTAAGTATATACACATCGTTTATTTGACATCATGTATTTCTTTGGATGTTGGTGTTATTTCATATATATATTTACATGAATATATGCATCTTTGCATGTTCGAGAATTATTAGTGTATGAGTATATTGTTTTATCCGTTCTTCAATTTGTATTTTGTATGTATTAAAGTGATGTTATTTCAATTTTAGGGCTAATGTATTATGATGTATATTTTTGTAGTGTTGCATGTATTATATGTGTTTAACGTGTTTTATTTACGATTTGTTGACTAATTAAAATTAGCTTAATATAATTAATAATATTATTATATGTTACTTAAACAAATTTTATGCATTTAATAACTGTAATGACCCTAAAAAATTATATTTGATAGGTATGGCTTCAACATCAATGGTGATTTGATATTTCCAACGGTTCCTCTCAAGTACAATGTTAGCCAAACCTGAACCGGGGTTTGTTACATTGGACGAGTTGTTCATATTATGGTGTTTGATGAATGGGAAAAAATCAATGTAGCGTCAATGCTTTTAAGGCCGTTTGTGCGAACAAAACAAGAACTAGCAAACCATATCGGAGGGTTGATTACTCCAATTGTTCAATATTTTGGGATTAATTTGGAAGGGTTGGAAGAAACTCCAGGCGAAACAACCATTAACCTCAAACTTCTATGCAACATGGAGATGTGTATGTCGCACCCTGACATGAGAAAATTGTCTCTCATTTTCTCTGATAAGAAAAGACTTGATCTGACCAACTCTCATCTGACAAATGTCTCCGATGGAAAAGTATCGAATATTCTACTTAATGGGTCAATCCACACTGAAGCTATCGAGGAGAGTGAAAGAGAACTGAATAATGAAGAGAAAAGAAGGAAGAGGAGGAGAAGATGTACAGATACAAGAACACAACCTATGGATGTCAATATCGAAGAACAAAATGAGGATGAAATGATGGGGGAAGCAGAATTACATGCATACGCACATGGAAGAATAAGGGAAAATCTCCCGCAGTATGAGGCCAGGACTTTCCAACAGCCCCACCATTCACATTAAGTTCATACAGGTTGGAACGATTGGTTAGATTGGAGAAATGCCTTGGATACACGGGTTGCCAACATAGAAGAATATATGCATCGCCAAGCATATAATTCTCAAATTACACTTAACATGCAGAGACAACAATACAAGTGGCACGTGCAGCAAGGCCATATTGAGGAGCGTGGATATCCGGCATATCAACCTTTCAACCCATCAAACACTCTGTATTGACCATGAATTTATTCTATCTAGAAGTAGGTGGTCCAAAGTGTAAATGTTCTTCTTGTTTTGCTTCTAAACTCATATTCATTAGTCTTGTTAAAATGATAACAACTTTTGAATATGTTTATTTATTATAATAATTATCCAGACATTTCATTTGTTGCATTAACAAAAAAAATGGTGTGTATATTTATTTATTTTTATATATTAATAACACATGAAATCAAACATTCCATCAACAACACCAAACAATTAATGCACATTACAAATAAATATAGACCCAACAAGATGTTATCGTTATAAATACGTGTGTGGTGACATTCATTTTACTTACATACCTAAATGGATCATCCATTGGAATTCTCTCCGCTTCCTTCACAATCAAAATGTTATAATTTGCAAGAATCTGAGTTCTACTTAGACACCGAATGGACAAAGGAGATGGAGACAGTGCTTGTGAATACTCTTGTGAAGGACGTCGAAGCAGGTGATTGGGAAATCGGTAACCATAATAGCAACTGCTTACTAAATATAAGAAATGTTTTAAAGAACTAATTTAAGAAGCGTAAATTCAGTTATGTTGATGTGAAAACCCGAGTTGATATGCTACAATCCCGTCACTACACATAAAAAAAGGCAATCACAGCTGGATTTCGCATGGTTGGTGAACGACAGCTTATACAAGCTACACCGGATCATTGGCGTTTATAGGTAATGTTCTCAAAAAGTTAACCAACCATTCATTTTCTTTATTTTAAATAACCAATTTACATTTATATTAACTATTCTTATATTTATAGGATCGCGATCCCAAAATGATAAATACAATTGCATACTTATTTGATGGCGAGCCATTCTTCGACCAACTAGATAAGCTTTTCAAGTTTGAAGATAATGATTTCGTGAATGGATCATCTTCCTCAAGTATGGAGAGATCCAAGGCGAAGAAAACAATTTGGTGTAGCTACGATTGTCATTTTAGATTTTGAATTTTCGTGACTATTGTAATAGTATTATGGTATTATTTATTGAGTCTTATAGTATATGTATAGTTTAAGGTGCTAGGTGTTGTAATCGTCGTTTTTAATCTATATATTTGTTTTTAACATCGTCAATTCACCTTAGCTAATCTTTATATATATTATTTATTTCTTCGTCTTACTGAACACCAGGAAATACATTTAAATACCAATATTATAGCGAATTATAATCACTTTATTTTATTATTACACAATAACATAAACATAAAACAATAATAAATTATTACACCGAAGAAGTTATCCTAAAAAAAACACAAACAAACAAAATAAAACCCTTATTAGCAATTTTTCACATAGACACAATTAACCAATTGAAACACTTGTACCCGATACGTGTGGAAGCAATAATGAAGTGCTCAGTCTAACCAAACAAATTTTAAAAGTGACTTTCGTTCGAGTATTTTCAACCAATGAGAAAATACATAAATCTCCCAAATTCAATTCCGTGTCCTCCACAAAGCGCCCCCAACTTGCATTATCAAATTTTGATTTTTTGTAGTTTGCATGGTATCGCATTGTCCATGACTTTCCTAGACAATATAAAACAACTGGTACTTCAATGTTAGACAAGAGTTTGATCATCTTCTTAGGCATTGACTACAAGAAAATTTATAAAAAAAATTAAATAAATAATATGCACACCTTGCTATAGTTCTTCTAAAAATTTTTTTACCAGGAAATAGTGCAGCGCAATATGTGATTTAGACAAAGTAATATCGAAATAAGCCTTCTTTTCATCAAGAAATGGCGAGTCATCGATATATCCTTCATCACTCGTGCTAGCACGCCCTTTTCCCTTACTCATTCTCTTTACATATTTATGTATACTGCTAACACATTCCTATAAATAGAGTTATAGTAGTTCATTTATTGAATAAAAATTATTGCCGACTTGACTGCACGCTGCGGTGCAGACTTCACTGAGTTGATTTGAGAAGACGTGCACACTATAAAACTTGACTTCACTTCAATGCACTCTATAAAAGAAAATGTGCAGAATTTTACTATTACTCTGAAAAAGTTAAAACAAAAAGTAAAATTGATTGACAATTCATTGATGACAGTTCATAATATGATAATATATATATATATATAAAGCATAAGTTAAATAAAATTATAACAAGAAATTTGAATCTGCAAATAAAAAAAAAATATATATATATAAAGCATAAGTTAAATAAAATTATATAATTTATATAAGAAAAATATAAATGTATATGTAATTATATACTTTTTAAAAAATAAAACACATAATATATATTTTATTTAACACATTAAATAAAAAATTTAAATCTTCAAATTGAAATATTACATATACTTTAATTTAATATATAAATAAATATATATATATATATATATATATATAACTAAAACAAAATTATACTTAATTAATTAAAACAAAATTATATAATAACAATTTATGTAAGAAAGAATATAAATATTTTTTATTATATATTTATATAATAAATACTATAAATATTTACGTAAATATACAATTTATAAAAAGATAATATAAATAAAAAATAATAAATCTTCAAATTTGAATATTACATTAATTTTAATATATATAAATATAAATAATAGAAAAAAAATTAAAATAACAAACGTCAGGCCCAGTGACATTTTTTTAAAACGTCACGGGGCTTGATGTCATATGCTTTTTTATTTTTTTATATATTTATGTATTATGTATATTTATATATATATATATATTTTTTATTTAAGATATAGAAATAATACTTAAATTAAAAATACAATAATTAGTAATAAATATTATTTAATTTTTAGAAATATAATTATAATATTATTTCATTATCTTAATAAAATATAAAATTTTATTATTTACAATTATATAATATATATTTATATAGAAAAAAATATAAATTTCTAAGTATATATTTATATAAAAAAATAAATATAAAAGATAATCATATATATTTTAAACAGAATTAATAAGAAATAATATATTTATATAAAATATAAATAATATATATAAAATAAATATTAAAGAATACATATATAAATCAGAAAATTAACTAAAAGAACTTCAGGTGCACTAACGTTTATATTAAACGTCAGTGGGCCCGACGTTATATTTTTAAAAAAAATTTAATATATTTATATAAATATGTATATTTATACATATTTTTTATTTAAAATATTAAAATTATACTTAAAATAATAATATAATAATTATTAATAAATATTCTTTAATTTATAGAAAATTATTTATAATATTATTTAATTATCTTAAATAAAAATATAAATTTTAATTATTTTCAATTACATAATTTATATTTATATATATATATATATTTCTAAATAAATATTTATATTTTTCAAAAAAATAAATATAAACGATAACCATATATATTTTAAAGAGAATAAATAAGAAATAATATATATATTAAATATAAATAATATATATAATATAATATTAAAGAATATAATATAAATAAAAAATAAAAGAAACGTTAGGCCCACTGACGTTTCTTTTATAACGTCAGCAAAAGAAACGTCAGTGGGGCCTGACGTTATATATTTTTTAAAAACTATTTTTATGTAAATATGAATATTTATATATATATATATATATTTTTTTTAAATATTCAAACTATACTTAAAATAAAAATATAATAATTATTACAAAATATTCTTTAAAATTTATAAATTTATTTATTATATGATTTAATTATCTTAAATAAAAATATTAAATTTTATTATTCACAATTATATAATATATATTTATATAGAAACTATATATACACAAATTTCTAAATATATATTTACATAAGAAAAAATTAAAATATAAACAATAATTATATATATTTTAAATAGAATTAATAAGAAATAATATATATTTATTATATAAATAAAATATATAATATAAATATCAAAGAATATATATATATATATATATATAAATAAATAATTGAAAAAAATGTTAGGCCCGTTGACGTTTCTATTAAAACGTTAGTGGGACTGACGGTACATATATATATTTTTTATATATTTATATAACTATGCATATCTATATTTATATATATTTTTTATTTAAAATATTGAAATTATACTTAAAATAAAAATATAATAATTAATAAATATTATTTAATTTATAGAAAATTATTTATAATATAATTTAATTATCTTAAATAAAAATGTAAATTTTAATTATTTACAATTATGTAATTTATATTTATATAGAAAATATATATATTTCTAAATAAGAATTTATATAAGAAAAAGATAAATATAAACGATAACCATATATATTATAGAAGGAATTTATAAGAAATAATATATATATTTAATATAAATAATATATATATTATAAAATTAAATAATATATATAAATCAAAAAAATAAAAATTTAAAAGAAATGTCAGTGGGCCCGACGTTATATATTTTTTAAAATTTTTATATATTTATGTGAATATTATATTTATATATATTTTTAAATATTCAAATTATACTTAAAATAAAAATATAATAATTATTAAAAATATTCTTTAAATTTTATAAATTTCTTTATAATTTGATTTAATTTTCTTAAATCAAAACATGAATCTTTTTTTACTTTACAATTATATAATATATATTTATATAGAAAAATTATATATATGTATATTTCTAAATAAATATTTATATACGAAAAAAATAAATATATACGATAATTATATATATTTTAAATAGATTTAATAACATTTATTATATATATTAAATATAAATAATATATATATTATAAAATTAAAAAAATTTAAAAGAAACGTCAGGCCCACTGACATTTCTTTTAAAACGTCAGTGGACCTGAGGTTATATTATATTTTATTAAATAATTAATATATTTATATATTTTTTTAAATTACTCAAATAAATAGTAATATATATATTTAAGATATTAGTAAATATTCCTTAATTTCATTAATATGATTTTTTTATAATATGATTTTTTTAAAATTATAATTGTTTTGGGTTTATAATTATATTATTAATTTATATATTTTTGAAATAAATATATATTATATAAGAAAAAGTATTTAAACATATTTAATATTATTTTTTTATTTTAATTAAAAATAAAAAAAATTTAATTGATTTTTAATAATATAAATATCATTTATTGAATAATATAAATTAATTCAGACCTACATATTATAAATATATATATATATATATACTTATATATATATACAAAATTATATAATATAAATATAATTATATATCTCTGTGTATATATAATTATATATCTTTATATATATATATATATACTTGCATATATATGTATATATATATAGATACAGCCATATATATACATGCATATATTAATATATGTGATGACATGATAGTGGGCCTAATGTTTTTATTTTCCAAATTAAAATGTCTGACCCACCGACGTTTTTATCAAATATCGTCACCGGGCGTAACGTTTTACCCTATTTTGGGAATGGTTTTCAATTTCACCCTATTTTACATTATTTCAGTAAATAACCCCAGATACTTTATGATTTAAATGCATTTAATAGTGTTTGCTATCATCATAGACTTTATAGGATTTGCATCTTTATAAATTCCTCTGGAAAATGGCGTAATTCATATATATATACAAAGTTACTGGTTTTAAATTATATTCATAATTCCTTGTATTATATTGAACCAAGAATAAAAAGAATTAAAAAAAAATCTAATGTTAATTAAGAACATCCTGGAAAATTATATTTATGTCAAAATAATTACACAAAAATATTAAAGTTATTCATATTTGAATAAAATATAGATTAATGCAAGTCTATAATATGATTGTTGGATTTCAAATGTGAATATTAAGTGTGTATAAGTTATGATTCAGATTTACCTGAATGACAAAGTAGTCAATGCCTGCCTTCTCTAAAAGTTCGTTGGATAGAATTAGAACTCTCGAGTCACTGCAAAAAAATATTCACATGAAAAAGAAATACTTTTTTATGTGACAACGTAAACACATAAACACATCATGTATAACATATAAACACTAAAATGTTAAAAAAATTTAAAAACACTATAAGAAATTAGTCAGGTTTATAAAATTGAAAACAAACTTAAAAGAATTTTAATGAGAAAGGAATTTCGATAGGATACGAAAAAAAAAATTGTACAAATATAAAAGAAAAAATAATGTACATGAACAAAGTGATGAAGAAAACAGAAAGCATACGGAGCAAAATGATGTCGTCTTGAGATTTTTTTGGGAAAAAAATCTCTAAGAATTGAAGTTCCCAAAATACTTATAAATGATACGATGAAGAAAGAAAAGAGAGTGCACAGAGCAACATGATGCATTTATAGATTTTATAGATAAAAAAATTTCCGTAAAAGGGAAGTTGAATTTAAAATTATTTCTGTAAAAGAGATATGAAAATATGGTAAGCATTTCGTCTAGAATCTTATAATATTTGATGAAAAAATATAACACACATGACAAAAAAAAAAAAAAAGTAATACAACAATAATTTTATTAAATTTTGTGTATTACAAAGAAATATGCATTAAAATGAAATGACATAACACACAATCACAAGAAATCATTGTACAATTTTATAATCTTTAACAAAAAAATTGTAATATGCGTAAAATAATTATTAAACGTGGTAGAAGTTAGAAAGATGTGTTTTCAATTTGGGAATGTTTTTCATATATCTTGAAATTTTTTAAAAAATTGATAAACAAAACAATAAAATAAAACAATGCATAATGAAAATGTAAAATCTGACATAAAAAAATCCTGAAAAACTTCAGAGAAAAAAATCCCAAAAAATCTAATAAAAAGGTGATAATTAAAAATAAGCTTAAAACTTTACAAAAAAATTAAAATAAAAACTGTAAATTTGAAAATAAATAAATAAAACAATTTATATTTTGTCTCACATATATCTGATACAAATTTTTGTTTTGACATTCATTAATATATTATATTAGATGAATAGACAATAACTAGACATATTTTTAAAATATTTTAATTATATAGAATTATTGATTTCAGAAAATGTATTCTAATTTTTTTTATAATTCTATGGATTAAAAAATATTTATTTAAATATTGAGTTTCTTTAATTAAATTTTATGAAATGAAAATTTAATTTGGGTAATTTAAATTTTGTTTTAGAAAATAAAATTATTTACACAATAATATTACAAAAATCTAAATATCTTACAATTCACACCAGACCATATCCAATAATTAACTCAACAAATTCCAACAAATTTTTAATCATTATCCAATCAACCAATTATATATTTCATCACATTTATTATTATAATAATATAAACGCAACCACTAAACCCTAATCATATGACATCTACATTTACCTTGCTATACCTAACTTCATTTCAATACAAACATTATTTTTTACTGTTTATCTAAATGTCCACAGACACCTCAATCCCAAAACAAACAAACACTTCTTTTTTAAGATAAGAAATATAATTGTCTTCTAGACTCCAATAAAAAAATATGTAAGTACAATACGATAGAAATTTAAGGGAATGAAATTTAAAAAATATTGATGTTATGATGTCAAAGCACTCGAAAACTAATATCCAAACAAATTAAAGGTTCATGTACTTATATATATATATATATAATTTTATGATCTCATAATATGAATTATTGTTTTAAGATTCATGTGAGAATTATATAACTTTAATTGTTATTATTTATTAAATAATTTTATGACATGACATAATTTAAGTAAGACAATTTTATATTCAAATTCTCATTATTTTATGTACAAATTCATGATTTAAGTTACTAAAAGATAAATTTAAGATTATAAAAGTTTATGAGAATTATTATGACTTCATAATAAAATATTTTAATTGATATCGTTAAGATTTTATGTGCAGAAGTGAAGTTAGAGCATGATTAAGTGATTCAATAAGTATTCTCCTTCTTTTCAATCTTCGGTATTCTTATTTTAAAAAATTCGAAAGTCCTATTTCTACAACTTTGAATTTTATGAAATTTTAGTATATCGTTCCTTTTTATGATTTGGTGCTACGGTTAAGATTTCAATCCAATTGAATATCTATTTTATTTTATATGAATTTTCTATCTATCCATTTCCAGATTTATAAAGTCCTACATTTCCTATTTGAAAATTAATAATATAGGGTTATAGTTATCAAAATTCCTTGAATTTTGAATATGACATTCATTCATCTTATATAGAGCCCCATTTAAAATTTCACCCTAATCAAATATCTATTTTATTTTGTATGAATTATCTATCACTCCACATCAAGATTTATTAAGTCCTCATTTCTGATCTGAAAATTCAGAATATATGGTTACCGTAATCGAAATCTCTTGAATTTTGAATATGTCATTTTTATACATGTTATTCATCTTCCATAAAAGTTTCAGTTCAGTCTAGTTTATATTTTATAAGTTATAATATTTTGCCTACGGCGTTGCAGAACAATTTGAGCTATTTCGATTTCAAAGATCCAAAATCTATTGCAATTCTTCTTAAATAATACAAATTTTTATATGATACTTCCATTTAAGTCTAGTTTCTTTAGTTATATATTTTGTTAATAGTAAAATATTTATTCATCGTTGTGCAGTGAATAAACACATCACAAAATTTTCTATTTACTTTGAAAATTCGTCACCAAACGGTTCGACAATTCCTACCATGGTTTACACTTAAAGCCCATTGAAACCCCTATGGTGCGGAGCCCTAAGCTCTGGCCATGGCGGCACCGGAGTTGTTTTTTTTAGGGAGGTGACATCCTTGGGGGTTAGGGTTTTGATTTTTGGGGTTAAATTAGGGTTTTACTTAATTCATGTCCTCAATTGAAGTTTTGGAAAATTACAATTTAGTCCCTAAGGTTTTGATTTCTATTCTTATCTTCTAAAATTTCAATTAAGTTCAATAGTTTTTGAAATTTTAAAATTGGCCCATGTCAACTTTTCTTACTGGTCAATTTAAAATCTTCGTTTTGAGTTCGATTGGGCTCAAATCAGTGGAAAATGTTACAAATTTTGTCATCTATTGTTAGGTGTTGAGAAAATAAAGTTTCTTAATTTTATACTATGCACGGACCCTGAGAACAGAACGAGGACAAATCCAATAAAAAGCTCGTTTTTACATATTTTATCAAAGTTAATCCTTGTTTTCACTTCCTAAAGTCTTCTAAGTTAGTTTATAAGATTTTAAAACTTTCAAGTTTCTCTTATTTATTAAGTAAACATCTCCATCATTTTAAAGATTCTAAGAAAATGAATTTTTCTATTGTAGGAGCTCCAGAGGCCTAAAGAATTATGACAAACTTTATTAAAAACAACAATTAGTGCCTGTATACAAGGTGGGTGATACTCTCACACTAAATTGTGTGTTTTGGTTGGTTAAATTACCCTATAGAGAAATATGCATGATTATGAACCGTGCAATGCACAAGAGAAATATTAGTTTACACAATAATATTACAAAAATCAAAATAGCTTATGTTAGAATATGTTTTGAATCTGATAACACCCCTTTTTGCTGAGGGGGACTATTTTAGGTATATGTTATATTGGGAGAAGAAGTATGTCCTGAATCCATATTATATTGGGTGAAGGAGTTTGTCATAAGTCAATGTTATATTGGGTAAAGGAGTCTAATATTATAATTCGTTTTTTTCAACTTAAAATGATATAAAAAAAATTATGTAATATACTAATATTGCACAACTTATCATATGATAATATAATAAATTATTATAAAAATTATAATATATTTTTATAAATAAAATACATAATTATATAAAATATATTTTTGATAAACAAATAAATATTTTTGTGCATACATCAAAGGAATGCAATATCTGTGATACATAAAAATGGCGAAGGCATATGATACTCTAAACATAAAGTTTTGGCCTAAATTGTTGCCTAATTAAATATTAGGCTCTTGGGTACCATATATTATATGGTATGGGTTAGATAGTGACAAAAGTTGTTATGGCAATCCAAAATGAACCACAATATTATTAATTATTTACCTAATTATTCTTCAATAGGGTGCCCCTCACGCCTCTTACTCTTCTCTCCTCATTCATGCCACTGGTTTTAAACACAAACTAATTTCGTTCCATTAACTAGATGTTTGTTTGTGTAATATATAAAATAAAATTTATTATATTATATTACATAAATAATAAATGATGAATTTTATATAATTAATTCAAAGGAACATATAATATATAAGTAAAATATATGAAAACAAAGAATTTAAAATTTATAAGTAAGAGGTAGTGCGAACTTTGTTTAGTACGAAATGCAAAATATTATAACTTTCAATATATTATGTGTTTAATCAACACATATGCAATTTTTTCTTCTAATATAATAAAATTTAAAAATAAAAAAGGATACATAAAAATTGATAAAAAAAAAAAAAGGTTGCATTTTAAAATATATTTTGTGTGTGATTTTTTTTTAACATTTATAATTTATTTTGGTTATAGAATTAAATGTCTAAGTTGCATTTTCAATATAAAATCAATACAAAGTTAGAATTCTTATAGTTCACTCAATACAAATGTCAAACCCAATTCTAAAACTTATTTAAAATATGAAAATTAATAAAAATTTGTAAAATTGAAACAATTAATTATATACTATAATTTTAATTTTATAAAAGTATGTACTATTTTTATATTGTAATTCAAATCCAAATTATAATTTAATCAATTATTTATTCAAATTCAACATGTATATCAAACTAAAAATAAATAATTCAGCTATATTTTCAATTATTTCCATATTCTCAATTTTTTTAGTTCTAAATTATTCCTCTCATTCTCAATAGGATATACAGGAATCAAGCTACACCGTGTGTCTATGCATGGAGGTTGAGTGTGGATTAAAGAGGAGTTTTCAAACATCCTTGACCGCATGCAATCCATTCCTTCGTGGATTCTCGCTAAAAACATAAAATTACGAATAGGTATATTGCTAAACTTACTATTTGAATTACGTATACAAGTGATAAGGTAAAAATATTGGCATATATTTGAAACTCTAACCTAAGTACAAATTGCCTGCAGGATCTTGCGTGGATATGCAAATTAAGGGAAGTCAAGGGAGAAACAAATTAGGAGATATTTAAGGAAGTAAAAATATACTAATTGGAGATAAAGGAGGAAAGGATATCGTAAAGATATGGCAGGATCCAGATTGCTAAAATTAAGGAAGACGGTTGGTGGAATCACACGTGAAAATCTTTGGTAATTGGATGTAAAAGTCAACCAATATAAGTAGTTGAGGTCGAAAGGAACAATGAATCTCTGTTACATTTGATTAAAAAGATATATGCAGAAATGTGGAGTTTTGGTGGTAAAACTATTTGATTCGGGAGAATACGATATCACAAGAATTATTTGAAGGGGAACAACAGTGAATAACATAAAGACTATTTAACTACATTGATGCACCACTTGTTGTGCGCGGTAGTGTCCAGTGACTTGTAAATAGGAGTTTGCGACAAAATCCTTCTAATGGTATAAAAGGTCAAGTAAGGTATTAGAAGATGTATTTATAAAGTAGACCGTTTTTAGGGGGAGTCTAAATACTTGTAAATTCTATCTGTAATGTTTGTGGGAACAAATAGTTCTTCTAATAAAGATAATTTAGAGGAAGAAGGGATTCTTCCTCGTAACCAACAAAATTCATGTTTTAACTTCCGAACATCTATTGAACTAATACACACACGCATAAATTTTGATCTAACAATTGGCACCAGAGAAGGTACTAGTTTTTTTTTTTTTTTTTTTTTTTTTTTTTTTTTAAATAGGTTGATACAGGGACAGAAACATGGGATCTTATGAAGGAGCTTCACTATGACCCCCATTTCTTGATGGGCAAAATTATCCATTCCAGAAAATCAATGATGATCATCTATCTGAGGTCCAAACGTTGTGGGGAGTTAAATTCGAACTAAGTGGGCGTGGCCGAAAATGACTCATGGAAAAGATCTAATGAAGTGACAAGCTTAGAGCGCTATGGATCGAAGATGAAAGATGTGCAGAAGATACTAACTACACCGCACTATATGCAATACTCGCCTCTGTGGATTCAATGAGTAACAAATTGATCATCCATTGTCAAACTGCTAAAGATGCGTGGGATGCACTTCAAAAACAGTTTGAAGGGAACACATCAGTGAGGAAATATAAACTACAAAGATTGGCCATACAATTTGATGGGATTCAAATGACAGAGAAAAAAAACATTGAAATCTACTTTCCGAGGTTCAGTGACATTGTGAATCAATGTTAGACCCTTGGGGATGAAATTGAAGAAAAAGTTCAAATCATGAAAATAATGAGATATCTAGCTCCAAGATTCAGGGAGAAAATTATTATTTTAGAATCATAAAGTCACTCCATTGACCTTGGATGATCTAATGGAAGAACTTAGGACTTTCGAAATAAACAATGGAACGGAAATTCCCAAGGACAAAGGGATGGCACACAAGGTTGAGTCAACTACGGAGGTGATTGACAATGAAGTGACTGAACTTGCTAACAAAATGGCACTGCTAACGAAGAATTACAACAAGCTCTTAAAGAAATACAACAATAGGCAGTCGTTCACCAAAGTTTCAAACTCTAGGAAAATGTTAAAAGAGGAGGCACCAAGACTCAAAATTTCAAACTAGGTAATAAAAAAGAATCAGATCAATACAGGGAGTGCAGAGGCTATGGACGCTATCAGGTTGAATGGCCAAATTTCCTTTGGAAAAACAAAGCCCTAAAATCCACCTTGAGTGAATATGAGTCCGAAGAAGATGAAGAACCTGATGACGAAGAAACAAAATACCCCAGCAATTTTGCTACATACACCTCATCAAAAGACCTATTTTGTCTCACCTCCATAGTGCGAATTAAGAGGAACTGGATTCCTCTGAAGAACCCATTTTTTATGCTCCAACTCTAGAAGATCTGAAGAAAATGTACATACAAGTAACAGCCAGATGCACTGAAGCCATTGAGGTAATTCAAAGACTGTAGAATCAAGTTCGAGAATACAAGAGTACGGGAACCATTGCCATAGAAAACCAAGATCTGAGTTAGTGAAGAATGAACTTCAAATCATAAGAGAAATCAATGAACGACTGAATGATGAACTGACTACATTTCAGGAAAACTTGAGAAATCTAGAACATTAGGTTCATGTTCAAAAGACAGGAATCGATTCACTTGAGACCAATCTCAAAAGAGCATAGGAGTCCATTTATGACAATCATTTCTTCATTAACCGACAAACTAACTGACACTATGTTAAAATTGCAGGATAAAGAGTATGAGATACTTTACTACGATCTGAGTTGGACAAAGCAAAGCGAACTATACAAGGACTGAACAGAGGTAAGGCAAAATTTGATCAAATACTGGCATATGGAAGATCACAAAGCAAGAAAACTAGAATTATATATACTGAGGAGAGGCCACCTGGAACGACAATATTTGTAGCAGCTAGCTCTTCAACTATTCAATCAATTTCAACATTAATTGTGAGGAAGATAAAAGGGATACCAAAGGTACAAAAAAATTCATCCCTATATCACTACTGTGAAGCATCTGGACACATTAGACCTAAGTGCTACAGGATAAAGCATGACATGCGGTCAAGTAACATCTCTAATTGAAACATCTATGGAGTACCAGTGAAAAATTCTACCTTACCAAGAACTGTTCAGGGTAATGGAAATAACCTCAAAAACACATCACAAAAAAGGATATGGGTGGTCAAGAACAACATGTGCCTCACATCTTCAATAGTCACCCTTGGTGCAAACAGTATTGGAACTTAGTACTTTGACAGTGGTTGCTCCCATCACATGACAGAAAATGCTACTTACCTAACTAATGTCACTCAAATTGAGGGAGAGTGTTATTTTTTGTGATGGTAAAAGTGAACGTGTCATAGGAATAGGTACTCTTAATGTAACTGGTTTACCTAAACTATCAAATGTATTTTTAATTAAAAATCTTAAAACAAATCTGTTGAGTATTAGTCAAATATGTGATCAAGGAATACAAGTGAATTTCACTCACAAAAAATGCATGGTTATTGACAATAGCGAACGATGCTTACTTACTGGAACTAGATCCACTAACAACTGTTATCTTCTTGACAGGAATCATGTGTGTCATAATGTAAGCGCTGGGGTAATAGAAGTCTGGCATCAAAGACTGGGACATATCGGATACAATCACCTTATTGCCTTCTCAATGTGTTAGAGGCCTACCAAAACTGCCAAGCAAAGATCAAGGAATATGTGGTCTTTGTTGATTTGGCAAATAGGTGAAAAGCTCGCACAAGGGCACTCAAGAGGTCTGTACCCAACAAATCCTAGCCCTACTGCATATGGACTTGGTGGGGCCCATTTATACCGAAAGTACTGGAGGTAAAAAGTATATTTTTATGTGTGTCGATGACTTTTCAAGATATATTTGGGTAAGATTTCTTAGAGAAAAGTCAGACATGTTTGGGGAATTTGAAAAGTTGATCAAACTTCTTGAAATTGAAAAAAATGGCTCTGTTGTTTGAATACGGCGTGACCATTATAGAGAATTTGAAAATAATGCTTTCACTGATTTTTCCACCTCACGAGGTATTTATCATGAGTTTTCAGCTCCCAAGGCACCTCAACAAAATGGAGTTGTTGAGAGGAAGAATCGTACCCTACAAGAAATGGCCAGGGCCATGGTGCTTGAAAAGAATGTAGAACAAAAATGGTGGACTAAAACTGTAAATATTGCGTGCTACGTTTCAAATCGAGTATACCTAAGAAAAAGATTAGGGATGACATCATATCAAATCTAGAAAGGCAAGACTCCAAATCTTAGTCATCTTCATGTGTTTGGCTGCAAGTGCAACATGTATAATGACCGAGAACAGTTGGGTAAGTTTGATGCAAAAAATGATACAGGTATGTTTCTTGGTTATTCTACAATAGTTGAGCATTTTGAATTGATAATCTGACGACTCAAACACTTTTTGAAAGTGCTAATGTTGTCTTTGATGACTTTTTGGGAAGCCATGATATTGATGTGGATAATAGGTATGACGTTCGTACGAACTACAAGTGAATCCAATTGTGATGCCGTGGAAGAAACTGATCAAACCTTGAAAAGTCAAGAATCTAGAAATCGTAAACCCTCCACCAAAGTTCAAAAAGAACATCCCAAAGAGGTTATCATTGGAAATCTCGATGAAGGGATAAAAACGTATGGAAATCCAAAACCTGATTACCATAAAATGGAAGGTCCAGTGCATCATGTATGTTATACTTCATTGACGATATTTATGTTGCTGATATTATGTTTGGCTCAACATCTAAAGACAAAGTGAACAACTTTGTCACGGTAATGTCCCAAGAATTTGAAATGAGTATGGTTAGTGAATTGTCCTACTTTCTTGGTTTGCAAGTCAAAAAAAAAAAAGAAAAAATGGAATAATGGTGCACCAAGGGAAATATGCCATAAACTTAGTAAAGAAATTCGGTCTTGAAGGTTGCAAGATTGCTCACACACCCATGAGGACTAACATTGTTGCGGGGAACTTGTGCTCTCAATTGGTATGGATGATGCACATGTTGTGCGACTATGGTATGACCTTGACCTCTATGAAACTATTATGTGATAATTTAAGTGATATAAACATATCAAAAAATCTTGTCCAACACTCCCGAACTAAGCACATAGACATTAGATATCACTGCATTAGGGAGTTGGTTGAGGAAGGGGTCAGTGTTCTTGAACATGTACCTACCATAAGTAAACTTACGGATATTTTCACCAAGTCCCTAGATTCCCAAAGGTTCATACCTATGAGGAAATCATTGGGGATTTTTTGTGCTTAGTGAGACTCTTGTTTATTATTTAAAAAAAAAAAAAAAAAAAGGAAGTTCTGGTTGTGTTATTGGCTGAAAAACTGAAATTTGTATAAAGACCTTCTTTTCAATTAGGTTTAAAATTTGGTTTGTCCTGAACTTCGAATCCTACCATACTTCTCTCAAGTATATGGAAAGAACTACAACCTTGAAATGATGCAGTGATAAGTTATCAGTTGTATGATTGAGCACTATGCACAGAAAATGACAGGTCTGTGAAAGCTACCAATATGTGTTCACTTCTGGTTCGCACAAAATAAGGGTTATAAGGATAAATGTGAGCTTGTCACACTAGGTTTTTCTAGTGTGGTAATATATTGTGTGGTTTGCAAGCTACTACACAAGGTCTCGGCAGAAGGAGTGATAAGAATCTATTAAACATCTAAATTGTCTAAGTGCAAATTGTTAATGGATACTTGAAAGAAGACAGATGATTTTTCCTAGTGTATTTTCAAACCAAATTTCCTGTTAAAGAAAAATGTTTGATACTTATTTTATCTCTCACTTTCGAACCAAAATATGCTTTGGCAATTCCATATTGACTTAGTCAAAATTAGGGGTATAACATTTTACAACAGTGCTTCAGGAGATAGATGAATATTTGACTCGGTAGGGACTCTAGGGGTTTTATTCATATGTGGATAAATGGGTGTGAACGTGGGTTGAGAATGGAATGAACCGTTACTCACCCACCTAGTAAACGTGGTTTTGTGCCTATAAGCCTAGGTCAAGAGTGTTGCGAGCCAGGGTTATTTAAGTATTTGTCTGCACGCCTTAATTATCACTTGCACACAAAAATGAAAAGACACCTGAGTAAGGTACATCAATTGTTTTAATCCCTAATTCACTTTTTTTCATCTTAACTACTAATTACTTTCTTCCTTCGAGCATTAAAGGAGAAACACATATCTTCGTTGCAGAGCATCCATGGCAAACTCTGGCGATGATTTGAGTGGAAGATATCCCAGCTAGGCACTACTACTATTCCTCAATCTTGAACCGCTGGAAATTCTACTTCCACCGCATTCGCATATCGAACAAAACTCCACTCTCCCAAATGTACCAAATGAAGAAACCCTACTTCTCCTATTGTTTCTACATCGCCCAAAAGTCATGAACAACAATATACTGACTCTCCCAAAACTGCCGAACCACCGGTAAATGTCTCTTCCAATATTCCACCGATACTTCCATAGGAAACATCATCTTTGGTCCCAACCCAACCATTTGAACAACCCAGTAAAAAGAGAAAATCTACCTCAAAATCCTCAGCCAGATCGCACACATTCACAAAATCCGTTGCTCAACCACTGAAAGCAAGAAAAATAATAGTTGATCCCTCCTCTAATGAGGAAACCCCCAACTCTCCACCCCGTCGATCGCACAGGAACAGGACCTCCTCGCCTGCTATAGGAAGCACCTCTTCTCGAGGTCGCACAACTGGTGAAAATGATTTCATGATGTGAGGTAATGCCTTTTCAAAATTCTTTTACTCTAAGGCAGCGTATGACCGTTTCAAACTGTTCAACTCGATTGATTTCTGGCCTGAGATGAATTTGGATCTAAATTGTTTTGGAACTTTGGGTTAGAAGTCACTACGAGTAATATGGGTTGTGTTTATGGATCGATTATACATGAGTTCTATGCAAACTTAGTAACAGGAATTCAAAATCCCGAATCTTCCCATTTTGGGAAGATTTTTGTTCATAACAAGATTGTAAACTTTAGTGTTAGTGCTATTAATGACTTTCTTGAAATGAATAAGGTAGATGAAGAAGATGAAGAAGACTTAGATTTAGGGGAAGCTGCAAATTTTTTTAGCAGTGGTAAACTGACAAAATGGACTAAACCGGGGCTTTCACCTTCGACTCTTACTCTTGATGGGAATCTCCTGCATAAAATTTATCATCACAATTGGACTCCCACATCCAATAAGTTACATTTGAATACCACTCAGTGTATCTTTATCTATAAGGTCTTGAACAACAAACCCATCAATTTTGGGAAGATAATGTTTGATGTTGTTATGGGCTTCGCAGAATGCCCTGAGCCCCGTAAGAAACTGTCTTTCCCCAGCCTCATCCAGGGTCTATTATCACATCAAGGGATCCAGATTGGGACTACCGATATTCTTCTCAAGGCTGCACCGCCTTTGAAAATGGCTTCACGGAAAGCCAATGTCTATTCAAAACCAAGAGCTGTTGAACCGACTCTAAAGCCCTCTGAAGTAGCAGACAATCTGGCCTTGTTCCTCCATCAGCAGATTGAGATTTGGGACACTCTCGTCACTGAATTTTTTGCACAAAAGTTGTACCTTGCTAACATTCTCAAATCTCTCGATATCCCTCTCAATGCAGGTCCCTCAAAGAATGACAACCCTTTGGCATATGGATCGAAAAGGTGGGGTACATCTGCTGGAGTAAGAACTACCAAGGGAAAATCAAGCAAAGGGGAGAAGTCTGGAGGAGTAGCGGAGAAGAGAAAGAAAAAGGGGAAGTCTTGCCTGGTTGATGAAGGCATTGAAGGAAAGTTTGACTCCTAAGTCAAATCAGAAGAGAAATAGAGTTGGGTCAATGAGATCAGTTCGGACTAAGGGGGAGAAATTAATTAATTGTGTGGTTGTTGAATTCAGTATCATAGGCCTGCAAATTGTTAAAACAATTGGTTGTTTTTTGTTAACTTGATTTCTCATGGGATGTTAAAACAATTAGTTTGTCTGTTTTGTTTTTATTATGGTTGGATCTTATGCTTCCCTCTTTGATCAAGTTCACTTGCTAATCATTAATTCATTATTCTTGTATCTTACTCTTATCCTGTAGTTATAAAAAGGCTACAGGTGCACAGATTTTCGAACCAAATGTCAAAGGGGAAGATTGATGAGGTAAAAATATTTACACGTATTCGAAAATCTAACCTGAGTATAAATTGCCTTCAGGATCTTGCGTGGATATGCAGATTAAGGGAAGTCAAGGGAGAAACAAATTAGGAGATATTCAAGGAAGTAAAAATATGTTATTTGGAGATAAAGAGGGAAAGGATATGGTAAAGATATGGCACGATCCGGATTGCTGAAATTAAGAAAGACGGTTGATGGAATCACACGTGAAGATCTTTGGTGATTGGATGTAAAAGTCAACCAATATAAGTAGCTGAGGTCGAAAGGAACAATGGATATCTGTTACATTTGATTAAAAAGATACATCCAGAGAGCTGTGGAGTTTTGGAGGTGAAGCTATTTGATTCCGAAGAATATGATAGCACAAGAATTATTTGAAGGCGAACTATTAGTGAATTAGCACAAGTAAGGTATTAGATGATGTATTTATAGAGTAGACTGGTATTTAGGGGGACTCTAGATATGTATAAGTTCTATCTGTAATGTTTGTGGGAATAAATAGTTCTTCTAATAAAGATACTTGAGAGGAAGAAGAGATTCTTTATCATAATCAACAAAATTTCTATTGTAGCTTTCGCACTTTCAATTATAGTTCGAACTTCTATTGAATCAATACACACGCGCACAAATTCTAATCTAACAACAAGAATGTGCAAGTTTAGGAATAGATTGTAGAAATAATTTTAATGTCCATTGTTCACTTCTTATGATCTATGGTCTAAATATACCATGGTATTTGTGAGGGGTAAAAAAGGGTCAAACCTACGACTTGCTTTTTGGGTATGTTGTAGATGTCAAAACCAAATAGGGTGAAAAAAGTTACGTAGTTTAATAGAAAAATTAATAAAAAAATAATATTAGGTTTGAACCTACAATTTAGTAATATACTTTTTTGCAAAATTATATTAAAAATAAATAAAAATAATACTTTGGGGGTCCTTGCCGGCCAGGGGCCCGGAGCAGCGCGACTAGCTTGATGGCCTCCGGGTTAGCTCTAATCCATGCAACTTAATAGTCTCATTTTAGCCGATGTTACCAATTAGGAAATAATATTGCAATAAAAAGGGGCAATGTGTGCATATAAGTGGTATGATATCTATTTCAATACAATGAGCTACTACTTAAAGCAAAAGATATCTACATGGGACAAAATGATATAATCCACTCTTGACCGGGGAGCCATCAATTTGGGTTTGTTCTATAAACTTGGCAATTGTGAAGAAAAGTTCATAGCCGTCTCTTATAAGAAAATTTTGGGAAAAAATACAAATATTTAATATAGATGAACGATTTTTTTCACATATAGGCACTTCAATTTTTTTAGGTAAGTCAAATAAACCCTGGAATTTTAGGTTAGACACATAAGACATTTTCAAATATTAAAATAACTAAACATATTTAAAATATTTAATAAATCTAAAATTTAAAAAATCAAATAAAAGATATATTTAAATAAATCAAGAAATTAACAACACAGATTCTAGTAATAACTTAAAAATAAAGAAACATCTCAAAATTGTTTAACAGATTAAAAAATATTTAAAAACTTGGAGAATTGTTATTTTTGTATAGATTTTTATTTTTTTATTTTTTTACTTTATTAAATACTTTTCTAGAGACCTTATTAAATAATTTTTAAATTTCATGTTTTAGTTTTTTACTAATTTAAATATATTATCGATTTAATTTTTTGGTTTTTCGATTTTTTAAATAATTTCAAATGTATTTAATTATTTTAATATTTAAAAGGAATACTAATTGTCTCGAATTTGAAAGTTATTTGACCTATTTAAAAACTTCAAATATCTATTTGTCCCAAAAAATTAATTTAGAGTTTAGAAATATGTAAATATAAAATCAATGTAATTTTGTACTTTTCCCTTGAAAATTCTTATTGCTCATTTGTTATGTTTCAAATTCTCACATGAACTTTTTGATTAGACAATTAAAATAAATAAATTGAGATTAGTTGGTAATTTTAGTAAATCCAATGGTGATCACAATTTGATCACATGTTAGGATCTTCTAATTTCGCTGTGTAAGTTTCTTGTGCAATGAGTGTATCATGCATTCGATCCACCATATATTTATTTAATTAAAAAAATATGACTTTTTGCTTCAAAAGTATTACTATTTTTTTAAAATAACAAATCAGTAGTAATCTTTTTTCAATAAATAAATAATATTTTACATCATGTTGCACGTGGCAAATTTTTTGCAATTTTTCTGAAAATGCAGTTAGGATGCTTGAATTGAGATTCAAAAGCTATGTACCATGTGGGTCTCTTACCATATTTTCAGTAATTTCTGCGAAGCTTCGTCTATCAACCCCCCCCCCCACCCCCCCCCCCCCCCCCATAGCATCTGAAATATAAGTTCCCATGAGAAAATATTTTATTTTATTCATTTGATTTTAATATTATTTAAGCTATTTGTTATGTATTCAAAAGACATTTATTCTTAATGACTTCACATAGAAGGGTCGAATGACTTAATAATACTATTTATTTTGAGTTGTATAAACAAAATTATCAAGTGTTACCCGTATTGTTTGTTTCAAGTCCTATAAATAAGACTTGATAGTATCACTCATAGTGCTTGATTATATTGTTCATTTCGAGTCATGTACAAAGAACCATCAAAATCTATAAACAATAAAATCATGCGAGACCTATATATTAATTCATTAAAGTCAGAAGTTCTTTTATCATCTTATAAATATTAAAATAGACAAAAAAAAAAAAAAAAACTTGAAAAATTAAAGTTAAGAAGTAGAAAATCAAGCTCTAATGAAAATATTATAGATTGTTATTTCTTTTTCCATAAGAAAATATTTACCTTGCCATCCCATTTGAATAATTTTTTTTTTTCATTTTTATTGTTTGTTAGATAATAAAATGGTTCAATTGCCCTTACTGAATTAACATATAAGGCTTGCATGATTGACGGTTCAGGTCAATAATATTGTTCATTTTGAATCATATGAATAATACTATGAGTCTATTCATTTCAAGTTATGTTCACAAGGCTCGATGGTAAGAACTCAAGGGTATGATTAATTTCAAATTTTATAAATAGTACTATCAAGCTTGTTTATTTCGAGTTATGTTTATAGAGCTCAATGATACAATTTTCATGTCTTAATGTTATAGGTTATTTCAAGTCCTATGAAAAATATTACTGAGCTTTATTCACATAAGTCAACAACAACATTCATTTCAAACTCTTAAGAATACTACTAAGTGGACTTGTGACAATAAATTGTGCAATCCTATATTCCATTCATTAACAACAAATGAGCCCTTCTATGAACATTTTCTTATTGCAATCTGCCTTCTAACTTATAATTTGCTACAAATTGCCGTTACCAAGAAAAAAAATAATTAATAATAATAATAATAATAATAATAATAATAATAATAATAATAATAATAATAATAATAATAAAACTCAGTCGTCCACAACTGCACACATGTAAATCAATTAATATTTGAGATTCATTTTCAATTACAATTTGCAACAACTTCAAGTTTAGAAGGTAAATGCCTGCGGTAAATGCTGGATACCCAATTGTCGAGGCGATAGCTGTTGAAAAATTAAATAAAATAATATTAATAATTATAATATTTTGTATGAAAATGTAAAAAAAAAAAAAAGGCAAAAAGTATATTATTAATAATATTTGTTTGTTGTTTCAAACAATACACAATTTGTAATATATTTAAAAATAATATTTATAACATCTCTTCAATAAATCAATATTTAAAAATATTTAGTATTTTATTTTTTATCAATAACAAAATATTTTTTTTGTAAAAAAAAATCATGACCCCTCTATTCTAAAATCAATATTTTTTTTTCATAATATATTGATGAATTGTATTAAGAATTAAATTATTTTATGATTTTTTCAAAAATATTAATTAATATTTTTTTGCATCCCAAAATAAATTTATATTTTTTAAATTTAATATCGATATGGGTATAAATTAAAAATTATTCAAAAAATTAATTAATTGAATATATTGTATGTCAAAATAGATTAAAAGCACAAAAATTTATAAAGATTAGAAGAAATATTTCTAAACAAGAAGAAAATAATAAAAAACTGATACATCAATTTTCAAATAATTTCAACTATTATTATATTCGCTTAATTACATATGGTTACTAGGCTCTCAAACAAAAGTTCACAATTTTATACTTCCATTATTATAACACTCCAGAATTTCCAGGAAATTTCCAACCGGATATCTACACAAATTCATTGCTTTTACATCAACTTTAAATACCTTCTTAAATACACCAAATCCACGAACCTGCCATGCAATTTCTCTAAGGCGGCTCACAAATTTACCTCAAAACATTTTTGTACTTTTTTTTTCTTTTTTTTTTTACATAAAAAAGATAATATGATAATTTTATAAAAATAGTTATATATATTAAATGCTTTTTTAATTATGTGAAATAATCTTGAACAATAAATTAAAATGAAGAGAATAAATACTATGTACATTTAATCAATTTGCCTAAAAGTTGAAATATCATATGTAATTAATACATGAATATTTCGCCATTTAATGTATACTATCTTTTGTTGTACTACATGAAATATAATACTACTATATTTTATTATATAAATAGTTTATAATAAAATTATATTATTTATTATTATTAAATTATACATAATTTATTATTTATATTAATTATATTTATATAATATTGAGGTGCAGCTATTCTCACTCTAATTCTTCAAGTGCATTTTATGTAAAATATTTTTTATTAGATACTTTATTTTGAACAATTATATTATTTTAATTAAAAATAATTAAAAAACAAAACAAAAAAGAAGAGGAGAACAAGCTTGTCGTCTCAATTAATTTTTTTAGGTTCTTGAATTCTTATGTTTTACATTAAAATATACATTGAAGAAAATTTTGATTTAAAACCTTCAAACAAATTTTGAACAAATTTAATAAATTAAATATAAGAATATATTAATTATTTTAATAATATTTAATTTTATTTAAAAAAATTAGAATGTATTTAAAGGATTGGAGGCGTGAATAGTGTAAGCTTTCAATTTTAAATATATAAGGAGGCTGATTAAGTAGGGTCCCCATCAACTCATTTATCTATATAAACCCTCTTATCGCCTTTATTCTTTTCTACCATTCTTCCTCGAAAACATAATATGGCGATTGCAAGACCGTTGAGCAGCAGAGCTTTCAAGCTCCGCCTCCTCCGCCGCCTTCGCTCAGAGCCAAAATCAACCGCCTCTCCTCCTGAAGCCCCCAGCCCCCGCTGTGACGAGATTTTAACGCCGAAATCCAGCAGCAAAGAAGATGAATTCCGGCAGGTCTTTCGCTTCTTGGATGCCGACAGCGACGGCAAGATTTCTGCCGACGAGCTGAAGGCATACTTCGCATCTGTCGGCGAACCCGTGTCGCACGAGGAGGCGGTTAAAATCATCGGAGAGCTGTCCAAGGGCGGCGCCGACGAGGATTCGTTGCTGTTGGAGTTTGGAGAATTCGTGCGGGTGGTGGAGCTGCGGGAGAGCGATGGTGACGTCATTCTCCGGCAGGCTTTCGGGGTGTACGAGGAGGAGAAGGGCAGCGGCTGCATTACGGCGGAGGGGCTGAGGAAGGTTCTGCGCCGCCTCGGAGACGCGAAATCACTTGAGGAATGCAAGGCCATGATTCGGGTTTACGATCTTGATGGGAATGGGGTGCTTGATTTCGACGAATTCTGTAAAATGATGTCTTAAATCATAAATTTCATTTTCGATTGTTTTATGTCCTAATTACAAATTAAAGAAAATTTGTGGCAAGAAAATTTGATAATTATTGTTGTAAATATTTTGGGTGAGTTAATTAATTTTCTATCCATTGCAATAAAAGAGTTATTTTGACTGCTTAATTTGAAAAATGTAAATTAGTTCTAAATTAAAATTTTAATTACTTTTACTAATACAATAAGAGAAATATTTTCTTAATCCCACAAAAATTTAGTTTCTACATTTAAAAATATTTTGTTAGTTCTATTTATGTCTATATATATATATATATATATATATGTATGTATTTGCATGCTCGTGTCTTTTCTATCATGATTGAAAATTGTTGATGCATTCAAATTGATCTATTTCTTTATTTGATTTTTTAAATTTTTTTAATATAAATATTTTTTATGTATAATATGACAAATTAATCGATTTATTGTTAGGTGATTATTTAGGTTAGATTTGAATAAATATTGATAATTGAATTATTTATACCTGTTCGACAGCCAATAAAAACTAATTAAATGAATTATTTTAAAATAAAACAATTATGTAATCTAAATATTTTTCATAAAATGCGATTATACAATGTATTTTATTTATTTTTTATTTAAGAAAAAAAAAACATGAATAGGATGATTTCATTAGAGTGTTGTACCTAAATGCAAATAATAAATTGTTTGGTAAGTAAGCAAACATATGAATCAATTACTGGATGTGTTATCCTCCAACAACATGTAGTATTAGTTTGCTTTATAAACAAGTTCAGTCCAATTCCTTTTCTTCCAACATTCTTCACGTCACGCGCATATTTATGTTGTTATTTAATGTACGTTGAAAATGTTGTGAAAAATATCTTTTATTTTATATATATTCTTTAGCCTTTAATTTGATATGTATTTTTCTATTTTATTTTGTATTCTATTTTTAATTTAAAAATAATTATTATACGTATATAATGATATCACTAATTAATGTATACGGAGCTTGTTTGCTTTATGATGATACATTTTTCATCATTTAACATCATATAAATTAGCTAAAAATTTATAAATCTGCCCTTAATTATTTCAAATTATGAAATAAAGAAAATGAAAAAATTACATATGATATTAACCAAATAATTACATGAAATTAATTTGTATGCAATACATGTCCAAATTTATAAAGATATTAACAATAATTTTATTATAAATATATTTTTAAATTACAATAATAATTCTAAAAAGTCTAAAAAATGATCACTTATAAAAAAATAAAATTGGTATTATGAAATAATAAAATCTAAAAACTTGAATGAAAAAATGAAAATTTGGTAATTTAAAAAAAATTAACTGAGAATCTAGAAATTAAAATTTTAAATTTTAAATAATTTTTCTAAAAACTAAAAGTTGACTATAAAAATAAAAATTTGTATGATTTTAAAATAAAATTTTCTAATTTCTAGTTTTTCTTAATAATTTTTTTAAAAATAAATTTTTTTTTTAATGATATGTAAATTTTTCTCCCACATTTTTTTATCTTTTAAAAAAACTTTCAATAGTGGGCCACATAACAAATCGACTGTCATGTTTGGAATTCACAGCAATTTTAAAACTCCAGTGAAAATAAAACCAAAATTAAAAGTTAGGGAAAAAAATCATAAAATTAGGAACATATTGGATTAAGTGCAAGTTAAAAATTAAAAAAAAACCTTTTTATTAAAACTTTACTAAATTTTCATAAAAATAAAAAAACTCACAAGAACGGAACATTTGTAACCTAAATCATATCAAGTACTATTTTTTACGATATCTACATTCATGATTCAACATTTATTTTTATGGTGTTCTAATAAATTTTAAAATTAAGGACCTCTTGACAAAATAAAAAAGTTAATATTACAAATTATCAAATTTAAAAATTTGTAAAAAAATATTGAAATTTATATTAAGCTTATTGGGTTCTTAAAAATATGATACAGCAACAAAAATATGTAGAAGTAAATTGTAAATTTTTATTTTAATTAAAATAGAGATATGGATAAAGTGTTTAATATTAAAAATATTAGTGTATATAAGAGTTAATATTAACATAATATTAGTGTATATAAGAGTTAATATTTGTAGCACAACTTCACTCGTCTTTGAAATTCGTGATACTCCTTCCCCACTTTAACGTCTGGCTCCTTCCTCGTCTTTAACTTCGTCTGTAAATTTTAGTTCCATTTGTATACAGTGACTCCCTAAATTCATAAAAATGGCGGACCTGGGTGATGCAATATAGGAGGCACAGTGGAACAGGCCAATAGAAGCTGCTGCGGCCGGATAAATTGCTACATCGGCTGCGGAGACGCAGGAAATCCCTACTTCGGGGAATGCATCCCTTCTACATCAACGGTGGTTGGAGGCGGCGGAACGAAGCATTTGGAGGCAGAAGGGCTTCTTGTAAGATATGACACAGCAACTTAAATTTTTATTAATCAAATTTGTAGTTTGGGACAAATAGTTTAACACAAATAATTATAATTTTTTTGGGGCTATACTATTGACACTAACTATTCGGGCCAATTTAATAAAGTCCAATAACAATGACACACAAAATGTAAGTATATAGGAAATCAAAATTACATGAAACACCTTATATTGTACGAAAATATTAAAATTCCTGATGGATAAAAATTTAAAAATTCGGGCAACTTTACTTTTAATTTTATTATATATATTTCGTTTCAAACTTTAATGTATAAAGTTCCCCCCTTTACTTTTTCAATCTCCGCCTCTTATTGAGATCAAATCATGGAACTATCCTGATTAAATCAAATAATTATGATAAGTAGAATAAAATATTTTTTATTAATTTATCGTTTTCTAAAATCAAATTAAAGTTAATTTGTAAAATCTCGTGAATTTATATTGGTTGTCCATTACACCACAATTTTTACGATTATGTGTAATTGTGTCCAAGTTATAAATTTAGTGGACTTGTATTTCAATTTGTTAACAAAATGATATGTAAAACATACTTTTCAATTGATGGACCAAAATCTTAATAGGGTCACAATTGTTTCTAATCTTTTAAAGGCAGTATCTGATTAGTCATCATATAATGCTGCAACATATATAATGCTGCACTCACAAAATAATAAAAATCCAAATGTGAATTTTATTATTTTCTGTAAAAATTGAATGTAGAGGAACTATACAAGGGTCAAGAATGGTCCCCTAAACCTATCTTCATACTTTCTACATATATACCTATACATCAAGAACCCACGTTTCATACTTCACCAAAATAATGATAATAACAACAATAATATAGAAAAATAATTGAATCTCCAGGTTCAGTGAGGGAAAATTCCAGTCTTTCGAATGTGATCGAGAGTTCTCTGTAAGCCGAAGCTGTTGACGGCGCGATGACCTGCTCGGAAACCATTCCCATACACCTCAGATGTATCTGTTGCCATCTGATGTTTGAAAAACTTGCTAAGCTTCTTCTCAAACGGAGATCTTTCCCCATGTTTCGACGATGATGACGTTGATGCATGGTTGCTGTCAGCTATTGATAGTATCTGCGATTCCAGCCACATACCGGCGATTACTTGACATATACCTTCTTCCACATCTTGCCTCAGATTTCGATAACCTTTCCCAGAAACAAAACAAATAGTAATATTAATATCAGCACAAAGTACTACGAACTACCTCCTTCGACGTTTGATCAAATTAAAGAACAAAATTTGAAATGAAGAAAAGAGAGCCCACCATTCAGCCGCAACCAAGCATGCATCATCTCATGAGCCAATATCGTTCCAGTCAGCAACCTGCATGCAGTCAACAAACACCAAAAATGAAACCAAAGACTAAAACAGAATCCTGATAACCGAAAACAGAGTTAAAATTACCTTGGAAGACCATACAAAACAAGGATTGCTGTCACTTCACAGTGGCGTGTCAACTTGTAAGGCTCTGTTTTCATGCCCGATACTCGATTTCCAGCTCCCATTCTTGGTCGCCGTGATATCTGGTGATCCAAATTCCATACTTGATATCAGTAGAGAAAAGAGCAGAAAGATGGAAAAATATGATAATTGAAGCCCTTACAGTGCGGACTGTTTGCTCCTCGGAGAGACAAATTCCTCGTGTCTCAGGCATGTGATGATGCCCCTGGGTGAGAGGAAAGTAGAAATGGAGACTAATTAAGTAAGCTAGGGCCTAGAAAAAATTTATGATTTGATTTCTTACATGCCGCTCTCCACCCATGGCTTGATTCAGTGCTTGCTTCTCCACCAAGAGCAACGGCACTTTCTGCGTCAATTTCATATTTAATCCTTTGAAGAAGTCCTGTATCTCAAGAAAAAGGGGCTGGCACTCCTTAGTATCCATAATTGCTGAGTCCAAGCACTCCAGGCAGAGTTTTCTCCCATCGTTAAGGGCAGCATATCTTGCGTCCCATGACTGCAACAAGCAAAAAAGTGTGAGCAGCGACCACTTTAAACAAAATGTACTCAGGCATTTTTCTTTTCTTTTACGTGTGTGTGTGTGTGTGTGCATGTGTGTGTTCAGTTTTGCAGAGATTTGGTGTTAGTTAACTTGTAACATACCTCCATTCGTTCACAACTGCAGCATCGAGGAGTTCCATCATGCTCGTGTCTAGGACAGTACTTCTGGGACCAGAAAGGATGAGCCCTATATTCTATAAGACCAGCTGCATTTGTTGGAATCTGTCGTTGTAAAACAAATAATAAAATTTATCTTCTGAAGTTGAAATAAATTTAAAAATGATCTATAAATCTTTAAAGCTCGAATTATGTCATTAAAACTCGATACAGCAGTTTCATACAGAGGAATATATGAAGCCTAGATCTCATATACTGAGCATTTCAATTTTATCTCACAGTAAGAAAATGTAAAAAATTAAACTCTTTTATCTGGTTCCTCGAAATTTTACAATCATTTCGATAGTAAATTATTCCAAAATAATCAAAAGAACGGTTTATCTATTCCTTCTATATTCAGTCATTCTATCATGTTCCACATTTGGTTCAAACATCGAATCAAGCCCCAATATTGTTCCAATCTCCAAAATTACATACTTGGTAAAACAATATAGGCATAAAATGCATGAACATTGGAGTAGTGTAGCTTGTAATAAATGACGAGGATAGCCACGTTTTTTGCTAGAGCAGACAGAAAGAATATGATCGTCCATGACATTAGATACTTACAAAGTGTCGGCAGACATCACATTTCGGATGATGAGACTCCTTGTAGCAAGCTTTATGATAAGGGTAGCTATCAGACACAGAAAACTGCCAACAAAAGCACCACATTATTTTGAAACTAAAATTACAAGATTGTGAATAAACAGTTTTTCTCCATAAATAAACAAAAGTTTAAAATCCAAACAGATAAATAAAATTTACAAAGCTTCTATTTAACCAAACGAAATTACGATCTAGTCGGGTGGGTAGAAAGACATCACACCATCATAACCCTGCCAAAAGGAAGGGGCAACAAGCTCAAATTCTTGAATATCAGATTCGACTTACTGGCAGCTTCCCATGCAGAGGTTGACTATTTAGTTGCAGAAGGTAAAAAAAAAAAAAAAAAAATCTAAAAAGTAAAAGGATGTCTACATCCACTGCCATATTTATGTTCACTTTTAGCAGTTGACTCTCAACCTATTACGGAAATAATAAGGAATGACAACAGAACATCAAAACTGGAAAGAGCTCGTCTCTATTGAGATGAAATAGAGAGACAAGGTCCTCCCATGCACCCTTCTCCATAAAGAATTTATCAGAGTAATTGTTTCAATTTATAATTGACCGTAAATGACCAATGTACAGTGGCACTTAGATAGTTATCACCTGAGTTCAACTTAACCACTGCTCATGCACATGGCATAGTTATACAGGATTTTTCTTGGTGTATATACATCAATGAGTGTGCACATGGAATTGTCATCTATAAATCTGTTTGTGTGTGTGTGTACAGAAAAAAAATATAAAGCATAGATTTCGATTGAAAACCCACACAATCTTAAACCAAGAAGTTCGCTAGCATGTGTTCAAGGATGTATTAGAATCATCGTACCTCATAATCAGATATTGGCTGGTTGCATCCACGGCATCTGAAACATTCTGGGTGCCAGACAGCATTCATGCAATTCAAAAATCTTCCATGGCCGATCTCCATGTTACAACCAGCACAGATACTACCACACAAAAAGTAAGACAACAATTCACGTCCAATGCAAGATAAAAAGATTATGAAAATTATTTTTTATTCTTTTACTTTTAAATCAAATTGCCTTGCCCATGCGAGATCTGTATCCATGGAATATCCAGAAAATAGAGTTAAATAGTTTGTGTATAAGCATATCATGATAATTTCCATAACAGAAGTTCAGAAGCTAAAGTAGGAAACAGAAAAAGAAAAAAAAAAAAAACATCCAGAAGATGATGTTTGATGCTTATGGCAATCTTAAAACATGAAAAGTTTCTCCATTAACCGGAAAATCGTATCAGGTAGTTATTTGCCCCAGTAAATTAACTGATGACTATGCATCTTCATCATTGAATATTGTTCATTACAGGATGCGCCTGCTGTATAAGCAATTATATGCATAAGGTGTTCAATTAATGATAAGGTGTTCTAGGCGAAAACGAAAATTCAAACTCAGTAACTGGCTTATAGCTACACCATACCCAACCTGAAAGAGTGATTTTTTGTTCCCAAAATATATGTAGCTTTAGGCATTGGCCAAAATTTATGAGCTCTTCATCGGCACAGACCCCATATGATGCCCACAGTATAAGCAAATATATATATATATTTTTTTAATAATTCAGAGAGCATTATATGTAAATGGTATTCTTAACTTGATTCCAAATAGAGAGCAAATAATATGGCCAGGTTGTCACTACCAAACACAAAAATTTAAACAAAGTCATAAAAAATGCAGAAATTTAATCAATAACTAAATGGCAGAGGTGTGTAAAACAAAGGAACAGTAACCTTACTGCCATTGCTTACATACAACAGAAAGCCAAGAACTAATACCGTATGTCCTTATGTCATCAACGAGAAGTCTAGTAACAGTATGATCAAACACAAGAACTGAAATACGAAACATTAATGCAACAATTAGAATGATAAGATTCAGCTATTAATGATTGAAATACCTAAAAAATTGTAAGACTGAGAAATTGCAAACATAATGATCAAAGCATTTTAAGATCATATATGGATCTCATAATCATAATTCTCGTAACAATAAGTACCTGAAGCTTGTGGAATAGGGGAAAGTTATAGGTTGGTAAAGGTTATCATATCCATATCCATATCCATATCCATATCCACTATCGTTTCTACTCCACGACTCCGGTCGAGAATCAGCAATCAAGCTCTCTTGAAGAGCCCTAGCAAGTAGTTCATCATCTTCCAACTGTGGCTCCTTCTCTGTAACATGTTACATAAAATTATTTTTAGTAATCTGGCATATAAATACAAAATTACAAAATCAAAATAAAAGAAGAAATGCTTTGCAGAAAAAAATAAAATACTGAGCATACCAAAGACATTGCTTGAAATTTATAATATTCGTTATAGGCAAATTGTTTATATACAGTTGTAAAAGTAAAGATTGTTATGCATCACTTACCAATAGCAGATTTTCCTTTTCGGTCTTCTTCTGAAAGTGATAATGCAATTGCGCGGTCAATATCTTCAGTCTCAGGCCATGAATTCTAAGCCAATCCATACCAATACATAAGTTTTTATAGGATGATTCATTAGCAATAATATAATAATAAATAAATAAATAAGGCAAATGCATTACAGGCTACGAAGGGTTAACACTCCAAAACAAAACTAATAAATATGTGAAAAAGGTGTCTACTTTATCTCCACAGCCTGTTCATTAAATAGAGACTCCAATAGGAATGACTCTATTCTGCAGAACTTGTTCAGATTACCCAGATCTTGGATATTAGGATTACCTTGTACCCTTAGAGTGAATAATATTGACCATATCTTAAATATTATTTTTTCCAAGAGGATTAACACTATTTTTTCCAGTGATAAGAGTGCATTTAAGAAGATACATGGATCCATAAATCAGCATTGATACTCAATCTGCAATATCCCACATTCTTGCTTGCCCCAGCTTATAGGCGGTTCAGTCACTTTCATAGATGTAATGCATTACACATGCCATTGTAAAATTCTTACATAAACTTCTTACATAAAACATAGATCTACAATGTTGATATCTTGGATCCCTGACAAGGTTCTGGTTACATGCATTCCCAATTGAAAGAAGATAAAAATGAGAAACCAGGTAATTGAAGAATAACTGATCCTAGACTAGCATATGTATTCTGGACACAACATTAATAAACTGCAATGAGCAAATTTCCATTTCAGATTAATAAGTGCAATCAGATTGATCTAAACTGCTCCAAATATATAAAGCTCCAGCTATTGAAACACAGTTGGACTCTCAGATTATTAAGTCCATAAACTAAAATTATGTGGACTTTTAGAGTGCATCATCAAGATTCAGGAGAGGGAAAAAAAAAAAAAAAAAAAAAAAAAAAAGGAAGAATTATCAAGACTGGTCTTAACTTATCATCAACAATAAGGAATTTTGAGAAAATTGAAACCAACCATTTATAATGCCCTTAGTGGCTTCATCAATGCTAGAAGACGAATACGGCAATAAATTCATGCTACTGATCAATCCCATCAAGATAAAGAGACGGAAATAAGCAGTAAACCCTTACCCGTGACGTAGATTGATGAGTCTCCACAGTGTCCATACCATATCTCCAGTCATATCGCTCATCCAAACCTTTATGGCTTGAGCCTTTAAAAATTTTGCTAAGCCAGCCCATTATTTGAAAACTTTAATCAGTGCATGGTCCGTGAAGCCTTTACCTGAGGCAAATTATTTAATACAGCAGCCGAAGGATACAGTTTGAGAGATGCAAAGACTGAAACAGGTGAAAAAAGATATGAACCATACAAAGAGGGAAGGAGCAAATACAAACTACAAACTGAAACCTTGATTAATATACAGGTTATACTCTACCCATAATCAGCATGATATAAGAATAAATTTTCACAAGTTTCAGTTTAGTCCATACAGTGTTCCTTAATGAAGCAAATACAAGATAACAGTAAACTATAAATTAACATGGAATTGTGTACCACATTATCTTTTTGAAATAAGTTCATTAAATGTTCTCAAGTTAAATTAACAACAAAAAAATTGCCTTTGTAGATAAAAAACAACATATAATCATTCCTCAACAAAAACCAAATAACAATGGGAGGAAAACAAACAAGGCTTGACAAAAGCACAAACTCAAATAACAAATCACCCTGCGATCAATCATGATCCTAAGAAAACCAGATGTTTCAGAAGCTGAAACAACACAGATTGCACATAACAGAACGATTTACCTCCCTCACCCGCAAGGTTAAACTTCAGTGCTTACCCAAAAGGCCTCGTTCTAATAGAGATATACCCTCACGTATAAAACTGTGATCATCCACGTGTCTAAAGGACATGGGACTTTGCCATCTTAACCAACACAAATTGAATAAGATATGCACAAGTTCAAGAAAATGGATTGATCCAGCTAAATTAATATAATAAAATCCAAGAAAAAACTAAAATGCTGTACCGGAGATAAAAGGGAATACATATTACAGTAGCTGCTGACCTGAAAACAGAGCCCATAAGCTCGAGGGATGGAGGAAGCAGAAGGCGATCAAGATCAAAGAAGAAAACACAAATACTAAGGAGCAACGTCCAGAACAATTTAAAAGATTCTGAACGTACCCTTTTGATGCTTTCAAAATCCAATCCCAAAAAGAAAAAAGAAAAACAAGAATCTTTGGAGCAAAAAAAAAGAGAACTTTATTCAAGATACAAATCAAGAATCTTTTGGTTATCAATAATCCCCAGGGAAAAAATTAAATCCTTAATTAAAAACTAAAAAAGCTCAATATGAATGCCCCAGACGTTTCTTCTTCGAATAGTCAACCAAGAAATAAAAAAATCACCGTGGGAAAACTTGTTTAATATGTATGAATGTGAACAATAGAAAATCAAGATTTTCAAAGTCAAGGAAGGACAAAAATAGTTCTAATATATTAGTAAATTAAAAGTTTAAATTGCAAAGTGGTTGACTAAGGAAAAATCAAACGTATTGAGAGGTAAACTACAGTTCAAGTGGTCCTTTTTATTTCTTTTTCATTTTCCCTCGAAGAACATGTTAATTAAAATGGATAAAGAGAAAATAGGAAACATGAACTAGAGAGAGAGAACCATAGTGGAGAACGAATCACAAAGGCAGTAAGAATTAGTCTTCCATTGCGTCCAAAGCATAAGAAAGAGACAAATAAATGATGGTAGCTAATCTGTGGAATTAAATTCAACAATTGCAAACAATTTTCTGTTTTCTGGTTCAATGCTAATATGGATCATGTATTAAAAATATTATTATAGAAAATTACTTGTATTAATCTATATTTATATTTATATTAATATAAAAACAATGAAGTGCTTAAAATAAAAAGGTTTAATTTTTTTGCCCAAATGCACCTGCTAAATTAAGAACGGAAATTATTCTTTCTATATAAATAATATATAAATTAATTATAACTATTTCATTTCACTTTTATTTTTTATTATAAAATTTTAAATTAATTTTTTTTGATGATCTTTAATTTTTCATCCATGTTATATATATATATACACACATATATATATATAAATAATTTATGAAGTTTGAAATCGTGAATACATTTTTTGTGGCTTGATTGTGCTATATTTTGGAAATTTGAAATATTTTTATATAAAATAAATATATTAGAGTATTGTAGAAACTCAATATATATGAGTAAAAGATGTAGTTTCTTATTCATCAGAATTTAGAGTATGAAAAATACAATGTATCTATTTATAGAGTTTAGCTATAATTGCTCTTACTAAGAGAACTAATGAGAAGTAGACATGTGCATAACAATCTAACTCAAGTAACAAACTCTATTGACGGCTATAGCTTATTTTAGCAGTAGTGCAAGTCAGCATTAGCTGACTACTCACCCTTAAGCTAAGAAGCAGTTATTTTCTGTTAGAATAGGTAGTTAGTATTCTGCTAGTTTGTTATTAGTTTGTTAATAGGCACTTAGTTTGTTAAACCTCAGAGCTATAAGAGCTGTTAAACACTTGTATAAATATGTCTGACTTGTTCATCAATAAATTGATTTTTCCTCTCACATTTCTGCTGCAATATCTCCTCTCTATCTCTCCTCTTTACATCTAGTTCACAGTAGGTATATAGAGCCATATTTTTTCCGGTGATTTGATTTCTTTATTTTTTTTCTATGGCAACTTCTGAGATCAATTCAATTTCCTTTGTTCTTCCCCATCTTACTTTTTTATCTCTTCGCCTGGATCGCAAAAAATATCATTTTTGGCGTGCACAAAGTCTATCAACGGTGAAAGCTCATGGATTAGATGGAATCCTATTAGGTACTGAGAAAACACCTCCTGCATATATTGTTCCTACATTCGTGGATGCTTGTTCCACCTCAACCTCAGTTTTGAATCCTGCGTATGGTTATTGGATGCGCAAGGATCAACTCATTCTCAGTTGGATGATATCATCTGTTACAGAGACTATGCTTGGCTATGTTAGTAGATGTGATTCTGTACATGAGGTATGGCATACGTTTGAATCTCTTTTCCAATCACAATCCAAGGCACGTGTTCTTCAGTTGAAGTTTATGCTTGGATCTCTCAAAAAAAGGTAAGCTGAGTATTGAAGATTACATCTTAAAAATGAGGATTATCTCAGATGACCTCCACTCTGCTGGTCATACAATAAGCAATGATGAATTACTTCTATATATTTTAAATGGTCTTGGTGCAGATTTTGAGTCAGTTGTTGTGAACCTTACTTCTCGAGCTGGTTCTATCTCTCTGGCTGAGGCACATCTTCTTCTGCAAACTCATGAACAGAGGTTACAAAATCAGATTCAGTTAACAAATGTGGCATTACAAATCAATATTTCTGGTTCATTGACCTCTCCGTCTGCCAATATTGCTTACAACAAGTTCTTTAATAACAATTGTAGAGGTTCTGGTGGTCGTTTTCCTAGAGGCAGAGGTCGTGGTGGAAGATTCAATAACCGATACAATAACACTGGAAAACCTTCATGTCAGTTATGCAGAAGAACTGGTCATACAGCCTTAAAATGTTATAAACGGTTTGATATAAGTTTCACTGGCCCTGACACTGCAACTCAATTTGGATCTGGACCTTCTGCAGATATTGCCACATCACCTCAGAGACTACCTCATTCACCCTCTCCTGATAGTGGTTGGTATTTTGACAATGGAGCCACTAATCACATCACAACAGATCTTGAAAACCTGTCTCTTAAATCAAGCTATCAAGGTTCAGAAAAACTTGCTGTAGGTAATGGTTCTCTTCTTCCCATATCTGACACTGGTTCTTCCATAATCCATTCTCAAGATAATTCAAAAACCTTACTTCTTAATTTTATTCTTTATGTTCCTCAAATTACCAAAAATCTCCTTAGCAGTTCACAATTCACTAAGGACAATAATGTGCTAATTGAATTTTTTCATGATTGTTGCTTTGTCAAGGACAAAATCAGACGAAAGATTCTCTTGGAAGGGTCTCTTAAAAATGGTCTTTATCAACTTGATCTCAGCTATCTCCCTAACTCCATATCAGCAACTCAGTCCTCTGCTACAGCCAACTCTATTTCATCCTTCAAGTCTCTTTTCTGCAAACCTGCTACTTATAACAGCAGTGCATGTAATAGAAATAATAGTGTATGGCATAGGAGACTTGGTCATCCTTGCTTATCTGTATTGCAATCTGTATTGAAATCTATGAATGTTTTCTTGTCTTAGATTGAGTTTCGTGATGCTTGTAAACTAGGAAAATTACATCAGCATCATTTTGGATCTTTGCCTACAAAAACCACCTATCCATTTCAGCTTGTTCACTCTGAGATTTGGGGGCCCTCTCACATTATGTCCACTAGTGGATATAAATATTATATTCACTTTATTGATGACTATACTAGACATATGTGGATTTTTCCATTAAAGTCCAAATCTGAAGCCTATTCTATTTTTGTTCAATTCAATGCCTTTGTTGATAGACAGTTCCAGGGTCATTTAAAAGCATTGCAAACAGATTGTGGAGGGGAGTATAGGTCCTTATTACCACTTCTTACCAAACTTGGAGTTCAATTTAGGCACCCATGTCCTCATGTTCATCAACAGAATGGGAGGGCGGAAAGAAAACATTTACACATAGTTGAAATGGGGCTATCTCTTCTTGCTCAAGCAAATCTTCTACTCAAATATTAGTGGGATGCATTTCATAAAAATGTGTATATCATAAATATTTTGCCTACAACAGATATACAAAATATCTCTCCTCATCAAGCCCTTTATCATACTCCACCTGACTACAATTTCCTCAAAACCTTTGGCTGCTCTTGTTTTCTGTATCTTTGACCATATAACAGTCTTCAATATAGGTCCACCAAGTGCATTTTTCTTGGGTATAGTCCATCTCATAAAGGATATAAATGTTTATCTCCTTCTGATAAGATATATATATTGCAGCAATTGTGGATTTAAATGTTTATCTCCTTTGTGGATTCCTCTTTTCCTAATCATGTCTGCAAATTGAAAAAATCTCTCTATAGGTTGAAACAAGCTCCAAGAGCCTGGTTCAATACTTTAAAACAATATTTGCTCTCTGTGGATTTTCAGCTGTCCAAGTCTGATAATTCTCTTTTCTTTAAGAAGGGCTCTGGAGTTCTATTTGTTCTAGTGTATGTGGATGATATTTTTGTTATGGGAGAAAACAACAAGGACATTTTTGAAGTCATTCGTTCTTTGGGGAATCAATTTGCCCTTAAGACTCTTGGAGAAGTCAACTATTTTTTGGGTATGGAGGCTCACAAGACTTCTACATGGCTGCTTCTCTCTCAAAAGAAGTATATTCTAGATTTGCTTGCTAAAACAAACATGTTGAATTGCAAGCCTGCTTCTACTTCTCTTTGTGCAGGCACAAAGTTATATCTCAAAGATAACAACTCATTTTCTAATCAGACACTATATAGAAATACTATTGGAGCATTACAATATCTAACTGTCGCAAGACCGGACATAAGCTTTGCGGTAAACAAATTCAGTCAATTTCTTCATGCTCCCATAGAAAATCAATGGATAGCATGTAAACATCTCCTGAGATATCTCAAATGAACACATCAGCTTGGCTTACATTTCAAACCTATTCGGCGGTTTCTTATTGAAGGTTATTCAGATGCAGATTGGGCTAGTTGCTTGGATGATAGAAGGTCTACAAGAGGTTATTGTATTTTCCTTGGTAAGAATCTCATTACTTGGAGTTCAAAGAAGCAACAAGTAGTCTCTAGAAGCAGTGCAGAATCTGAATACAGGGCTCTTGCTGACACATCAGCTGATATCACTTGGTTATCTTCTATACTTACTGAAATTGGCTTCTCATTTGAGAAAACTTCCATAATTTGGTGTGATAGTGTTAGTGCTGCTGCTCTTGCCTCTAATTCGGTCTATCATGCTAGAACAAAACATATCGAAATCGATATTCATTTTGTAAGAGAAAAGGTGCTTTCAAAGATCTTGGATGTTAGATTCATTCCCTCAGAGCATCAAGTTGTTGATCTACTAACTAATCCGTTGTCGATTGGAAGGTTCAGAATGCTAGCCTCTAAACTACCATTTCGATACAATCAAGTTCAGCTTAAAGGGGGAGTATTATAGCAGTAATGCAAGTCAGCATTAGCTGACTACTCACCCTTAAGCTAAGAAGTAGTTATTCTGTTAGAATAGGTAGTTAGTATTCTGTTAGTTTGTTATTAGTTTGTTAATAGGCTGTTAGTTTGTTAATAGGTAGTTAGTTTGTTAAACCTCATAGCTATAAGAGCTGATAAACACTTGTATAAATATGTGTGACTTGTTCATCAATAAATTGATTTTTCCTCTCACATTTCTGCTGCAATATCTCTTCTCTCTATCTCTCCTCTTTACACCTAGTTCACAACATGGCTAATATTTTCAAATTCAATGCATGTGATGACAGTTGTGAGTGAGCTATGAATTTATTGTGCTTCTATATAGAAGCTTCTATACCCCTGCCTCAAGCTGAACATGAGGGCAAACAATCATGTGCAACTTAGAAAATAGAAACTCAAGTCGAGTATTACTAAAGAGCTTAGTAAACAACTCAAGTAACTTAAATTTAGAAGGAACATAATCTAAGGATAAAAATCCCTCCTTATATTTATATGAACATGACAATCAATCTCCAAATTTTTGGTGTGTTCATGAAAGACCGAATTGGCAACGATGTGCACGACAGCCTGATTATCACACTTGAGGGATATAGGCTGAGGAATGTAGAGAGCCAAATTGGTGCAAATATAAGAAATCCATTCAAGTTAGCTAAACGTAGTGCTTAACGCCTGATACTAAGCCTCGATAAAAGACTTAAATATTGTGGTCTGCTTCTTACTTTTCCAAGAAATAAAAGAATAACAACGTCCCAATGAACAGAATATGGCTTCTTTACAAAGTGGCTAAGTTGTTGAACTGAATATGATAAGTCTGGTCGTGTAAAATTGAGATATAAGAGCCGACCAATAAGTCTTCTATATCTATCTGGTTCTAATAATGGAACACCTTGTTGCTTTTGTAAATACAACCCTTGAGGTAAAGGTGTGGCAACTTTCTTACACTCGACTAAACCAAAATCATCTAGTAAATCAAATATATATATATATATATATATTTATGTTGACAAAGACACATACGAGTGGTGTTTTTTGTAATTTCTCTCCCTAAACTTAATTTGCATACACAAGATCCTTAATAGTAAAAATGGTATCCAAGTATTTCTTAACTATTGCAATAAGATGTGAGTCAAAACAAGTGATCCGAAGATCATCAACATATACAATTAAAGCAACAAAAGAATTTCCTTTCTACAAAATATAGAAGCAATGGTCATGGGGCAGACTTGTCCATTTGTATAGGCTTCTCTTAAGTTTGCAAACTTGTCTAGCTTGATGCTTATGATATCCAAGCGGAGGAACCATGTAAGCTTCATCATGTAAGTGGTCAATGAGAAAAGCATTATTCACATCCATTTGATTTATAGGCCATATATTCATGGTGGCAACTGCAATGAACACATACAATAACGATTTTGACAACACGTGAAAAATTGTTCAATGTGACCATGGGGATGAAGCTTCACTTTGTAAACCCATTTATTTCCTATAACCTTCTTATTGTTAGGTAATTCTACTAATTCCCAAGTATGATGTTTTTCAAAGTCTCCAGTTCCTTATTCATGGCATCAACCCAAATCTGTTGTTTACAAGCTTAAGTGTAAGTAACAGGTTCTTTGATATGAGATACATGATTAAAGTAAGCCATATATGCATCACTGTAAGTAATCCTGGTAGAACTAGGAAATGAAGAAGAAGGGAAACAAGAATATTTGGAAAGAGTATATGTGTGATAAACTTCATAATCTTGAAGCTACACTGGTTGGGGTTCTATGTCTTTGTCCCCTTCGTGGAACAGAATGCTCTCGAGCTTTAGATGTAGCAGTTCTTGCAGAAGGAGGAAATGACTCTGAAACTTGAAGAGAGTTAGTATCCAGATCAATAGACAAAAAAAGAGGTAAGTTGATATCAGTCATTTGGATTGGGGTCTAGAAAGGAAAATGTGTCTAAAAAAAAGTTAACATCCCTAGATGTGATAAATGGCTGGGAGTCAAGATCATATAAGTGATATCCCTTCTTCCCTGAAACGTACCAAAGAAATATTTTTTTTTGAGATTTAGAGTGAAATTTTGATGTTCTTGGGTGAATGTTTGTTGCATAGGTGAGACATCCAAAAGGTTTAAGTCAATTATAGTTGGAGTAGTTCCTGAAAAGTATCTGGAAGGGTGTTTTTCAATTAAGAATTGAACTGGGAATCATGTTTATGATATGATCTCATAGAAGAACAGAGTAGGGCCAAAATTTCATAGAAAGTGAAGATTGAAACATCAATTCCCTAGCCATATCAAGAAGATGTTTATGCTTCCTTTCAGCAATGCCATTTTGTTGAGGGATAAAGGTGCTGGTTGTTTCATGGAGAATTCCTAGAGAGGGCAAAAATGTTTTACATTCTTTGTTGAGGAACTCAAGCCCATTATCTGTCCTCAGAATTTTTACATGAACATTATATTGACTGAATACCAAAGTATGTAAGATTTTCTGGAAGAGAGTACTTGTGTTTTATGAGACAACACATAAACCCATGTTGCCCTACTGAAATCATCCACAATAGTGAGAAAACAAAGTGTATTTGTAGTTGACTCTTCGACAAGGGCCCCAAAAATCAACATTTAGTAACTCAAAAGGTACGGATGACTGAATAGATGTTGAAGGAAAAGGTAATCGATGTTGTTTAGCCTTAAGACAAGCATCACAACTTTTTATTCTATCCATACATAAAGAATTACATGTGCCTTGAAGAAAGTTAATATGCTTCAACACACTTGGAGAAGCATGACCAAATATTTTATGCCAAGTTTCTAGGATGGATGGATTACATGTTCTTGTATTACATGAAGAAAGTAAGCTGAAACAGATGAAGTTTCAAATTTGTAAAAAGGTCCAAGACATAGAGCCTATCAACCATGTGTCCAATAGCCATTATTTTGTCACTCTTCAGGTCATGTATCACACATTGAGAAGGAGTGATACATTGAAAGTTAGAATCAAATGTGAATTGTGATAAGGATAGGAGGGAACATATAGGACATTAGTTAAACGATATTTTCATTGAGATGAGCTTGACCAACATGTATAATGTGAGGATTAATGCAAAGATCGGTTTCGACTATTTCTGCTTTAAGAACTTGGGATTTATGACCAAAGAATTTCATTAGCTCCTTTTGTATCAATAATGATACATCATGTGACTTGCTTTCCTGTCCATCCTCAGTAAATCCGCTCTGATTATCTGAAGTAATAGCTGCTACATTTGATAAGATGTTCCACATTGTTCTTTTATTTTTTTTACTAATCGGGCTCTCTAGGTAATTTCATCCATGAACAATTATCACATATTAATTTCATTGTTTCTTCTTTGGTCCTTTTATGGTGCCTTTCCTTTCATAGATCCTTTATTGAAATTTTGTGAACCATTTCATACTCCACCACCTCTTCCTTGGAAACCTTTCACCATCATTGCGATGGATTCCAACTAATCAGGTTACACCACATTAACGTATTTTTTTCCACTAAAAAAAACATTTAATATGTCTTGTTAAGATCAGGTAATGGCTCCATTACCAAAATTTGAGATTATGCCCCATTAGGAATTGCATCAACTTGTTTTCATTAGCATCAGCTAAGAACAACATTTTCTATCTCACAGTTGCATATGTGTAATGGTTTTATATCAGCCAAGTGATCCCACAAATGCTTGATCTTCGAGAAATTCGTCATGATTGAATCACTTCCTTGGCTTGTACTATTGATCTCTCGTTGAAGCTGATAAACTAAAGGACCATTGTTGTCTCCATATCTTTATAATATCTCCTCCAATAATCCTTAGCTGATTTTGTATAAAGAAAGCCTTCAACAATTTCTTTTGATAAGTTATTTAATATCCAGGCAGTTATCATGCAATTTGTTTTCTTTCATGTGTTATATGAAAGGACTGTTCTTCTAGTGCTGCTGCCTTTCCGTTTATGAAACCAAGTTTCGATTTAGCTCCTAAAGACATAATTCCATCCGTCGAGTGCATGACTCACCAAGATCATGTCTGGAAGATAGAATTCTGAAGTTCAAACTGATCGTTATGTGCCATAGTACCTTCCTTATTACTTGTTGAAGCATTATTCATGGTCGGCCAATCTGAGTTCCATGCATTCTACATAATTCGAAATTCCTTGGATCAACCAGAAGCTCTAGATACCATGTAGAAACTTAACATATATGAGTAAAAGATGTTGTTTCCTATTCATCAAAACGCAGAGTATGAAATATGCAATGCATCGATTTATATAGCTGAGCTATAACTGCTCTTACTAAGAGAACTAATTGGAAATAGACATGTGTATAACAATCTAACTAACTTAAGTAACAAACTCTGCTGACGATAATGGCTAATATGTCCAGGTTTAGTGCATGTGATCGACGGTTATGAGTGAGCTGTAAATATTTGATGTGCTTCTGTATAAAAGATTCTACAATTATTTTGAAGTATAATTTACATGAAAAAGATTAAGATTATTCAGTTTATTTCAAATATTTTTCTACTTAATAGTGGTGTGAAATATTTATGGTGGATTTGAGTATTAACAGTGGATATGGGCTGCATTAAAGTTTTTATATTTTTATATTTTTTGCATTATTGAGGTGGTTTTATTGATCATTTTATCTTAATATTTTTTGGTGGGATTTTGTGTTGGATTTGGTGATTGTACTATTAATTTTCTTTATCTTAATATATTTTATTGGTTGGAGTATATGTGAGTATATTTGGAATATTTGTGGTGTGTTTGATTTATAAATGTAATAATTAGTTAATTAATTTTTTTATAAGAATTTAAAAGTTAGAATATATATATATATATATATATATTAAATATTCAGTTATGACTAAGAAGTGATGTCTTTCAAAGCAAAGATTAATACATTTTATGGTTAGATAGTAATATCTTTCAGCACAAAATGTAATATTTTTTACAATTAAACAATAATACATTTACGGTTAAGGAATAATTTTTAATACGAAGAGTAACATATTTAGAGTTACATACTATTATCTTTCAACATAAAGAGTAATATATTTATGGTTAAGTAGAAATATACTTCAACACAAAAAATAATATATTTACGATTAAGAAATAATATATTTTAACACAAAATAATAAATTTATGGTTGAACAGTAATATATTTACACAATTCAATTTTTACCTTACTTAGTGGTACGAGCGCAACCAAACTTATGCATAATTTTTTTCAACAATTTATAAAAATAAATTATCTTCTTAATTTAAAATACTTTGAATTTTTAAAAAATAAATTAAAAAAATAAAGAGAGAAATACATCTTTTATGTATATGAAGGTTCGAGTATCATAGAAGCTGGATTTAATTATCTTGTATTGGTATTTCAAAATTTTGTTCCGAGCTCTCTTTGTTTCAATTTAACCGTCACTTTGGGGAAGAATATTTCTTTCTTCTATATATCGTCACATTTTGTAGACCAAGAAAAAATATATATTTTTTGTTTATTTAAAATCAATCAATATTACTTGTATAAAATATATTACTTATTTAACTAAAAAATATTACTAAATCTTAAAGAGAATTCATGATCACTAGGTACAAGCATGAGAATAGTTTTTTAATTTAACATATATTTTGAAATTCAGTTGTTAATTTCAAGTGAATTTTAAATGAGATGAGTTGTGTTTTGGCCGGCATATAATACTAACATAAGAAATTTATAAGGCATATTCTAAACACACCACCAAAATTTCTTAACACACCACATTTACTAAATACACCACACAAAATTACATTTAAAAATTCAAAATTACTAAACACACCACAAAAATACCTATAATACCCTTTAACCCTTAAAAAAATTTAAAAAAAATAAAAAAAGGCAAAGGCAAGGCGAACTTCCCTGCGCTGAACGCGAAACCCTACCTCTTCCACTCTCACCTGCGCCGAACGCGAACTTCCCTGCCAAACTCCTTGCGAACTCGCGAAACCATTCCCCTCCACCATCCCGAAGTGCTCAAGAACCTTCCACCGTCGAACATAATGGACGCCGAACGCAAAACTCCAGGTAATCTGTCGCAAATCCAAACTTCAAATTTATGTATTTTCTGTTGCGAGTCTGTATCTGTTCGGCGCTGGTTGGCCGAACAACCTGCGAGGCGTTCGACCAGTGTTGGCCGAACAGCCTGCCAGGCGTTCGGCCAGTGTGGGCCGAATAGCCTGCTGTTTTTTTTTTGGTAACGTATGTATGTTAACATTTTAATTTTCTTATGTTATAGTTTACGAAAGAAGAAGAAGACGGCCTACAGCATCACATAGACGATTACGGGCTGCACAGCAAGAGGCGGGTCCTTCTGAGGTGCCGGAAGAACAGGAGGAGGAATATGCCGAAATGCCTCAAGAACAAGAGAGGCAAGCCAAGCAGAATGAGATACTGATGGGCCTATTTCCTGGCGGCCCTTACGATCCATCATTATTGCGAAGCTTCAAAACACACGTAGCCGCCGACGTGTGGAATGGCAATGAGAGAGGCGTTTTAAAATGCCTCTGCCACACTTCGAAGCTTCTACGATGGGTGTATCCCGAGGATGAGACGACCCAAGTCTGGAGGTCGTATGTGAAGCGGTCCGGGCTTCACAAATTGAGCAAAATATCATACAGAGCTCCCAACCGAAACCTGATTTCTGCATTCGTCGAACGTTGGCAGCCGGAGACCAACACTTTTCACTTACCATTTGGTGAGATGACGATCACATTAGATGATGTGTCGTCTTTACTCGGTCTTCCAGTGGTTGGGTAGCCAGTGCAGGTGGAAGACGATCCTTCAGAATTCTTGCCTGCACTGATACATCGATTGTTGGGTGTGTCAGTTGAGGATGCCATATTAGTCCTCAATAACAAGAGAGGGCAGTCAGTGAAGCTAGAGTGGCTTCGTAGCACATTCTCGGACAGCGTTCAGATTTCGCAGAGACGAGCTGCAGAAAAGGCAGCTCGAGCATATATACTATATATTCTTGGGTGTACCATATTTTCCGACAAAAGTGGTACTCGGATCTCAGCTGGCTATCTGAAGCTACTGGAAGACACAAGTGTCGTCCGGGAATTTGCATGGGGTGCTGCTGCCCTTGCCTATCTTTATAGGCAGTTAGGATCCGCATCAAGGGCGGGAGTAAAGCAAATTGCTGGATATCTTACATTACTGGAGGTACGTCATTCTTTGAAAATTATTTACTTTTACGTTATGTTACAATTTTTAATATGTTGTACCCTTACATTTGTATATATGTAGGCATGGATTTATGAACACTTCCCGACGAGTCCACGACCTCAATTCAATGTGGAGTACGATCCCAGATTTCCACTAGCTATGAGATGGGCACAGCACGGGCAAGGTGGACCCAACACTTTGGGCTTGCAGGCGTGCAGGGAGTGGTTGGATTCACTTCAACCACACAAAGTAAGGGTCTTTTTAATTCTTTTTTCACAAATATATGTATTTTTCAAATATATAACTTGAACAATTCAATACGTAGGTCAACTGGGATCCTTATCAGCAAGTACGTGATCGATTTGAACGTCCTGAAGTGACGTTTTATCATGGCTGCATAAGGGATCTGGACATTGTCGAACCATACCACCCCGATCGTGTGTTGAGGCAGTTCGGCCATGTCCAGCATATACCGTTGCCTCCATTGGATCCAGACTATGCAAGAAGAAGAAAAAATCCCGGTCAGTATGTACTTGCATGGGGGGTGCTTGGATCCATGTTTCTGTCCTGGGATAGCCACGTTTTGTCCATCCAACGACGAGGAAGACTTGCACAGCCAGTATGGGAGACTGTACTAGAGTATATGGATTGGTACCGTACATTCTCCCTTCCACAAGTCCAAAACCCCGATCGTGTATCTGCAGCACGGCATTTTCCGACTGATGCGAACCCTAGTCAATTGTGGGCTCTAAACGTTGACGCCCGGAACATTCTCGACCCACTGGTTCGCATGTGGACAACCCAGGATCCGCAGTTATCGCTTGATTACGTGATGCCTAGAGTTGAGCAAGCTACAAGAGTACTCCACGGTCTCACGTTGGATGAGGGGAATGATTCCGATGAGTAGAGTAGTGATTATATATGTATGACATTAAAATTTTCTAGATTTGAATGTTAAACATTATCTTTTGTAATGATCGACTTTATTAGGTGTCCAATATATTTTGAAATTATTATTTTAATGTTTGCTCGATATTCTGTTGTCCAACACTAAACATGATACCCTGTTCGGCCAGGGAAGGCCGAACATGTTGTGTTATGTTCGGCCAGCACTGGCCGAACGCCCTGACACTTTATTTTTTATGGATTTTGTACATTCTGTCCGAAAAAAATAGAATGTACAAAATCCATAAAAAATGAAGTATCAGGGCGTTCGGCCGAACATGGCACAACACGTTCGGCCACCACAGACCGAACACATAATACCCTGTTCGGCCAGGGAAGGCCGAACGTGTTGTGTTATGTTCGGCCAGCACTGGCCGAACGCCCTGAAACTTCATTTTTTATGGATTTTGTACATTCTGTTTTTTTCGGACATAATAACAATATTTAAGTTTGCGATTTCAATAATTTCATGTGCGTATGAATTGCGAATAACTTTGCAAATAATATTCAACACTTTAAACAAAAAGTACATATCAGTCATTTCGTAAACAAATGGCATTATACATTTGAAATCGGCTTTTGTAGAATATCTCCCATCCAGCAGCACATGCACTACGATGTTCATGTCATGCTTGCAGAACAGGAGGCAACGGGCATCCAGTGCTTAATGAGACCTGCCACAATGCACGTATAAGAAAAATTACTTTGAAAAATTGTAAATCATAAGAAAATGTAATAATTAGAAAATAATTTTACCGCGCAAAAATGCGTGCTTCGATCTACCAAAGCTATGCAAATAAGTTTCGGATCTTCTGGTTTGCAGTCCTCAGGGGAAGGAAAATATAGTTTGCAATGAGGGATGATGTAGTTGGGTGTGTAAACTCTCTTAACCTCTTCAACATTAACAACTTCTGTGATTCATCATGTGCACCTTCAAATTGATTGGCAATTTCATCAAGTGTCTTCTTGAAAGAATTTTTTATGTTATCCGAAATGTTTTTATTGACTTCATCCACAGGTTCCATATCAAGCTTTCCCCAAAATCTGTCAACTCTATCTAGTGGGATAGGCATATTCCCCCGAACATATTCAGATAGCTCATGCGCACATGGAAGACCACAAGTTTTTCGCAAAATACACCCACATAATAAAGGATCGAAGCCATTTTCTCCAATACCAACCATTTCATCCAAAATCATATCCAAAGCAGAGATAGAAACTATACCCCTTAACATTTTGAATACAGGAGATGAGTACCTATGTTGGACTATGTTGATGCTCTTCTCGAACGAACTTTTGATTGCATTATGCGATGTTTCGAGAAGGATGAAATTTTTTTCCCAACATGTTTCAAAATTGCCTGTACTCGATTGAAGTTGTTTTTTCAACTTTGCATGATGGCCCTCCGCCCTATATGGAGAAAAAAAATATTAATGATCATATAACATATATAACAATATACAGAAATAAAAAAACAATATAGCATATAAATGATGAATGATTATTTAATACCTATTTGTTGTGGTATTTTCAAAATGCATCAACTTGTTTACCCAACAAGAAACAAATCGCTCCTTATATCCACTTATCCAATTGTCCAAAACATATTTCACAGCCTCTTTTTTATAGGAAAAATCATTCTGAAACCGCTGCAGCAACTCTTCGAACATGTGCTCTGACTCAGCAAAAATCAACGAATTCCAGTTGCAATAAAACGAATTCCATTGTTCCTTTGTACTAAAGTATTTCTTGCATTTATGCATTACATTTCTGTTGATGTGCCACCGACATAGCAAATGATGAGAACTAGGAAAAGTTATCTCGATTGCATTAATCAGTGCAAGTTCTCGGTAGGTTACAAATATTTTGGGTAGGCTGGATTGGTCCATCAAATCTTTAAGGACATTGCATGCCCATAAGTAATTATCCTCCTTCTCGCATTCTAGATAGGCACATGCAACCGAAAATGTCATGTTTGTGGAAGTCACCCCGACAATTTCTAAAAACGGTAGTTTGTACCGGTTTTTTTTGTATGTACAATCCATTAACAAGACATTTGAAAAGGCCCGCAACAACTTCACACTTGTCGGATAGGCCCAAAACATATCTCTCACAGCATCTGTTTGCTCACATCGCCTAGTATGGAAGAAAAAATCTTTCTCCTTAAGTTTACCCATGAGATATTGCAGTTGTGACCTGCCACAGTGTTCGACTAGTTTGTTCTTCTGTCGAATATTATAGATAGTTTTTATCGTGGATTTATTTTCTGTATACCTCTTCTGCAACGTAAACAATATGTCCCTAGGACGGCTATTACCCGTAGATAGATCAGACACCAATTTCACCTCATCTGTAGTTAAACGACCAGCATAAGAGTGACCCTCTAAATATCTTGCCATCTCATGATTATGCGAACCACAAATAACCTCCAAGGCCCATGCATCAGTCTCTTTATAATATGTTCCTTTTAGACGAAATGGACAATCGCATTTCTTGGTTCCGCGACGACGATTCTCAATTGTTTTATTCTCTACCTCTTCCAATTCTCTTCCACATTCATTTGTTTCTTGATTTTCATTTTTCTCTTTGCTCTGTTTTTTTTTCGGTGGACGATATTTACCCCCTCGTTCGCAACCTAACCACAAACGAGGTCGTCTGCATTCATCTCCAATTTCTGACCTCATCACAACCACTACCATGCCTAATGGGATAGCCTTTTCACGGACCCAAGAAATCAAATTTTCTCGTGATTCGAACAAATCCATTGTATTAAACACATCTTGATAAGCAACAACCACCTCGTTGTTATCTGAAATAAAAGCACTTGTTCTTGATGTCTCCTGAAAATAAAATTAAATGAATTAGAAAACAACCAAAAAAAGTACAAGACAATCCGTGTTCGGCCTAGAACAGCCGAACATGCGTTCGGCCTGTATCAGCCGAACACAACACGAAGTGTTCGCCCTTCAGACGCCGAACGTTACATTAAGTGTTCAGCCAATATTGACCGAACGTTTCTGCTTACGTTCGGCTGATACAGGCCGAACACACCCGAAATTTCTGCTACGCGATGCAGATTTCGATTGACAGAAAATTAATGTATAATGCACAATGTAGTACAATAAAATATTTGAAAAACTTATCGATTTTACATATAATTGTTGATTGTCCATGAATATAAGAAAAAAATATGGTGAATAAATCAATTTTTTGATTTGAAATTTTTAGGGTTTGAGAGAGGAGAAGAGTTTGAAGGGGGAAGGAAGGGGGAAGAGAGGGGGAAGCGGAGGATAGCCAAAATTTGTTTTTTAATTTTGAGGGTTATTTTGATAATTTTATTAATATTCTTTTTTGTAAAATTAAATGGTGTGGTGTTGAAAGAAATAAGGGTGGTCTGGACCACCCAATTTATAATGAGCTGTGTACAATTGCACGAATATTGCCGGTGAATTTTGGTTTCCGAGCTGGAAGCCCAGATCACATCGTCCGTTCGATCCGTTTGATGAACCGGCATCCGGCTTGAATTCATCAACTCCCCTCCATAGCCCATTAACGAGGGGCAATGTGGTAACCACGAACGACGTCGTAAGATAGCTAAAATATGCTCACTAATCTTTGCAGTGGTCACCGACGATCAGCAACTGAGCAATAATCATGGCATCGACTAATTCAATGCCTATCTCCGATGACGACCCCGAAGACCCATCGAGTCATATGCGGCTTCGGGCCCGACGGAAGCGCAGGAAACCCGGCCCGAGGGGGAGGCCCGATATCACCCGCAAAATCCTCGCCAAACTCCTCAAATGGTGGCCCGCCATGCTACTCCTCCTTGCCGCCGCCCTCCTAATCTACGAAGCTTTCAAAATTGGCGGCAGCGAGATCCGGAATCCTCCATCGGAAAATATAGCTACTCGGAGTAGTGATACCAAGCCGCCGGGAAACTTGAACAAGCTTGATCCCACCACCCGGGTTGTTGGAGGCGTTAGAGAGCGTAAGTTGAACTTGGCCTCTTCTGTTTTACAGCAATTTGTATTTGGGAGAATAGGTTGTAGCAAATTATGATTAATGCCGCTTTTGTTTGGCGTATGATGTTAAGTATAATTTTATAGACCTTCCGTTCCGATTATGAATCTGGAAAGGTTGCCATGAGATTGCTTCTTATTCTTTCTACGAAAGTATTTAATTAATACTGAATGAATATGAGCTCAAGATAGTTGCACACAGTTTGGAGGATGATTGCCATTGCCATCTACACCTTCCTGACAATGTGAAGTCTAGCCCCATTACTGAATTATGAGACTTCAAATAGTACAGTTCATTTTGTAAGTTAAATTCAAAAACAACCACAAAGACCAATTCTTTTGCGACTTCAAAGGCAAATGAGAATTTGGATTAGGAAGGGATGAGGTAACCAGCTCACTGTTGTTAAAATTCTGAGATATTATCTGGATTGGATTTTAAATACTATGATCACAAGGAAATTTTTCTGAACAATCCAAATCGATTAAAATCTGATTTCACGTTTGTTATTCTCCTTTCCCGAACATTTATTGCATAACCAGTTGATGAGCGAGTTGCATGAAAGTTATGAATGTCAAATTGAAATGCAATTGATAAATGAGAATCTATGCTTAAAATATCCTTTACTGGTCTCGAATATGTATTCTGTTTCTCATTGTCTATGGTCATTATTACATGGACAATTTGTTGATATATGGCCTTTTTTTTGGGGGGGAAATATGTCAGGGTGTTTGCCGCTCCTACCCCCTGAAGAACTTGAGCATTTAGAAATTCCAAGTGATATGGATTCAAAAAGTCCGTTAAAAGAGTTGTTGTATGCCATGGAGTCTGACGAAGCCAGTAAAGAAGGGATGTTTAACTTATCTGCCGTATATACGGAGGGTGCAAGATTTAACTTATTCACAGGAAACCAAACCCTTGAGCAGAGAGAGCAGAGCTTTAAGGTAATAATTTGTGTCTTGTCTGCCTGTTTTTTTGCATTTGTGTTTTGAATCTTAATCTTTTATTTATCTGAAAGAGGAATAAAGTGCATCTTCAGTTGGAGAGACATTCAGATGATACTCTATGCTTTGGTCCTCTTATAGCATATATGTTTGTTACCTAAGTCCCACTTCATATAATTCTGTGCAAATCTTATTGTATGATAGGTGACTGAAAGAGCAGAAGTCCACTGTGGTTTCTACGGTCAAGTGGGAGGTTTTAGGGTTGCTGATGAAGACAAAAGTTACATGAAGACTTGCAATGTTGTGGTCTCTACCTGTGCATTTGGTGGTGGGGATGATCTTTATCAACCCATAGGAATGTCGGAGACATCACTCCGCAAGGTTCTATTCTACCTGCAAAATCGTAGGATATTCTATGATGTCTGACTTATGGTCATAACTAAGTTTGTGGTCATAACTGGTGCAGGTTTGCTATGTGGCATTCTGGGATGAAATAACTCTGGCAACACAGGAAGCACAGGGGAACAAAGTTGATGAAAATCATTTTATCGGGAAATGGCGTATTATAGTTGTCAGGGATTTACCCTTCAGAGATCAGAGATTGAATGGTAAAATACCCAAGGTATGGAATTCTTATATCCTTAGGGTTTATGGAAGTCAGTATTATGTCTTGCAAAACTATCACTAGCTCATGATAGCAAGTCGATAGCAGAAAAGAAGTTCTTGTTCTGTCTGCTTTTAATATATGTAAAGCTGAATAAATGGATGTCCATATTCAAGTTTACATATGGCATATCAGCTTAGATTAACCTATTTGGTACTTTGATCAAGCGTCAAGCTTCAGTAAGAGGAGTTTCTTCCTGCTTCAGATTCCTAGAAGCCAGATAATACTTGGAATAGTAAAATGAGAAATGTGAAAGGAATGGGTAGTGAGGTTTAGTTTATGATGAAGCTTTTCAAGTGGGGGTGATACGCATCTTGTTATAACTTAGAAGTATTGTTTACAAATTGAGAAGTCCTGTACATTGTAGGTGCACTACCATAGGTGCATTCTGCAATTCTTACCCTCGAAGTAGGGTTTTGTGATTTTTTTTCTTTTTTTTTCTTAAAGAATTTTCAAAGGCTAAATTCAAGAGTACATTTTTAAACCACATGGGGAAGAAATGAAATTAAATGTGCCTTCATCATAAACCGTCTCATCTGAAGCTAGGATAGACATTGTCACCCGCATGCGGCATGTGAATTCTTAGATCAAAAAGTAAAATGCCTCCTTTGGCTTTGTACATTTGGAATTTCACCAATACCTACAATTTTAGTAGTTGCATGTCCACAAATCTCAATTAAATATAACATGAGCCATAACAATTATGTGCTTGCATTAACATTTTTAAATTTATTTAATTATATACTGCATTTTTGAGAATTAATGTGTGTTTATCCAGATGCTTCCCCATCGTCTTTTTCCAAATGCTAGATATTCCATTTGGGTAGATTCGAAGTCTCAATTTAGGCGGGATCCGCTGGGTGTGTTGGACACCTTACTTTGGCGTTCAAATTATGAACTTGCAATTTCTGAACACGGGGCCCGCAGTAGTGTTTATGATGAGGCAAAGGCTGTTGTCAAGAAAAATAAGGCCACTCCAGAGGAAGTAGAGGTTCAGTTGGCACAGTATCGCCAGGATGGCCTTCCAGAGGATAAGAGATTCAATGGGAAGAAAGGTATTGTGTTTCCTGGTGTCATCTATTATGAAACCATACTTTTAGGAACTGCAGAACAAGAATTCAACAACTGAAGCTCTTACTACTGAATTTACCTAGGTTGTGTTTGGATTGAGGGATTTGAGGATGGACTCAAAATCCTTACTAGCAACTTCTTGTTGGATTGACATGAATCTGAAACATCACTGTCGTTTTGGACTAATTTCTGAGGGATTTTGGTGAATTTGAAATCTGCTCTAAGTTGAGCAGATTTAAATCCTTACATTTTAATCGCTTGCATATCAAATCTTTCAATCCAAACGCAACCTTAAAGTTTAGTATTTTGTGGATGAAAGTTTTTACTTTTTTATGTGCCAAAAACATGTTTCGGGTCACTGTTGCATTCCTGCTGCCATTTACATTTATGTTGCGTTTGCATTGGATGATTGAAATACAAGGACTTGAAATGAGTTAGGGTGGATTTCAAATCCTCCGAAATCACTCAAAGATCAATTCAAATTCTAATCAATTACAATACAAACCAACACCATTAGTTTGCTATTGTGGATTTTTTAGTACAAACGCAACAGTATATCATTCTTCAACTTTCACAAAATGATACAATATCTCTGTCAAGATGATAATTTTTGCAATTTAGTGTTTTGAAATAAGGTTCTTATATGTGTGTGCAGCTCTAGCTGAGGCTTCCATAATTGTGAGGAAGCACACCCCAGCAGCAAATTTGTTTATGTGTCTTTGGTTCAATGAGGTGGTTCGCTTCACTTCACGTGATCAACTAAGCTTCCCGTATGTTCTCTGGCGGCTCAAAGGGTTAATTCGCGTCAATATGTTCCCAGTCTGCACTAGAAAGGATCTTGTAAATAGTATGGGCCATATACGCAAGGCAAAGCCCCTCGCAAATTGATTCCTTTTTGGTTCTGCGCCAGCTATGGATCAAGGGTATAGAAGCTTAGCCAGTTTAAAGTCATTGTTAATTTACCAGATTCCTGTTTCCGTAGAAACAAGAAATTCTTTGTTTTTAGATCTACGTGCAAGAATTTTCCGAAGAGATTATTTAGGTAGGCAAAGCATTTTTGTATTTTTTCTTCTTTCCTGCTCCTACGTAGCCGACTATTTTTCTTCATTATTGCCCACCATCTGGGTAGGTGTTGGAGGATAAATTTTTGTAAATTTTTTACTAGATTACTCATAACGGCTACATGTACCCACTTAGTTTTTTTTTTTTTTTTTTCCTCCTATTTATTTTAGCTATTTCCTAAGGATTAAACTGATCATTCTTTACTTAATATTATTATTTCCTCGTGTTCTTGACTGAAGTTTTCTTGGATGTTTCTCCCTATGCCATGGTATGGATTTGAGATGAAAATGTTTAGCAGTTATTATATATGAGTGCATGTATGTGTATATGCATATTTTTGTGGGACTAGAAATGAAATTCCTCGGATTAGGTGAAGAGCTAAAACATGGATTAGGTTTACCAAAACTTGTCGATATGAACAAATACACTTAGAAGAGACTGTATTAAAGGGAACTTAAACATTTGGAGTCAATGCATCATCATCTCTGAAACACCCATCTTAGGTCAATAATGATTTCGAGAATCATATGTTGCACTGCAGTTGCTTTAGCCACAGCTGCAGTTATACTTCTGGCCTTGTTCTCACCGCTACCCCACCAGAAAAACCACACTAGTCCGCGGCTCGCTTTGTCCTTCTACATCCAACAGCCTCAAGTGGGAGGCCCCGCCATGCACCCGGAAGCTCCGCCCAATGTTGGGGCCTTGATCTTCCACCGAACGCTCACCAAGGGGCCGGAGAACACCTCCGGAGTGATTGGAAAAGTGCAAGGGTTCATAATCCCAGTCGAGAGTTTCGCACATTCAGCTTTCAATATCATCTATCTTACGGTTCGTACGCATGAGTATTCAGGAAGCATTAGTATCGAGGCCAAGAACTTGGGGCACAAGGAAGAGGAAGAGCTGAGTGTTGTGGGTGGCACTGGGTCCTTTGCTTTTGCCCGTGGTATTGCTGTTTTTGCTGAGACCTCTAATTTGGAAGCATCTTATCACATAAAGCTGCATTTGGAGTTTCCTAGTACCTCCCAAACAATTACAAGATGAGGTTCTTTTTTGTTTTTTGTTTTTGGGTTAATCTACTTGTTCCTATAAATTTTACTTATTTTTGGGTATTTTGTGAGAGCAGTTTTTCTTGATCTAGTTCATTTAACTATGAATGGGTAGAGATCAATCTCCTGACATTCGTAAACTTTGAATAACAATTGAAAGAAAAATGTGTTGACCATGAATCAATGTTTTAAGAATTGAACCTCATCAAATGTTGAGACTGGTCGATCAGAACCACCAATGGAATCGGTTCCTTTGGCACTGAAAATATACTATTTCACTCTGTTTCAAGAAGAATTTTGTTTCTATTATTACCTAGTACTAGTGTATGGCCAATTGTATTTTGTAATATATATATATATATATAAGTATAATAATTATCTATTATTAATTGTAATAAGATGGCCGTCCGTGCAATCCATAAAATATAGTATATTTTAATAATCACCTTATATTAATTATATCCTTACTTAATATAAAAGTAGAAACGTTGAAAAGTAGAAATCTACCATGTGTCAGAACCATAAAAATATAGTAAAAAAAAGTTATATCTAAAAAAAGTAATTTTATGTAAATATAAAGTAGTTTCTTTAAACTATAATTTTTAAATTCAAATAACATTTTTGTTACAAATCCGTTTTTGACATGTGATACATCAAAGTAATCGTCTTTTTACGATCTTTAATTTGATACCAATTATTAAATAAGATTTTGAGAGTTAAATTATTTAATTTTGTTTGAAATTGTGTTAAGTTTGAATAAAAAATGATTAAATTAACTCTTATATGAATTTGAGACAAATAAAACTAATAAATATTTTTTTTTCATAATTTTATAGAATAACTAGATGTCCATCCGCACGTGCACAGATTAGAATATATTAAACTTTAATATCACAATAAATAATACATTAGTTATTATTATTATTATTTATGCAAATACATAAATTAAATGATATGTGATTAAAAATATTTAAATGATAATAATAAAAAAATAGACCGTGATACACATAAAAGAGGTAAATAAATACTTAGAACTCAATTTTTTAATAAATTACAAGCTATAGGTTATGAGAAACCATCGTATATACAATATTGATTGTTAAATTACTATATATTTATTCTTTGTCATAAATGAAAATCATCATAACATGTCAATTTGCAACTCTTTATAATTCAACATATAATTGTTTGTAACTAAAAATAACTTTACAAAGAAAGAGACCAACATTATATTAGTGATTGACTTTAACTATAAGTGGAATGTGTGTGTATTGAAAATTAAAAGATTTTTGGATATGATGGTATAAACGACAACCTCAGAATCAATACCCTATACATTGCATTAGTTTCGGTCATTATATTTGCTTCGAATACATGACGCCTAAGTTTGATAAGAATTAACCTTATTTTGTTACATAATTTTAAACTTGGATCATTGTTTCTCAATACTTTAACCCAAATATCAACTTTCAAAATCAACTTATAATTTAAAACAACTAAATATTTTATTGCATTTAAAATTTTGTGTGTACATTTGTTACTCATAAAAAATATATATATAAAATAAAAATTTACAAAAATATTAAAAAAATAACTATGACCATCATAAATTCAAATATAGTGTAAGTAAATAAATATTTCAAAGCTTCAAGGTCAAATAAATAAATAAATAATATAGTAAAACTTAATTTAAAACATATATATTTGTAAAAATATTCTAAAAGTTAATAAGTCAATATATTTGTAAATATAAATTTAAAATAGTTTAATTTAAAAATTGATCAATTTATTAGTTTGAATATTCAAACTGTATATATATTATATAAAGTAAATGAAAATAAATATTTTAATTTACTAAAAATTAATGAGGCTAATCAATAAATTATAATATCATATAAATTTAATATTATAATATTTTATTTAAAAAAAAATATAGCTTAAATCTATTTCAAGATTTGATATACTATTTATTCAAATCCATCATGTATATAAAATTAAGAGATAATGTTCAATTCATAAAAAGCTATATTTCATACTCTAAATATAATTATTTATTTCAATATATAAAATATCGATGTTAAATTAAAGATTACAAAACAAAAATTAATTTGATATGTCATATGTTAAAAAGGAAATTAAAACAAAAAAGATATTTTTGATTTTTTTAATTTTAGTGAAAATGCCAATAGAAAAGAGACAAAAATGTATAGAAAACACATACCAATTATTTATCATTTTCTAATTACATTTTGTTTGTGTTTGCTTTTCTTTATATATATATATTTTTTTTTTCTTTTTTTTTTTTTACTTATAAAATCAAATATCAAATAACATTTTCAATTTACAGTAGATATAAGAAATTAAAAATCTTAGAGTGTCACTCAAATCAATTTGAAGTATAATTTCATATGTCTAATGCCTCATTCTTTCAAAAGTTTTATCCAGTAAATAATAAATTGTACGACGAAGTGAATTTTAAAATTTAAACTCAATCCAACCCACTATAATTTCTCAAAATCAATACAAATATTTAGAATTAGTTAAAAATATTAAAATGAAACAAATAATTTAATACTTGAATGGTATAATAATTTTATTTTATAAAAATATTTATTATTTTTATTCTATAAATATATATATATATATATATATATATTATATTGTATCAAATTCATATAAGAATTTAATCCAATTTTTTATTCAAATATAACATATATTTTAAATAAAATTGTTAAAACTTCATTTAATATTTTAAATATAATAATTTATTTTAATATATACAATATTGATATCAAATTAAAGATCATAAAAAGACGATAAATACAATATTTTATATTAAAAAAAATGTAACAAAAAACTTATTTGAATTATAAAATTTTAGTTAGAAAAAAAATTACCTTTTCTCTTACATATAATTTTTTAAAAGATATTTTTTAAGTATAAAATGCAAAATATTTATTGAAGTGACATGTGTCATTTTAGCACATTTTTAGGGGTTTATTTCTTTTATATTAAATATAGATAAAATTTGGGGTAATGACAAAATCCTTATTTATAGCGTTCCTACTTTTATATTAAGTATAAATAGTAATAAGATAAGTAGTAATAAGCATTTTCATAAATTAAATTTTTTATATTATTCAAGTATATATTTACTTATTTTATTTTAATAATTTTTTTACTAATTTTAAATATTTGTATTGAGTTTGAGAAATTATAGTAGGTTGAATTGAATTTGAATTTTAAAATTCACTTCGTTATATAATTTTTTATTTTTTATTTATGAGAGAAACTTTTTGAGAGAATGATAGTGCACCTATACATATGAAATTATACTTCAAATTGATTTGAATGAAAATTTTAAGATTTTTAATTTTTTATATCAACTGCATATTGTGAATGTTATTTGATATTTGATTTTATAAGCAGAAAGAAATTTAATTATAAAGAAAATAAATACACACAAAATATATTTAGAAAATGCGGTATTTTAGTTTCTTTTTGTATCATGTAAAATAGTTATGTACAAATATGTGTAAGTCACATGCAATTTTATTTATTTTTCTTTGTATTTTATATTTCATAAGTATTTTGTTTGAATCTATTGCTTTATTATATAATTATATGTTTTAATTTTTTTTCTATCACTTATATATTTTATAATTTATAATATATTATTAATATAATAAAAGTGAACATCTATTTTATATAAATATTATGTAATTTGATTTTTCATGTTACATTGCATTGTCATTCTCTTAATTAAATAATAAATTGTACGATTTTTCGAAGTCAATTTTAGAATGTTCCCAACTCAATACAAAATATTCAACTCACTAAAACCTATTATGGTGGAAAAATAAATTATAATATTATATAAATTAAATAATATAATATCTTTAACTTTATAAAAAATATTTATATTTCAAATCCGTATAAAAATTAATATATTATTTATTCAAATCCAATATCAAAATAAAAAAAAAAATTCTTAAAAAACTATATTATATCCATAAAAAATATACATTATACTTTAAACATAATTATTTATTTTAAAATATGTAATAATGGCGTCAAATGAAAAATTATGAAGAGAAGATTAATTTGATATATCACACGTCAAAAAAACGAATTTAAAACAAAAAAATAATTTGAGTTTTTACATTTAGTAAAAAATGAAAAATAGGAGAGAGAGAGGGGGGGGGGGGGGGGAGGGGGGAATACACATGTCAACAAACGCAAAAACTTATATGCATTGAGTGCATTGTACAATCAGATGTACAATATTACTTGTTTAACTAAAAAATATTATTGATTTATTTGTAAATCGAATGTATGGTGCACTCGATGCACAAGAGATTGACTTGTCAATAAAAAATGGGCATGTGTCAAGAAAGGAGAAAAGTTGAAAATTTATTTTTTAAATAATGTGGTAGTGACACGTGACATTAACTAATTCTTCTTTTATATAGATAATGATATTATTATTATATAGTGTTTATTGTTTCATTTTGTATCACTCTATCGTCGCGTGTGACAATATGTAATAACTTAAAAAACACATAAAATCAAATATCAAATAGCATTCGCAAGTAGATATAAAAAATTAGAAACTTTAAAATTACACTCAAACAAATTTGATTGTCATTCTCTCAAAAAATTTCTCTATTAAATAAAAAATAAAATATTATACACTGAAAAGAATTTTAGTATTCAAACTCAATTCAACTTACTATAATTTCTCAATGCCAATATAAATATTTAAAATTAGTAAAAAAATATTAAAATGAAACAACTAAATACATACTTGAATAATATAATATTTTTAATTTATGAAAATATTTATTTTTATTATTCTATAAAAATATAAAAAAATATTTATTATTTTTTATTTGTCTCAAATTCATATAAGAATTTAACCCATTTTTATTCAAACTTAACACATATTTTAAATAAAATTATAATAATTTAACTCATAAAAAAATATTTCATATTTTAAATATAATATTTTATTTTAATATATACAATATTAGCATCAAGTTAAAGATTGTAAAAAAAAATTAATGTATCACATCTCAAGAATAAATTTGTAATAAAAAGATTATTTGAATTTAAAAATTTTAATTTAAAACAAACTATTTTTTTTAATATGTAATTTTTTTATTACATATTTTAAGTAAAATATATAAAAAAATTCTAAAAAAACATGTTTCTTTTTCGTATATTTTTAATGATTTTATTTATTTATATTAATATTATTTTTTAATAATAATGACACCTGTAAGATCCTTACTTTCCAAAAAGGATGTTGGTCAGCTGGTGCACCAAGGAGATTCAGACCCATGACCTCTGCAGACATCAGCGCATGCACTAGTGCCGAGTCAACGTGCTATTTAAGGAACTATTGGGCAACTCCAGCGGTGCGGTAGCAGTGGAATTGTGAGCTCCACATCATTCTGAAATGTTTTTTTTTTTTCGTTTTACTCGGTTTGCGCCAGTTTTTTTTTTTTTTCTTTTTTGGTCTTCTTTAATGTAATGATTAATTACGTTATATATTTTTTCTTTTGAATATTATATTTTTATATCATCAATAATTTAATAAATTAATTTTAAAATTATTTTAATAAAATTTGATAAAAAAATTAATAATAAAAAAGGTGTAATTTTAATCAAATAAAAATAGTACAATAAAATTTAAAATACTACGGTAAAATCACCATTTTACAATAAAATTAAAAAAAATGCATAAAATTCTATATGTATTTTTTATATATAATTTATTTTACAAATAAAATTATTATTAAGAAGTTCAATTTTAATTTTACATTATTATTGGTCAATTGTATATGTATTTTTATATATACTTAATTTTACAAATAAAAAGTAAAAATGTTACATATATAAAAATTATTTTTAATAAATTACACATTATGTGTTTAACAAATATGACATAATTAAAATAAAGATTATAAATAAATAAAATAAATAAAATATAAAAAATATTATAAAATATTTCTTTTTAGTGCATAAAGTAGTTCAAATTGCTGTAAAAGAAATATATATTTTGCACTAAAATAGTAAAAGATCTGCACTAAAGTTAGTGCAGACTATTGGAGATGATCTTGAGACAATACACTATTTAAATATTCAACACCAATTTTATAATAGAAATAGTGTATACCACTAGACTATTTAATTAATCTTGTAATTTTTTATAGTTGTTTTTCAACTTATCTAAATTATAATTATTATGTCTTTTAGCCATAAAAATAATTAAAATACATATCTATTTTCTAGCTAACATCTTACTTAGTTTAGAACTCATACCCAACATCGTGACTTTAAAAATTGTACCAAGCCTTTGTGCATACCGTAAGATTGTACAAAACTAATATACATATATCATATATGTCACTTCAAAAACAAAGTTTGCATAATATCAACATTTAAAAAAAATGAAAAAAACTTTCATGAAATAGTATAATCAAATATAAAATGTAACTAATTGATAAATATATTGAAAAATTCACATCCTAAAGAATGTGTGTGATGAACAGAGTTTATATATTATATTTTGTGGATTTGAAATATATTTTATGTGAAAAAATATTTATAATTATCTCGTTTAGTTCAATTTTATTATATTGAATGGAAGTTACATTTTTGCTCGTTATGTAGCAATTTTCAACGATTTGAACTTAAAACCTAAATCGACACTCATAGTTATGAAGCTTTAGCACATAGTTACAAAATAGTGAGTTTAATTTTAATGTAGGCACTCGAATCTATTAATTTTTGTCATGTTCGAAAGATAAAGCGATGATCTACAACTTTCATGAAGAACACGCCTACTAATGGATGCTCTAAGATAGTTCAAAATTCAATTAAAGAGCAAAATTTACATTGATTCATCTTGACATACCTTTGATATTTTGATCATAGATTGAGCTACAAGTATTCAACTGAGTTGAAATTAGTGGTATTCAAAATCCAACACACAGGGCTACAATTTTATGGGAAATAGACAAAATTAAATTCGAACTAGAAAGTCTTTAAAAATTATTTTGAAGTTGACGCTGATGCAAATGTTGTATATTGTTTGACTGAGCAAAAGTAATAGTCATGGGAGATGACATTTTGGACAGGGCCAAGTGAATCCATTCGCCCGAGCACTCTGGCACTCCACCCATTGCTCCAAAGCTCAACCCAGTGGAGGTTACATGGTTTTGAAAAATTTCCTACTATTTTTTATAAGTTTGAAGAGTTTGAGGGATCCTACGTCCCTTTTCTTTATATACATGGTCTCTAGAGTTAGAGAAGACATACTGAAACATATTGAAACATACTGAGACACCAAGGTACAAGAAAATACCTTGGACTAGCAAAGAAGAGGTGATCCATCATCCACTCTATGTACTTCAAGAAGCGCATTAGCAGATCATCCTACGAAGATTCAACATGTTTTTTTATTGCTTTATGCTAGAGATGATTGAATATATATTGCTTGTTATATTTATTTCAATTATCTCTAGCTGAACATCGTGTAATCGTAGGGCATATGGTAGATAATTCAATGATTTTGTTTGACAATTAATTTATATTTAAGTTTTTCTTTCAAATTTGTATTCATATATATTGGTTTATGTTCCTTCTTTAATTATATGGTCAGTAATTAAACATGTTTGATATATCGAGTCATTATTTGGGAGATGAGATTCCATATTAGATCATATATATGGTATGAATATTTACAAGGTTGATTGATTTGTAATATTTATGAGGAATTATCAAATCTCTGGTGCCTTTGGGAGTTAATTGTTTGTGTGGAATAAGATATTGACATGAGTAGTTAATATACAAATTACATGAACTTCAGAAGAAGGGGTAATTTACTATTGCGGTTATCTTGTAATAAAGAAGAATGATGAACTTGAATTAGATTAGTTTGATAACATAATTGTTGATAATTGAAAGTATGACCATACTATTTGTCTTCTCCCATTGCAATGATTCAAATCTCTTATTTGTTAAGTCACTAATTTTTACTTGTTTTTTATCTACTTTACTTTAATTATTAAGTTAATATCTACAATCTTACTTTTAATTGTCTAGGTAATGTGAATATAAAACTCATAACTTTAATAATCCATAATTTCTCAAATTAATTAAGCACTGTAAATTGAACAAACTCATATCTAATAAGCAAAGCATTGATAACTGATGAGGTAAAAAATATTGGCATATATTTGAAAATCTAATTGAGGCTTCAATTATATGCAGGATATGGCATAGATATGAAAATCAAGGAAGGTCAAAAACCTAAGAGATATTCAAGGAGAGATTCAAGAAATAAAAAATCGGGTGATTGAAAAAAACAAAGGGAAGAGGTTCATGAATCAAGAAAGGTTAACAACCAAGAGATATACATGGAAGGAAAATCAGATGGCTAGAGACAATGAAAAAAGAATCTGATTTGCTGAAATCAAGGAAGTTGGTTGATGAAGAATCAAAGCTGAAGATATTTGACGATTGCATACTCAAGACAACCACTATAAGTAGCCACGAGCAAGAGAGAAGAGGTCATCTCTGTTACATTCAATTAACACCATATAAGCAGAGAGCTGTGAAGAGGTTAGTGGAAAAACCATCGGATTCAGGAGAATACGATAGCACAAGGAGTAATCAAAGGTGAACTGATAGTGAACCATGCAGAGACTAAACAATATCATTGACCCACCAATAACTGTGCTCGGGAGAGTTCAGTGATTTATAAACAGGAGTTTGCAATAAAATCTATCTAGGGGACTAGATGGTCAAGTAAGGTATTAGAAGATGTGTTTATAGAGTAGACAAATATTTAGGGGGAGCCTAATACGTGTAAGTTCTATCTGTAACATTTGTTGGAACAAATTGTTCTTCTAATAAGAATACTTGAGAGGAAGAAGAAATTCTTCGTCATAAAAACTTCTATATATTATTGTTCGAACTTCTATTGAACTAATACACATGCACACGAATTCTAATCTAACAATAGCATAAAAAACTTTCAATGCTCTAGTCCTTTAAGGCAATTTTAGATTCCAACTCTTCTTGAATGCGACATATTAATGAATGAGTGCTTCAATGTATTTGTTAACAAATGTATTGACAATTAAGATAAGGGGAAAAAAACGTATATGAATTCCTCAACTTTCAATATTGTTATTTCATTTTTTTAAAATTAATTGGATTCTATATTGTTCTTAAATGTATATACAAGAGTATGAGTTTACATTTGCCTTGAATTATAATGTTTGTTCGTGTCTATGTTCTTACATTGTAGCTTGATGTTACAAGCAAAGAACTAAATACATTAAATCAATTCCTAAAATTAGCCAAAAATTACGATGTCTAAACTTTGAAACTTACCAATGTACTGTGGGGATCATCATAATACCATCAATTGATAAATCCTGCAAAGTAGTATTTTTTAAGAAACAAGTTATATTTATTAGTTAAATAAGTAATATTTTACATTGGGTTGCACGGTGCACCTGATGCATATAATATTTTGCGATGTATATATTATTAAAAGATAGGAATAAAGCAATAATAGAAAGGCCCAATATGTTATTATGCTAGACCGAGCTAGTTTATTCTTACCTTTTTAAATTTGACAAGATTATGGGGATCAGATAATATCTTGAACAAGTTTGAACAAAAGACATCTACTTAGACGAATTGCTTCTCTATATACAAATCTGTCGGCTATTTTTTACCATTGCATGGTCCCTTGTCAGTGGAACTTGGCTATAAGAAGTGGCTATTTTGCCTAGTGTCATCTTATTCCTGTTAAGAGTCATGAGTCCTCTTGTACCCACAACTGAAACTATGAAGTTCATGATTGAGTTTTTGAAAGAATCGATAAATAAGAAATAGAAATGCTTGAATATAGTGACTTCCACTTAAGAAGATACTTTGTAGCAACAAATGGAAGTAAGCTTCCAAAGAAACATACATTCATTACACATATGTTGTACTTTCAAAAAAATCAAATCGATACAATGTCTATATGTTAAAATAATTGAATTGTAGAGTGGTCACAAAGGCAAAAAAGATCAAGAAACACTAGTAGATACCCTAAACCCCAGGTTTCTAGGGCCCCAGAATATATAATTTATGTATATATATTATATATGTTAGCTTTATGAAGTTACATAAGGCATAGCTAAATGTTTTGAATCTCAGTTCTTTATTAAGAGGTCTCAAGTTTGATTCCAAATTCTAACGTCTTTTGATTTTTATTTATGTATTACATTTATGTATTACATCTTTGTGGTTGTGCGCGTGGTCACTGGTTCAACCCTATTGGGTATCTACTTTTCTTGTTTATTTATCATACTAGTATCCTCTTTTTTATGCAATATTTTAATTATATATATTATATATATACTAGTAAGTTCTCCCGTGCGATGCACGGATATATTAATTTTGTATGAATTAATTTTGTATAATTTTATAATAGAATATTACTAAATTTAAAAACACATAAAAATTTTATTTAAAAAAAATTATATTTAATAATTTCTATATGTAGCATGATTATAATAATAGATATAAATATTATATATAAATCATCTAATGATATAATGGGTAAAATATAATAAATTCAATTTAGAGATTAAGGAAGTAATTATATATAGTTCACCTAAAAGTAATACATCAGTGCATGGATAAGAATAAAACTATGAAAATAAGCAAAATTATATGAAATTTATAATATTTTAAGATTGCATATGAGCAAAGTTATACAATAATTTTTGTTATAGTAACCATGTTTCGGTCAGAAAATATGGCAACTACAATAAATAGCTGATATTTCTCTTTATATATATATATATAAAAATATATATATATATATTAAGAAATTATTATATTATATTATTTTTGGAAGAAATAAAAAAATTCAGAATAATTTATGCATCACTTTTTTCTATATTCTAGAAATAATGTTAATCCATAATCCAAAAATTTATGTTAATTAACTTTATAATTGCAAAACCACTTCCAAAATTTTAATGTGAGATTAACTTTTTTAATTTACGGATGAATTAGTTATTTACTAATAATAATAAAATTGTTCAATAATTAAAATAATATTATATATGATTTAAAAAAAAGTATATGCAAATACTTCTCTTTATATATATATATAGGTACATGTATTTTATATATTATATGTCAGATTCACGATAAAGCAAATTATGAAATTTTCTAAAAATTTAAACAACAACTATATTCTAGCAAATCACAGAATTCTCTAAAAAATCTTAACAAATAACAGTTATTTTTAATATTATAATAAATATAAAAATTAATAAAATAAAAAAATTAATATTATTATTTTTATAAATAAAATAAATTAAAAAAATATATCTTATTATAAATAAATGAACTTCTACTATTATATATATAAATAAATAAACTTCAACTATTATATATATAAATATATACATCATACTATCATAGCAACAACAGCATATACTTACATTATCATTTCTCTCCCTCTCTACGCACACATACATGCAAAACGTTTGGCATGTCACAAAACACACGCCTACAATTGGCTTGAGTGGCAGGAATTTTGTCAGAGCAGTCGTCCAATCAATATTTTTTCTATAATTTTTTCTTTATTTATTTATTTTCACATAAAATTTCAAAATTTTATTAAATTTTATAACTTTTTCATCTCAAAATTATTTTTGATAAATAAAAAAATTAAATCAATTCTCTTTTCATAATTTTAATTTTATTTGCATAAATATATATATATATATATATATATATATATATATATATAAAAGTATTAAATTTTAAAATGTAAAATACTTCTGTTAGGTTAATTCTAATGTATTTTTTATATTTCAAATATTTTTATATAAACCAAATGTTGAGCTTATGCAAAAGAATATGTTTCTCAAAAAATAAATTATTTATTTATTTATACTTTTTTTTTGTATCTTAAATATTTTTGAATTGTTTGAATTATTTTGTCATAAAGAAAACAAAATGATTATATGCTAACCACAAAAATCACAATCCCAAAAGATTTCACTATAATTATTTATTTCTCTAAAAGTATCTTAACAACACGTTGGTATATTAATCAAAATAGTATAATTATAATAGATTTGATATATATATATATATATATATAAAAGAACTTTGGTTGAACACAAAAGTGTAAAAGTCCAACTTAATAGTTTGAATGAATAGACTGAATTACTTCATTTAATAATAACCATCCTCTTTCTTTTCTTATATATTATTTAATCTAAAATATTTTGGTACTAATTTTCAAATTACATTGTAATGAGATAAACATTTATATATATATATATATATATATATATATATCTTTATAGAAAATGGATTGTCAATATTAATGATCTAAAGTTATTTACTTAAATTAGAATCGACCAAAAGATGTAGTTATAATTTTTTAATTATCTCAATTATTTATTGATAACAAATTATCAAATTAATAAAAGACAAATCTAAAATTCAAGGGTACAAATTCAGCAATTGTAGCATTTATTGAATTTCGTATAATTTGGATATGCTATTTTGTGGTCAATTTATTAGAACTATGGTGCGGAAGTTGGAAATCGGTAGTCGGGCGTGTGCCGATTAGACGGACTGAATTTTTTTTTCTTTTCGATAAATATTATCAACCTATAATATGTGATAAATTGATAATATGACATAATTTTGTAGGAATTATTATTTACAGAACAAAGTGTCAATTTTTATAAAATAATTATAATAATATCTACAAATAAGTAGTAACCTTATCGATAGCAGGAAACATCATAACAATGCTGCAATAGAAAAATGAAAACTACTAAAGTTTATTTGGCAGCATATTTTACAAAAAATAAAATATTTTTGAACTTGATTTTTATTTCATATATAACAAATATGTTTGAGTTAGTCATTTTATTTATATATTGTATAAACAAAATTTTTGTGTAAGAATTTTATTTTTTCAATTTTGTGAAAAGACATGGTATTAATAGATTTTGAGAAGAAGACTAATATGAATAAAGAATATAGACACTAATATATCAAAATAGATAATCCAACCCTGATTTTTTTCCTATTTGTGAGATGAAGAAAATATTAAATATAAAAAGAATTATATTCTTAATTAATACATTTCTCTTATAAAATAACATTAACTATTTGTATAATAAAATAAAATTTAATTCATATGAAGAAACATGAATAGATATTATATATAATATAATTATTTTAAAAAATATAAATAAATATGAAAATCTCAACAAAAAAAATTTAAAAATATTTTGCTCACCTAGGGGGCGACTTCTGAAAAAATATAAATTAATTTCGATTAGTCAAAATCGGGTCGGGAGGCCGCCGCCTAGCCCGATTTTTGCATCAGTGATTAGGAATAGGACTACACAGTTATGGTTCAATTACATTAACATCTGATTGAATTAAAAGGGATTCTTACGAATAGAAAGGTATACATCGTATATAGATAAATAGATATAAAACGCGGCTATTTGTACCCCAAATCTTCTAAACATACTTCATTTAAAATTAATTTTTTTATTAAATATTTTATTTTAAACAATTGTACCCTTTTAATTAAAAAACAAAATTGTTTGTCTTCCTCCACTCAATTTGAATGGTTATAATATGCAGAAATTTCACGGCAAATAATGAAACTCAAGGGCCCTGCCTAAGAAATTTCTATCTTCCTCTCCCAATTTTTTCGAATCACGTCATTTCCAAATCTGAGATGCACACCCTGAACCCCTTCTCATACACATGAAATAGGAAATATAATGGAGCAAATAAATCATTGTGCAAAAACTTCGTTATAAATGACATAAACAACGATTATACATAATCTTGCATACCGAATACCTTCACTCCAATTCAAAACTCCTAAAACTTCACTCTAGAAAATTTAGAAAATAAAAGTATAAATAGTGTTGCAGGGAGGGGAGGGGGTCAGAGGGGAATTTTTTGAGATATATATATATATATATATATTATGAAGCAGTCAGTGAAATGCAAATCTGAAAAACAGGCAATCCTTAGTTTTTGAACATAATTTTCGATTGTAGCCGTGATTGTGTTGATATACAAATCTGGGAAAGCAACAATCATCAGTTCTTGGACGGAATTTTCCGTTGCAGTTGTGATTGTTTTAATATTACAGTCGTGATTGTTTTGATATATGTATATATGAAGCAGTCACTGAAATATAAATTTGCAAAAATAAATAATCATCAGTTCTTGGTTTTGATTGCATCCAAGAAATCATGGTAGCGCTTGCACATGAATTGTTTTTGAAGATATTAAAATAGAATTTTATTTTATTTTATTTAATTAAAAAAGTATAATTATCTAAAATAGAATATTTAATAAAAAAATTAAATTTATACAGAGTATATTTAGAGGATTCCGGGGTGCGAATAGCCGCACCCATTATTAATGAAAGCATTGTTATCCATGTAATAAATGTAATATGATTTTGATTATTAATTTTTTTTTGTTTTTTTGTTAGAAAATAAAATTACATTGTAATGTTTGTGTTTGATTTGAACTTTATAAAATATTGAATTATTCGTTAATAAAAAATCAACTTGTTACCTACGTACTATTATATATATATATATATATATATATAATATGTGTGCACATAATTTATATTATCTTAAGTGTAATAAAAGAATTGGATATTTATAATTAATTTTTATCCTTCTATTATGTCAATGACGTATATTTCTCTTTTTTTCCCTTTTGGATAACTTATTATTTATATATTTTTTAGGTTTATATTATTTGTATTAGTACTATAGAATTGCATTTTTGGAATTATTACAAGTTGTGGGTCATTTATACATTTGCTCATTTATTACAAGTTTGCATTCTGGGTTGAATAAAAACAGACAATTGATCAAGGATTGTATGTGTGGTTTTGAAATTTTTTTCTGCCTTTTTAGAATACCGCTGCCGCCTTATTAGGTACACAATCCGGCATGTAACAAGACGTAGTATTTTTATTATCCGTATTTTCTTCAGCAACAAAAAAAAATAAAAAAATAATTTTTTAATTTAAATGAAGCCCCCTCTCCTTCTTTAAAAAAAAAACTGATTCTTGTTTACCATCCACACATTGTCTCTCGATACATTCCTCAAAAAGTTTGTGGTAGGTCGCATTTTGGATATTTTTCCCTCTTGCCTAGCTAATTGATAATTAGTCCTATATATTATAGTTTAGGAAATAATATATATTCTAGTTTGGCATGTTGGATAGCAGCATTTTCTTAAAGCATGAGGTATGTGGTTCGAACCTTTTGCCATTTTTTGCGCAAAAGATGTAATGTTAAACCAATCCGCATAATTTGTTTTTGCCTACTATATATATTTATAATGGACTTTTTGTTTTTATGATATTTTTTAAATGACACAATCTTATTTATCTCTTCCATGTATTTTCTGTTGATTAATGAAAATGCAATTTTTGGCTCATCAGTTGGTATTGTTGGATATATTTAAATTTGTTTATTTAATTTTTTCTATTAAAATAATTATATCGTTTAAGTTTACACATTTTGATAATTTCTTATATTGCTATTTTTAGAAGATTATTTCCTTTTAGGTAGGTGACAATTCTTAATACGATACAATAATGTGATATGAATACGTCATAATTTACTTCCAAAGACATAAATGAACTAAAACGATAACACACAATTAATAAAATGACCTAATAACACAAGTTTGAGATTAAGTTAAAATTACTAAAACGAAATAGATAATACGAAAACAAGATAACATTATCCGAGCACAACATAATAACACGCTTTACCACCCTTTTCTTTTGGAGACTAAATATGATTGTGACTTTCCATGTCAAAATTATTAATTTCAACGTATGAGATTTAAATAAAAATAATTTTTATAAAAGGAAAATTTCAATTTATGCATGTTAATTTTAGCTTCAATATATGACCTTTAAGTTTATGAGTTTTTTTAATAACTAGTTAAGCTCTCGTACGATGCACAGACACATTATTTGTGTGAATTTTTCTAATTTTATTTAGTTATATAATATTATGAAATTCAAGTATTATATAACATTCATATATATTGTTTTCTCTCTCTCTCTCTCTCTCTCTCTCTCTCTCTCTCTCTCTCTCTCTTTTATATTTTTTAATCAAAGTATGTTCAATAGTTAGCCTCAAATATGTGCGGTACAAATTATTACAATTATTAATATGATACGATAATTTTATTCACCTCACCTCGCCCCGCCCCATCCTACACATATACATATAGGAATTAAATTATAAATTAGAGAGTAAGTTAATATAATATATTCAACACAACATAAATATGTATATTTACAGTAAGTATATAAAAATATTGCATAATAGTTTTTATGATTGTGAAAATGCATTGATTTAAAAAAAAACTATTTTTTTGTGGTCGTAGTAAAACTTGTATGTTTGACAAAAATAAAATATATATATATATATCTATATATATATGCACACACCCTAAAAGATTTTTAGTGGAATATCCTTACAAGATTATAATTTCTTTCAAAAGTTCACTGATAAAATAATTATTTCAACGAAACGTGTATATACTGAAACAATATATCAATTATAAAATAAATAAATAAATTTACATTGATATTATAATATTAAAACAGAACCAATATTGTCAAATAATTTAAAATTATAATCATATTCTTCAATTTCATTAAACATGCAAATCTCATTGTTTTGAACAAAAAATATTAGTTAAGTACAAAAAATCACCACCATAGGATATTATTTTTTGTATTATTTTATGTCTTTAGATAGAAAAATATCAAAAGATATACATAATCTTATAAGATTGATTTCTTTCTTCGATATTTAGAGAATGATTTGTTCAATATCTACTTAGTTATTTTAGTTAAATATAAAAATATATAACAATTAACTTATGAAAAAATATTTTATATTTAATAATTGAATTTTTATGTATATATGCAATATGGGTGTCTATTTAAAGATTGTTAAAATAGAATTAATTACATATATTTTTATAAAAAATAGAGTTGAAACAAAAAATTTATAAGCTTTTAAATTTTTTAGTAAAAATAAAAAATAATAATAAAAAAGATAGTCAAATAAATATATTTTGATAGATAATAATAATACAACATAATTTTAGTATATCTTGAAAGTAATAAGTGTAATTTCAACATTGAAAATTGTGGCTCAATTAATCAAATAGTATTATTATATCTTATACACAAATATATATTGATATAGATATATAGAAATATAAATACCATAATTAGAAAGTAATTTATGTAGGAAAATTTAATGTTTTCGAGGCGATACTTCTCGTTTTATATATACATACGGATAGTGGTAGTTTATAGGCTACTTAGAATTAATTATATCATTTATTCCACATGAGAAATCAAAACAACCAAATTTAGTAACAAAGTTACACGAAAAATTCTATAAATTTTATTTATAGAGGTAATGATATATATATATATATATATATACATTTACATATATTAGAATCAATAAAAAAATAAAATAAATACAATGGTGTCAAAGAAATATATGAAAATCATGATTCAAAGAAAATCAAATCTTTTAATATAGAAAGATTGTGATTCTAATTTGAAGTTTGATGAAATTTTTGTATTGTAATCTTTATAATTTATTGTTTATGAAAATATTTATTTGGTTTAATGAATGTAAAAGAAATATTATTTATAACATTATAACTGTGCTGATTTTTTTTTATTTTTAAATTATATATTTTTTCAAACTAGAAATCAATTTAGGCCGAAAAAGTTGCTGTTGTTTTTTTTGGGTGACTTCTGTTAATATATATATATATATATATATATATATAGATAGATAACCTCTAACTTCTGATTTTGTTCAATTTATGTGTTATTTCATCTGAACTCCAAAAATTTACCATAGATTGCTAACGTTACAGCCATACTACCGATATGATTAGTGAAATTCTAAGTGTTGCATCATCAATTTTTGGTGACTTTTTAAAATTTCGGTAAATTAAATGTAAATTGGACAAAATCAAAAGTTAAAGCTCATTATTAAAAAACTCATGAAATTAGAAAATATATTGGATAAGGTCAAAGTTAATAGACATACAATGAAATTTCTCCTTAAAGAATGTTTAATGTTGTTTTGCTCGTATACAAATATAAAATTATATTAATATTAGTAATGACTCATCATTATATTATCACAAATTAGATGGCTACCTGTGCAATGCAGATATACAATATATTTTATTATATTAATAATATATGATAAACTTATATTAGTATTATTATTATTATTTTTACAAATATATACATAACAATTATGTTTATATCAATATTATGTGATTTTTTTATATTTTAAATTTATATTGCGTTGTTGACATTCTATTAAAAAATATTTTTATTAAATAATAAATTGCATGATATTTCAAAATGAATTTTAACATTTCCTTAACTCAATACAAATTTTAACTCACTAAAACTTATTAAGATTAAACAATTAATTATAAATTATCCTTCTGAATATAAATGAAGAATACCTGATTTTAAATGAGGAATACCTGATTTTAGACTTCTACCACATGTGACCTTCAAAATTTTGTTAAATTATTATACAGAAAGAAAAATGAAGAATACCTGATATTAAGACTTCTCCACATGTCACCTTCAGAATTTTGTAAATATTACTATATACAAAAGAAGGAAAGTCTGGTGCCAAGTGTCATTCCCCAAATTTTTGTACAATTATTTTATTAAAAAAATTAAAAATTAAACTATAATCCTTCTTTTTCTGATAAAGACGGACAACAGATGATTTTAGATAATTATTCTCTTTTTCTATACACGTGTATTCACTATTTATTAACACCTGTATTCTCTATCTCTATTTTAATTTTATTTTGTACTAAAATTTAAACCTCAAATAATTTTTTGTTGTTAGTCCTTTTTTACATATCATATATTAAATTAATTATCTTTTCATGATTTTTAATTTGACATCAATATTTCATATTTTAAAATAGATAATTATATTAAAAATATGATATATATATATATATATAATCTTTTATGGATTGAATATAGTTTTCTATGGATTAAACTATTTATTTTTATTTTGATATATTTGTTGGCTTTGAATAAATAGTATATGATTTTTTTATATAAATTTGATCTAAAAATAAAAATATTTTTTTATAAAAAATGTATACTATTAATTTATATATTATTATAATTTATTGTTCCACCTTAATATATTTTATTGAGTTGAAATTTTATATTAAATTGGAAATGCTTTAAAATTCACTTCAAAAAATTGTGTAAGTTATTATTTAATAAAAAACATTTTAAGAGGATGGAAATTTAATATATTATAATAAAAAATCAAAATGCATAATTTTTATATAAATATAATTGAAATAGATAATTATTATGTAATTGTTTATAATAATAATATGATTATTTTATATTTTTAATATAATACATTATATTATATCCGTATATGGGCAGCCATCTAGTTATTATATAGAAAGAAAAATGGGAACGAACATAAGTGGTAGTAAGAAGTTGCAATTTGCAACTGCTAAGGGCATCGAACCTTGTTCTTCTTCTTCTTCTTCTTTTGGCTATCCTTTTTATCTCTTTTTTTTTTAATAATATAAAATAATATTTTTCTCTATTGTCTTGACATATGTAGAGCCATCAAGACGGGTTGGCGGGGCGGGATGGTCAGAAAAAAGGCGGGCTACTAAAATCCCTACCCAGCCCAACCCACCAACGAGTTACGGGCTGGCGGGACAACCCACAGGCCGTCGGAATTGGCGGTGGGGAGCAGTGCTAGGCGATGCCAATGGCCGTCAAATATGGGGGTGGGGGAAGGCTGGGGTGAGGAGGGTGGCCGTGGGATGTGGCCGTGTCGTGGTCATGAGTCTCGTGACTAGGATTTGGGGGGTTTAGACTTCCATTCGTCCCTTTTGTGAGGTTAGTGGATTATGGGTGGGGCCTGGGATGTTATGATTAATTATATTTTAAATAAAAAAAGAACTTAATAAATATGAAAATATATTAAAAAAACCCGCGGGTTGCCCCAGTCTAATCCGCCTCCAACCTGTTTCAACCTGTGGCCCGCGTGGACCAGCCAGTTGTGACCAGCTAGTTGACGGGCTGTTAAACCCTTAACCCAACCCACCTATTTTGTGGGGCGAGATGGGCTAGCTCTAGACACGTGTATCTTGCTCTCTCTCTCTCTCTCTCTCTCTCTCTCTCTCTCTCTCTCTCTCTCTCTCATTATTTTACTAAAATTAAAAAATTCAATGAATTTTTTTTTGTTATAGATCCGATTTTTTTACATATGATATACCAAATTAATCATCTTTTTGTAATCTTTAATTTCACACCAGACATTACATATTTTTAATTAATAATTATATTTAAAATATGAAATATGTGTGTGTGGGATATATTTGTGTATATCTATTCACACACACACGTATATACAATATGTTATAGATAATTAATAATTAATAATAAATATTTTATTTTAAAAAAATAATAAAAATAATAAAAATTCAAAGAAGTTGGAAATTTATTTTAAATTTTACATTTCTTAAAAAATAATTTCAGTATAGTTTTAAAGTATAAACAAACTATTTTTGAAATAAATTTATTGTTTCTATTGGATGATTAATTTATTTTAAATTATTTATAAATCATTTCTATTGTTAAACCTATTTAAATCTTTTATTGTTTCTATAGTTATATTTTATTTGTCTTTTAAGTAAATAAAATATAACTAATTTTATTTATACTTATCAATAACACATTTTATAATTATATTATAATTTACATAGATATTTTATAAAAGTAATATGTAAATGAGTTAATATAAATATTTATATACTTTTACAAACATAATATTTTCATTTTTTATAATCATATATAGATATATATATATATATATACTAATAATAATAATAATAATAATAATAATAATAATAATAATAATAATAATAATAATAATATAATTTATATAAATATATATTTCCAAAAATATAGTATATAATGAGAAGGAGAGAGATGGGATGGGGGGAGAGGACAGAGAGCTGTGTAGGGGAAGAAGAGAGGAAAGAGGAGAGAGGAAGTGGAGTTTGCTGGGATGTTTACCTTTCCGCCCTGTAACAATCTAATTATTTGATAAGTCTTTCTATCTCCATCTTATTTGATAGGGTTCGCCATCGTCTCATACAAGAATATTGAGTAGACGGTTGATGTATGAAACTATTAGTGTAACTACTTTGCATGGCTTATCAGATAATTAGAAAGTTAGTTAGGTTATTAGTAAATGGTTGGAGTTACTTATCTATCTTAGTTAGCAAATAAGCAAATGTGACGTCATTATTTTGACTAACGATTCGTGTATATTCACACAGCAAAACTCTTATGATCTCTCAGGTTTTTATACTGATTCTAATATGTTCTCCATATTCTAAATGGTGTGTTGAAAGTGGCGCCAGATGTCACATTACATCAGATCTTGGTAATCTCAGTATCCCAACTCGCTACAATGGAAAAACACAAGCTGGTTATTGGTAATGGTTCTAAACTCCATATATCTCATGTTTGTTCTTCTACTGTTTCATATTTTTATCCTTTTAAACCACATATCCAGAATATCCTCATGTTCCTGATATCACAAAAAAATTTACTTAGCATTTCCAAAATAACTCAAGATAATCATGTATATGTTGAGTTTCATAGTTCTTTTTCGTGTTTTCAAGGATGCAACTATCCACAGAACATTGCTGAAATGAGCTCTAATTGATGGTCCATACACCTTGGATCTCAGCAAATTACATGCATCCACTCCTCATTTTCAGCACTCTGGTCTTCCAAGATCGTTTCCTCATTCTAGTCAATCTACTTTCTCTTTTCACCCTATTTCTGATCCAGCATATGGTCTTGTATGTATAAATAAAACAGATGTTGCTTTATGACATAAACGGCTTGGTCACTCTTGTTCTAATGTTACTACTGCTGTACTTAGACATCTCAATTTAGCAAGATCAACTCAGAACCTATCATTTCGTGAATCTTGTAAATTGGGTAAAATGCACTGTGTGAATTTTTCAAGTGTTTCAGCCACACTAGCAAACCTTGTTTTTGTTATTCGTTCTGATATGTCGGGACCAACATCTATTTCTTCTAATGGTTTTTAAGTATTATATTCATTTTCTTGATGATTTTAGAAGATATGTTTGGATATATCTTCTTCGTTCCAAATTTGAAGCCTTCTTCATGTCCTTACACCCATCAACAAAATGGTTGATCAGAAAGGAAGCATCAATATATTATTGAAATGGGATTGTCCTTTTAGTGGGATGCCTTTTCTACTACGGTCTTCATTATAAATAGATTGCCCTCTCCTTCTCTGAAAAATATATCCCCATTCCAAACACTTTAGGCATCCCTCCAGACTACTCATTCATAAAAGTCTTTGGAGCGCTTGTTATCTGAAAGTACGGTACCGGATGGAAATAGATAAAAGACACCAGAATAAAATATTCACAAGTCAAGAATGACTTGTGAAGCCAACAGGGCGAAAATTATCCACTAATATAAAGTGAATTACAAAAAGGAATCGTGTAACGCTTCCTACGATCCTTAAGTGCTTGAAATCCAATATAGATTTCAAGTCAACTAAACTAGCCAAGAAAGTAAACAAAGTATCACTCCAACTCTCAGTGTATGAATTGACAACAACATATTAGAAAAATCCGTCGATGAACAGTGCAGGATGTTGGAGTCAGAGTGACGACAACTTTCTTGGCAACATCGATCTGCTATATCAGAATATTGTATCGTTTTCAGTGCATCGATCTGCTATATCAGAATATTGTATCGTTTTCAGTGCATCTCTCTTCCTTTCTTCTTCCGTTTCCTTTATAGAGTTTTCCAGTTCTTGTTCTCTTCCTTTTCCACTTAGCCACGTTCGTGGAATGATGATCTCCACTTCTCCTTTCTTTCCTCAACCGTCTCTCTTTCAGGATAGAGTTTTGACTCGGTCTTCAACTGTTTCCCTATTCTGGTGGGATAATACTTGATGCCCAAGTTTGAGAACCTTATCTGGTCTTTTATCAAGGAAGAAACCGGCAAAACATATCTTCTTAAAAAGTTTGACTAAATCAAAACTTAACAATCTCTCCCTTTTTGCCTTTCTTCCCAATTCCCAAATTTTCAACTTGAAGACAATAATTATTCAAAAGATCAGATTTTGCACATGTAGTTATCTCCCCTTTCTTCAAGACTCTCCTTTCCTGCAAGCTCCCCCTCAATGGTATACCCTTTATCAGTACAGCAGCAGCAACATAGCAGCACGGCAGCAAATTCAGCACAACAGCAGCAACATAGCAGCACGACAGAAAATTCAGCATAGCAGCAGTAATATAGCAGCACGGCAGCAAATTCAGCACAGCAGCAGTAACATAGCAGCACGGCAACAAATTCAGCACAGCAACAGTAACATAGCAGCACGGCAACAAATTCAGAATAGCAGCAGCAACATAGCAGCACGATAGCAAATTCAGCATAGCAGCAGCAACAGCAACACAGCATAGCACCAGCATCAACAAATCAGCATCATTTCTACCTTCAGCATCATCTCTACCTTCAGCATCATTTTCATCTCCACCTTTTGGCTTTCTTCACAATTTCTCAATACTTGAGAATGCAAATTAGAGCATGGGAAACAATACACAGAAAGTTTACCCAACAAATATATCAGCATTGCAAATCCTGCAAAACTCCCCCTTAATGCAAACTCCCCCTACGTTCTTGACATTTAATACCATTGCAGCACATAGTAATATTCCAGAATTATCCAATAAAAATCAAAGCCACACCAGACATCAAGATCGAGTTCATCAGTACAAAACTAGCTCAGGATTATCTCCAAAACAAATTTTCTGGACAAATCAAAGTAGTACAGATAATCATGTCACATGTTCTCCCCCTAAATTTAAACCCCCCCTTAACATGTGTCCAATATAGGACAAGCATAAAAATGCACAAGAAGACATATCTACTTCAGATTCCACGCATAATTTTGCATCAGCATTGTAAGCAAAAATCTCAGCATGTCTACCTCAATGTCAAGCTAGCCTTTCAATTCAAATCAGCATGCCACGCATAAACATCATAAACATCAAAGCATCAATCAATCTAGCATAATTATTTCCATAAGCACAATTGAAGAGGCATAAGCATTGGCAGCTTGCTCATTGACAGCAGCAAGCAAATATCAATCATCATATATCAACATTACTATTTCCATAAGCACAATCAAAGAGGCATAATTATTGGCAGCAACAAGCAAATATCAAGCATCATATATCAACATAAGTTCCTCAAAGCAGCCGCAAAGCATAGCAGGATAAACAAAATAAAAAGTCAAACACCGATGTACCCAACAAAAACAAATGTACCCATACTATCACACATTCATCCACTGTGTCCATCATTGTCACTTGCAGCAGCATCAGCATCATCGGTAGCATTAGCAGTAGCAGCAGTAGCATCAGCATCAGCATCAGCATCTGCAGCAGCAGTAGCAGTAGCAGTAGCATCAGCATCTGCAGCAGCAGTCATCAGCATCTGCAGCAGCAGTAGCAGTAGCGGCATCTTCTCCCCCTAATTGGGAAGAAAGGGCATCTCGTATGGCAGGAAGGTGTTGAATCTGGTCATCCAGAGCCGAACCTGTTGTGCGATAAATTCACAGGAAATAAAGATGGGGTTAGCTGCTGGAGGGGCTGGATTGGGTGAACCGGAGGTAACGTCAGACAGCAGGGCAGGTTACGCGTCGATCTCCTTGGAGGAATCCTGGATGGACTGTCAAAATTCTAGGAGATTTGGAGAACACATCTGTGGAGGTGGGCTGAAATCCCTTGTGAAGGACAGAGAACAAGGAGGACAGGAGGGAAGCAGGAAATGGAATTTTTCATTTCGTGACCATCTGTCGGGAGATACTCTAGCGGCGGTGACCTGGGTGAGCAATTCGACGATTTGGGCGAGTAGCCTCCTTGATGCTTCATCCGCCATTTTCGTGAGATTACTCAGAGAAGGAAGAAAAAAAATGGTCAGTTCAGTGAGGAAGATGAAGAGAAGGGAAGAAGTATTTAATAAAGTGCACAGTGACTGGGAGTTTTGAAGGAACGTGGGTTCCTTTTCCTTTGCAGATTTTTGACAATTAAGGAAGATGGGAAGTGGGTGATGCCTGGTGATATTCTAAGGCACAACAATCTCAACTGTCATCCAATTCAACTTTCACCCACTAACACAAGGACACACGAGCACTTATCCAAGAATTTTTAAGAAGCAGAATCTTTTTCAAATAAAATACAAAAATACCAAATTTCAAACAACAGAATATTATATATTTCAGAGGATGTGTTTGAGGATTTTATGGTATTGAGTAACAACCAAATTTCAAACAACAGAATATTATATTTTTCAGAGGATGTGTTTGAGGATTTTATGGTATTGAGTAACATATTTTCGACTGGAACTTTGGCATTTTTTTTTTGCGAAAATTAGGTAAGAATTCCAGGTTCTTATCATATTTTTCAAGGTAGCATCGTCGTAGCGAGCGCCGTGTCCCCCAAGGTACTTTATGATGTGAGGTTGGAAGAATAATTCAAAAACACTTTTTTTACATAGAGAACATCGTCGCAGCGAACGCCGTGCCCCTAGTTACTCAAGCATTTCATGAATTATTCAACTCATCAGTATTTTACAAGGTAGCATCGTCGTAGCGAGCGTCGTGCCCCCCAAGTTACTCTAGTTGATGAGTATCCTTAGCCTAAGATTCCCATTTTTTTTTTAATGCCAAAGATATCACAGAGGTAGAATATACAGGAATTTACACATATATGTACAGAACGAACATGGATTCTTTACATGACACATAGACCAAGAGATTTCCTAAGGTTGGAGAATCTCTCATAATCAAGAGCTTTGGTGAATATATCTGCTATCTGATTTTCAGTATTAATGTATTCTAGCTGAATAAGATCTTTTTCTACCAAATCTCGAATAAAATGATGATGAATATCTATGTGTTTCGTGCGTGAGTGTTGAACAAGATTTTTTGAGATATTTATTGCACTAGAGTTGTCACAGAAAACAACAAGAGTATCACTAGGATAACCGTAGTCTTCTATTATTTGCTTGAGCCACAGTAATTGTGTGCAACACCCTCCCACTGCTACATATTCAGATTCAGCAGTAGAGAGGGAGACACAGTTCTGTTTTCGGCTATGCCAGGAGACTAGGTTATTTCCTAGATAGAAACATCCCCCACTAGTGTTTTTCCTGTCATCAATGTCCCCTGCCCAGTCAGAATCACTAAAGCCTACCAAGTTCGTGTTTGTGTGCTTAGAATACCAGATTCCTAAATTAGAAGTTCCAGCAACATACCTGATAATTCTTTTGACGGCTTTTAGATGGCTTTCTTTTGGACATGCTTGATATCGAGCACAGATAAAAGTACTGTACATGATGTCTGGACGACTTGCTGTCAAATACAGCAGACTCCCTATCATCGATCTATACAATGTTGGATCAACATTTTGTCCAACATCGTCGGTGCAGAGCTTCTGAGTCGATCCCATTGGTGTTTTCATGTGTTTGGCATTTTCAAGATCAAATCTTTGAACAAGGTTCCGGGCATATTTTCTTTGTGATATGAAAATGCCGTCAGAGCTTTGTTTCACCTCCAAACCTATAAAGTAGCACAATTCTCCAACCATACTCATCTCAAATATTGATGACATGGCTTCTACAAATTCATTAAGCATTGTTTTGGATGTAGAACCGTAGACTATATCATCAACATAGATTTGAGCTACACATATATCATGATTTGATCTTTTTATAAACAATGTACGATCTACTTCACCTCTTGAAAAACCAAAGTTCAAAAGAAATTCAGTTAATCTTCCATACCATGCTCTAGGGGCTTGTTTCAATCCATAGAGGGCTCGATTAAGTCGGTATACATGATTAGGCTTATTAGGGTCCTCGAACCCTTTAGGTTGTTCAACATAAACTTCCTCTTTTAAATTTCCATTTAGAAAGGCAGCCTTGACATCAATTTGATGAAGAGTTATTTTCATGAAACAAGCAAGGGCTAAAAGCAATCTGATCGATTCTATTCTAGCAACAGGAGCAAAAGTTTCATTAAAATTGATCCCTTCCACTTGTGTATACCCCTGAGCTACTAATCTTACTTTATTTCTTACAATATTGCTAGATTCATCAGACTTATTCTTGAATATCCATTTTGTTCCAATTACATTAATTCCTTTAGGTCGGGGAACCAAATACCAAACGTCATTCCTGATGAATTGATTTAACTCTTCATGCATAGCATCTATCCAAAAGCTATCTCCTAAGGCTTCAGAAATAATTTTTGGTTCAGTCAAAGACAAGAAACATGACGAATTTACTTCGTTAAATATAGAGGACAAGCAAACAAATTTTACCATATCTCTATAGTTCACCGGTGCTTTCCGTCTTGTTGTGATACCTTCATGCACATTACCAATGACTTGAGTAATCGGGTGATTCTTCCTTATCCTTTCTGGTGGATCTCTTCTTTCAATCTGTTGAATAACTGAGTCTTCTGATGTTTGTGGCTCGGTTTCTGTTTCTGGATCTGAAGGTAATGTTGGTTCCGAGTGTGGTTCAACATTTTGTTCAACATCCAGAATCGACTTCTGTTCAGCTGGTTCAACATATCCGTAATTCTGCATATCAATATATGCTTCAACATTGTCTTCTTCAGTTTTTCCTGCCAGATCAGTGAGATCATCAAACATAACATTTACTGATTCTTGAATACACTTAGTCTTGAGATTAAACACACGATATATTTGACTTTTTAAACTATATCCAAGAAATATTCCTTTCTCACTTTTTGAATCAAAATTTGTAAGAGCATCTCGATCATTCAGAATATAACAAACAAATCCAAAAACATGAAAATATTTCAAATTTGGCTTACGCCCATTTAAAATTTCATATGGAGTCATGTGTGTGCCGGGTCTTAAAAAAACGCGATTTGAGATGTGACAAGCATTATTAAGGGCTTCGGCCCAAAATCTTTTAGATAGGTTTTTTGAGCTAATCATTACACGAGCCATTTCTTGCAAGGTTCTATTTTTCCTTTCAGCTATACCGTTATGTTGAGGCGTCTTAGGTGCAGAAAATTCATGTATGATGCCTAGTTTATCACAAAAGTTTGAAAATAATGAGTTTTTGAATTCTCTACCATGATCAGACCTTATACATGATATGCAAGAACCATTCTCATTTTTTAACCTAGCATGCAGTTTTCTAAACACATCAAATGTTTCAGATTTTTCTCTAAGAAAGTTTATCCAAGTATATCGGGAAAAATCATCAACTAAAACATATGAATACCGTTTACCACCTAAACTTTCAATTTCGATTGGACCCATGAGGTCCATATGGATCAGTTCAAAGTTTCGAGTAGTACCTATAGACTTTATGTGTTCATGAGAGGCTCGAGTTTGTTTACCTTTTTGACATTCTCCACACACAATTTGTTTACCTTTATCAAGTTTGGGCAAAACTTTTACATCATCTAATCTGATCAACCTTTCAATGTTTCTTGGGTTTGTGTGCCCCAACTTTTGATGCCAAAGGGTTGTTTCGTCAGTCTAGGCATTGCATGTCGAGCTTCTTCCAGCCAAATAGCAGTTATCACAAGATCTGTTACCTGTCATTACACAAACATTTGCCGAGTCAAATACTTCACATTTGTCTTTGTTGAATTTTACCTGAAGATCATCGTCACATAATTGACTTATACTGATCAAGTTGGCCATCAGTCCGTCCACATGTAGAACATTTTGAAGGTTAGGGAAACCATCGATAGAGAGGGTTCATTTTCCTATGATTTTTCCTTGAGCTCCTCCACCATACCTTAATGTTCCTCCTTGGAATGATTCATAGTTGGTAAGATACCTTTTTGAAACTGTCATATGTCTTGAGCAGCCACTATCGAAATACCAAGACTCTGAATGGTTAGTCTTAAGAGCAGTAAAAACTACATTACATGAAAAACTTGGTTTAGGGACCCATTTTAGATTTTGACAGACGGCTGTATGTTTCTGTTTCACAATGTTGTGACGAATGTTGTGCAACGTTCGTGGCAACATGTGTTTCAACGACAGATCAGTTTTCAACTTTTGACAGTAGGGTCGTATATGGCCTGGTCTGTAGCAGTAATGACAGACATATTTCTTTTTTCTTTTGACTACTTTTTCATTTTCTACCAATTTTCGAACATTGTTATTTTCTTTAACAAACACAATGGGATTTTTATTAGAGGTTCGAGTACATGCATTAACAACAGCAGAATTTTCAAGATATCCAAGTCCAGAATGTCCTATATTACCAACAGTTAATATTTCGTCAAGTCTAGAGGTACCTGTATTCAGTTTCCTGAACGTTTCATTCGCAATTTCGAGATCAATTTCTAACTTGCTTATTTGGACATCCTTCTTGGTGAGCGTAGATTCCAATCTGGAGACATTCTTTTTCAATTCTTCATTTTCTTTCATCAAGTTTTCTGTTTCTTGTTGTCGTAATCCCAGTTTCTTGAGCAGTTCATCTTGCATCGCTTGGATTTCCTTGAGTATATGCTCATCTTCCTCTTCCTCTAATAATTTTGCATTACTTATACACCCATTAAAACAGTTAAAATCAGAATTAGAGAAAAAATTGTACCTGTCGGATGTAGTCGAACTTGAGGGAGTAAGTATCTCCTCATCATCAGAAAATTCGTGGATTGATGTGAGCAGCGCAGCGGATTTGATTTCTTATTTTATTGGATGCATTTCATCAATTTCTTCTTCACTGAGAGATATCCACGTAGATTTTTCATGTCTCCGAAGTAAATTAGCACACTCGTTTGTGTAATGGCCGAATCCTTTGCAGGCTAGACACTGAACCTCATCAAAATTTTCTTTACAAAGAACCAGAGAACATGGAAGACTCATAATTTCCATTGTAGCACCAAAACTCCAGAACCACACTTAGTGTATCAAGTGATGGCTCTGATACCACTTGAAAGTACGGTACCGGATGGAAATAGATAAAAGACACCAGAATAAAATATTCACAAGTCAAGAATGACTTGTGAAGCCAACATGGCGAAAATTATCCACTAATATAAAGTGAATTACAAAAAGGAATCGTGTAATGCTTCCTACGATCCTTAAGTGCTTGAAATCCAATATAGATTTCAAGTCAACTAAACTAGCCAAGAAAGTAAACAAAGTATCACTCCAACTCTCAGTGTATGAATTGACAACAACAGATTAGAAAAATCCGTCGATGAACAGTGCAGGATGTTGGAGTCAGAGTGACGATAACTTTCTTGGCAACATCGATCTGCTATATCAGAATATTGTATCGTTTTCAGTGTATCTCTCTTCCTTTCTTCTTCCGTTTCCTTTATAGAGTTTTCCAGTTCTTGTTCTCTTCCTTTTCCACTTTGCCACGTTCGTGGAATAATGATCTCCACTTCTCCTTTCTTTCCTCAACCGTCTCTCTTTCAGGATAGAGTTTTGACTCGGTCTTCAACTGTTTCCCTATTCTGGTGGGATAATACTTGATGCCCAAGTTTGAGAACCTTATCTGGTCTTTTATCAAGGAAGAAACCGGCAAAACATATCTTCTTAAAAAGTTTGACTAAATCAAAACTTAACATTATCCATTTTTACGACCTTACAATCACAACAAACTTCAGTATAGATCCTCTAAATATGTGTTTCATGGTTATATCCCTCATCATAGAGGATACAAATATTTACATTCCCTTGGAAAAATATATGTGGCAAGAACGGTGAGCTTCAATGAATCTGAATTCCCTTATTCCTCCTTATTTCCTATTGCTTCCTCACCCACTGATTCAAATTCAGATATTCTCATTTTTACCTATTCTTCCCATATCTCATGCTACTTCATCGTCCACAAATTTCTCACCAAGTTCTTTGCCTCCTTTGGTTATTTTTCCCCATTTGCTTTTCCATCTCTAGCTCCTCTCTTGGAGTCTTCATCTTCATCCCATCCTTCTCATAAGTCCACTAAACAATCCTTTTCCACTCACACTTTGACTCATTCATCTACATCCAATCATAATGCGTCTACTCATATGCAACTATAATCCTAAACATAACCTCCATCTCCAAGAACATTTCTGGCATGACCTCCATCTCCAAGAACATTTTTTGAATAACCTCCATCTCCAAGAACATCTTCGGTAATGTTGGATGAGAATACATCTCCAAGTACATTTTTCGAATAACCTCCATCTCTAATTTTTTTTTCCTGAATCACAAGACTTATCATTACCACATAAGATATCATCCCTAATGGTAGGAATTTTTGAACCATTAGGGGATGAATTTTTAAAGTGAATTGAAAATTCTTTAATACGTTTATTCACTGCGTAGAAATGAATAAATGAATGAATATTTTTTATAAATAACAAAATATATGGGGGAAGAATATTAATTTTGAACTGAAGAAATTTTTTGTTTCTTTCTAAGAAGAATTGCTATAAATTTGAATTTTTGAAATCGAAATAGCTGAAGTTATAAATTATGCAGAACCTTAAACAAAATATTATAACTTTATAAATTGGAGTGACTTGAAACTTTTATGTAAAATGAATAAGATCCATAAGAATGACATATTCAAAATTCAAAAGATTTCGATAACTGTAACCATATATTCTGAATTTTCAAATCAGAAATGTAAGACTTTATAAATCTAGAAATAGAGTGATAGAAAATTTATATAAAATAAAATAGATATCCAATTGGAATAAAATCTTAACCGTAGCACGAAATAATAAAAAGAAACGATATACCAAAATTTCATAAAATCCAAAGATGTAGACATTATAATTTTGAATCTTTTAGAATAAGAATATCGAAGATTGAAGAAAAGAAGGAGAATGGAGGTTGAGATGACGGTGATGACTCAACTAACAAATCATATACCGACCTACCCTAATTTTCTTTACCTTGAGATGTAAACAAATGAAATTTAACCCGTAAAAAATGCTTCTATGGTATCCTATTGGGCTCCAGGCCTCGGAACTTGGATTTTTAATATTAAATCTAATTTTATTAAGCTCAATTATAACTTAATAAATTTAAATCATGATGCAATGTTGATTAAATAATCTAATCATGCTTTTGCTTAATTTCATTCCACATAAAAATTACACAATCATAAAAATAATCTAGTTGCAATAATTTCATAAATTGCAAATTAAATCATGGAATGATTTTATAAAATCATGAAATCATAAAATTTAATATATAATGAAATTTCATAATTTCAATTATCATTCTATTAATTTAATTCAATTAATTATACATAAATCATGAAAATCATAATCTTATAATTGTACATATCATCATGAAAATTTCTATTGAATTACTTAATCATACTCTAACTTCAATTCACACATAAAATTATAATGATATCAATTAAAATATTCCTTTTAAAGTCATAAGAATTCTCATAAACTTTTATAATCGTAAATTAATCTTTTAGTTACTCAAATCATGAATTTGTACATAAAATTTTGAGAATTTGAATATAAAATTGTCTTACTTAAGTTATGTCATGTCATAAAATTATTTAATAAATAACAACAATTAAAGTCATATAATTCTCACATGAAATCTTAGAAAAACTTTCATATTATGAGATAATAAAATTATATATATATATATATATGTATATAAATAAATATATATAAAAGTACATGAACCTTTAGTTTGTTTGGATACTAGTTTTCGAGTGCTTTGACATCATAACATCAATATTTGTTAAATTTCATTCCTTTAAATTTTCATCAATTACTTACATTTTCTTTATTGCAGTCCAGAAGAGAATTATATTTCTTCTCTTAAAAAATAAGTGTTTGTTCGTTTTGGAATAGAGGTATATGTGGACATTCAAATAGAGTTTAGTGGTTGTGTTTATATTATTATAATAGTAGATGTGATATAATATATAATTGTTGACTGGATCATAATTAAAAATTTGTTGGGATTTGTTGAGTTAATGATTGGATATTTTGTGGTGTGAGTTGTAAGATATTTTGATTTTTGTAATATTATTGTGTAACTAAAACAAAATTTAAATTATCCGAATTCAATTTTTTATTTCATAAATTTTAATTAAAGAAATTTAATTCTAAAATAAATATTATTTTATATATAGTTTTCAAAAATTATAAAAAAATTGAAGTACATTTTCTTAAATCAATAATTCTATATAATTAAAATATTTTAAAATATGTCTTGTTATCGATTCATCTAATATAATATCTTAATAATTGTCAAAACAAAAATTTGTACAAGACCTATGTGGGACAAAATATAAATAGTTTTATTTATTTATTTTTGAATTTTCAGTTTTTATTTTAATTTTTCGGTAGACTTTTTAACTTATTTTTAGTTATCACCTTTTTATTAGATTTTTTGGGATTTTTTTCTCTAAAGTTTTTGAGGGATTTTGATGTTAGTTTTTACATTTTCATTATTTTTTGTTTTATTTTATTGTTTAGTTTTTAATTTTTTTCAAAATTATCAAAATATGATCTTATGTGATATATTTTGAGATACAAAAAATCAGAAAACTGAAAAACATCCCCAATAAACACAAATTTTCTCACCGCATTTAATAATTATCTTATGCATATTATATATATATATATATATTTAAGATTATAAAATTATACAATGATTTCTTGATATTGTCTGTTGTGTCATTTAATTTTTAATGGACATTTCTTTGTAATATACAAAATCTAATAAAATTATTGTTTTATTACTTCTTTTTCTTATGTCTAGCGTGTTATATTTTTGGTCAAAGATTATAAATTCTAGACGAAATGATTACCATATTATCATATATTATTTACGGAGATATTTTAAAATTCAACTTCCCCTTTACGGAGATTTTTTTACCTATAAAATCAGTAGATGCATCATGTTGCTCTCGCGTGCTTTCTCTTGTCTTTCTTCATGGCTTCATTCAAAACCATTTTGGGAACTTCAATTCTCTAAGAATTTTATCCCAAAAAAATCTCAAGATAGACATCATTTTGCTCTTGTACGCTTTCTCTTCTCTTTCTTCATCACTTTGTTCGTGTACATTGTTTTTTGTTTTATATTTTGTACAACTTATTTTTTTCATATCCTATTGAAATTCCTGTCTCATTAAAATTATGTAAGTTTGTTTTTGATTTTATAAATCTTACTAATTTCTTATAGTGTTTTTTTTTTTTTTTTTTTTTTTTTTTATAATATTTTTTCTCATTTTAGTCTTATTTGAAGTTTATATGTTATTAATGATGTGTTTGTGTGTTTACGTTGTCACATAAAGAAGTATATGTATTTCATGTGAATATTTTTTTGCAGTGACCGGGGAGTTCTAATTCCATCCAACGAGCTATTAGAGAAGGCGGACATCGTACTAGTTAGTCATTTAGGTAAAAATTATCATAATTTATACACACTTAATATACACATTTGAAATCCGACAATCATATTATAAACTTATGTTAATCTATATTTTATTCAATATATGAATACATTTAATATTTGTGTGTTATTATTTTTCTACCAATAGTCTTGCTCAAATAAACTTATTTAGTGACGAAAGCCCAAATGATGTGAATTAACATTAGATTTTTTTATTAATTCTTTTTATTCCTGGTGCAATAGAATACAAGTAATTATGAATATACTTCAAAATCAGTAACTTCGTATATGTACAAATTACAGCCATTTTCTAGAGGAATTTATAAAGATGCAAATCCTATAAAGTCTATAATGATGGCAAATAATTTTACAATGCATTTCAATCATAAAGTATCTGATTTCATAATATCTCCATAAAAGGAAATGCCACCAAATTCCTTGACAAGAATGTAAAATATGTATACAGACTACTGTTGGATTTAGGTTAGATTTCTTTTCTTATTGGGAAAAAATATTTGAATTTTACAATACAATCTTGCATTTTTTGTTATATATAATGTATGTAATAAAATTTTCCTATCAAGAAAATTATAATTAATTTCCTGATAAAAAATAATTTTTCTCAAATAATTATAAATCTTAATTTTTAGCTGAATTTGAAATTTGAAATTTATCTTCTATCTTTTTTGGACTACAACATAGCATGTTTTTGAAATTAATAAGAATCACACATAAAATCATTTTATGGTAAGACTTAACTCATGAGTTTATTGCGATTCTATCATAATGATATTATACTTGATTTAACTTATTTAGATAGACAAAATTGTAAATTATAGATCCATAGAAGTAAAATTGTGATTTTTTAACAACATTCAAGCTTCCCCTTATTTTCATTGGTATCTGTCTTCATAATAACCGAAAACACATGTAAATTAATATTTATATAGTGTTGTGCCATTTCATTTTTAATACAGTTTTCTTTATAAAATACAAATTTATATAAAAATCATTTAACTAATTACTTCTTTTATTTATGTTTCACATATTATATTCTTTCTCAAAGATTATGAAATTGTAATTTCTGTTTTTTTTTTTCAATGTGGTGTCATTTAATTTTTAAGGCACTTTTCTTTTTAATTTAATAAATTTATAGAAATTAACATAATAGTTTACTTATTATTTTTGAATTATCTTACACATAATCTATATATATATATTTATATATATATTTTCAATGATTATGAAATTTTAATTTCTTTATATTGAGTGAGGTGTCATTTGATTTTTAAGGCATTTTTTAAATGTACATAAATCTTATAGAAATTATCATAATAGTTTACATATTAATTTTTAATTAGCTTGCGTACATTATATATTTTTGTCAATTATAAAATGGTAGAATGATTTCTTTATACTGTGTGTGATGTAATTTAATTTTTAATGCACATTTCTTTGTAATTTACAAAATCTAATAATGTTATTTGTTGTATTACTTCTTAATTTATGTCTCATGTATTATATTTGTCATCAAAGATTATAAAATTTTAGATGAAATTATTGTCATATTATCGTATCACATATACGGAGATATTGTTTTTAATTCAAGTTCCCCTTTATGAAGATTCTTTAACCTATAAATCTATAGACAACTTCATGTTACTCTCGTGCGCTTTCTCTTGTCTGTCTTCATCACTTCGTTCATAAGATTGTGTAATTCGCTTCTCAGATAATTTTTTTCCCAACAAAAAGCCATAGATGACATCCTTTTGCTCTCGTACGCTTTCTCTTCTCTTTCTTCATCACTTCGTTCATTTACACTGTTGTTTCTTTTATATTTGTACTCTGTCTCTTTCCATACCCTACTAAAATTTCTTTCTCATTAAAAAGTTTTAAGTATTTTTTTTATTTATACATCAGAATTTTATTTTATTTTATTTATTTATTTTTTAATCTTCTTATCAATTTAGTCTTCTTTTGAGGTTTATATTTTATACATAATGTTTTTGTATGTTTATGTTATCATGTGAATATTTTTTTGCAGTAATTCGTTAATCCTAATTCCATCCAACGAACTTTTAGAGAAAGTGGACGTCACACTAGTTAATCATTCAGGTAAATCTGAATCATAACTTATACACACTTATTATACATATTTGAGATCCGACACCCACATCATGGTTTTGTCATAATCTATATTTTTGCACGTGATAAATCCTCATTTACTAAAACATTAAAAAAAAAAAAATCTTTTGTGGCATGCAAATTTTTAATGCAATTTTCTTTATAAAATACAAAATCATATAAAAATCATTTTACTAATTAACAAATTAATTCTTTTATTTATGTTTCAAATATTATATTTTTCGTCAAAGATTATGAATAAATTACTTTTTGTTTTTTAAATAATAAATCATATAGAAATTACCGTAATAGTTTACTTATTTTTTTTTGAATCATCTTACAAATATTATATTTTTTTCCAGTGATTATGAAATTCTAATTTCTTTATATTGAATGTTATAGAAATTATCATCATAGTTTACATATTACTTTTTGAATTATTTTATGTAAATTATATTTTTTGTTGAAAATTATAAACTTGTAGAATAATTTATTCATATTGTATGTGATGTCATTTCATTTTTAATGCACATTTCTTTGTAATTTATGAAATCTAATAATATTATTTCTCGTATTACTTCTTAATTTATGTCTCATGTATTATATTTTTTTTATCAAAGATTATAAAATTCTAGACGAAATTATTGCCATATTATCATATCACATATACGAAGATTTTTTAATTCAATTTCCCTTTATGAAGATAATTAAACATAATCTATAGACGACATCATGTTCCTCTTTTGCACTTTCTCATTTCTTTCTTCATCACTTTGTTCATAAGATTTTAGTACCATTTCTCAAAAAAAATCTTTTTACAAAAAAAATCCATAGATTTTCTCTTATACGCTTTCTCTTTTCTTTCTTTATCACTTTGTACATATACATTGTTTTTTCTTTTATATTTGTAATTTTGTACCCCTAATGAAATTCCTTTTTCATTAAATTTTTTTTAAGTAGTTTTTTCAATTTATAATCAGACTAATTTCTCATGTGTTTTTTTTTTTTTGTCTTTTCAAATTTCATATCAATTTAGTTTTCTTTTGTGGTTTATATTTTATACATGATGTTTTTGTATGTTTATGTTTCCATAGAAAGATGTATATCTATTTCATGTGAATATTTTTTGCAGTAACTCGGGATTACCAATTCCATCCAACGAACCTTTAGAGAAGGCGGACATCACACTAGTTCAGGTAAATCTAAATCATAACTTATACACACTTATTATACATATTTGAGATCCGATAGCAATATCATGGTTTTGTAATAATATAAATTCTACATGCAATAAATCCTCATTTACTGAAATATAGAAAATAAAACTAATGTTAAAAATCATTTGTGGCATGAAAAATATTCTAAAAGTTTTCTTAAATAATTTAACTCATCGTATTTGCCATTTTAAAATACGATTTCATTAAAATATTCTTATAAAGGATGTAATATAAAACATTCTCGACTCTAAAATTTTATCTTTTGAAATTTCAAATACTAATTTTTTTTTTTCATAAGACTTGTGGATAATCATACAATAAAAATTGCACAAATATCATTAATTATACATTTTTACCCTAATCTAATTAATGTTATTAACTTTACAAAAATTACAACAATCATAATCTTCGACACAATTCTATAAATTCAATTTATAACTTCTCAAAGTAGAGGAAAAACACTACAAATTAAAAGTGAAACACGTTATCATATCATTAAATATAACACAATATGAAAAATTATAATAGAGATTTTCACTAAAGTAAAATGGTTAATTGATTATCACTTAGACATTCCTCGAATGTTCAGGCATTAAGGTCCTCGTGTCTTTGTGAAAAACATAGATGTTTATTTTGACATTTGATATTACCCCAAATGGAGGCCCTCATGTCTTTGTGATAATCATGGATGTTTATTTTGACATTTGATATTACCCCTAATGGAGGCATTCTAGATTATAGTACTCTGGGGAAATAATGAATCTGGACCTTTGTAAGGGTCAAGCATTGAAGGTGTATGGCATTGTTGAGGAAATATCTCACCATCGACACCAGTAACTCATTCGTTGTGAATCTTTTTATTCATACATATTTTATAAACGGAAAAATTATTTGGCGCTAGCTCAAATACTTCTTCCCATAGTAGTCATAATAGAGACTGTACAAATACATTTTTACCGGAAAATAAAAAAATTATAATCAATAATAAATAATTCAAAATTTATTTCAAGGTTTTGTTTGCAATATAAAAGGATAGAATACGAGTTTACATTGATGAAATTCTTTCATTGTATAGACATTTCTTTAGAAAAATGATGATATGAGAGGAATTGAGAAAAATCTCTTGTGTCACAAACAAATAAAATTCTTTTAATTTACATAAACAAAATTCTATATCCTTATATTCATAGTCCTACTAACTGGATGTGAGCCCCTGGAAAAGATAAATCCATGACTAAATTTATTTTAATAAAATGAAAATCCTTGAACTCTTGTAGGAAGCCATGATAATTAGCACTATGGAGTTATCTCAAGGATGGCGTTGGTGACAATTAAGGTTTTACCAAAAACCAAGTTTTTCATCACATCCTTTCTATAAGAGAGCAATTGAAAGTTTTTCAGGTGATTAATTTCAAGAATTATATAGCTTAGATATGGTAGATCACAGTAACAATCGAACTCCACAAATTTTCCATGATAATAGAATGTATGGAGACAAGAAGAATTTACCGCGATGGAATGCACATCAAAACAGTCCTGACCACCCAAGTTTGCAGAACTTGTCCTAAATTCCTAAGTGAGAAAATGGAATTTCATTTTATCAGTGTCAACGCCCTCAGGGTTAGGCAGTTCGCAAACATTGCCTCCACCCATACAGGTCGGGCCTTAGTGTCCTGGAGAGTGACCTCTCAGATTGTGCAACACATTTGAGTTGACTGGCAAGTGAACTAGCAGTTAATGAGCTTCATTATTCTTAAGCTATTGTTGTCGATGAGATTGTAGCTAAGAATTAGGTTTTTCTTCAAATGGGTGGAATCTAGATCGAGTTCCTTTACTTTCAGACAAGTAGAGCTGTGGCCTATCCACTCGGAAACAACCTCTTCATGGTCAGTTGCTTCAAAGTACAGTTAAATTTTATTTGCACAAATGGTTAGCAAATTTTTTTTTTTATTTTAAATGGTTAGCAAAAGAATTGTCGATTGAAAATATGTACTCGTTTCTTGATAAATTCCTGGCGAAATCTCTTTCGAAAGAGAGGTTTAAGCATAACATCGATGAATTTATGAATCTTCTGATAGAACAGAAATGCTACAAAGTTGTTTTATTGAAAGGACAGAGAATGTGTTCGATAATATCCACAGGCAGATAAAGATTTTTGATTTTCTGGTGAGAGAATGAAACAGTGTTGTTTTGGTTTGATTGGGAAGCCATTGGGAAGCCATTTCTATTGACAGTTAATGAACACAAACAAAATTCTATGATATTTTGGGAAAAACTCTATGCTTGAATAGATTTGGATAATTCTTGACAATTGCAAAGTTTTTGTCAAAATAACATAGAATATTATATTTTTGTTAATTTTCTGTCAATATAAATGGCTTCCCCATCAAACCAAAACATCATTGTTTGATACTCTCACAAGAAAATCGAAGATCTTTACCTGCCTGAGGATGTTATTGAACATATTCTCTCTTTCCATTCAATAAAACAACTTTGTAGCCTTACTGTTCTATCAAAAAGATTCATAAAATTATGGATGTTTAGCAGAAATCTATCTTTGAGATTTTGCCCGAAATTTATCAAGAAACGTGTACATATTTTCGATCAACAATTTTTTTGCTAACCATTTAAACAATTGTGCAAATAAGTTCAAGCTGTACTTTGATGCAACTTACCATGAAGCCGTTGTTGTCGATTGGATAGGCCACAGTTCTACTTGTCTAAAAGTAAAGGAACGCGAACTCGATTTCATCCATTCGGAGAAAACCCTAATTCTAAGCTACAATCTCATCGAAAATGATAACTTAAGAATAAAGAAGATTGTTAACTGCGAGCTTCACCCGCCAGTCAACTCAAATTGGCTGAGCAATCTGATGTAGGTAACTCTCCAGGACATAAGGGCCCGACCTGTATTGGTGGAGGCATTATTTGTGAACTGCCCGACCCTAAGGGCCTTGTAACTCATAAAATGCAAGTCCATTTCCTCACTTAGGGCTTCAGGATAGTTCTATAAACTTCTGTGGTCAAGGACGGTTCCGATGTGCATTCCATCACGGTAAATTTCCTTGTCTCCGTACGTTCAATTATCATGAAAAAATTACGGAGTTATAGTTTATACTGCACTTTACCCTATCTGAGTGATGTAATTATGGAAATTTCTCACCCGAGAAGCTTTCAATTGCTCTCTCATGGAAACAAAACGATGAAAAGCCCGGCTTTTGTTAACACCTTAACTGTCACCAGCCCCATCCTTGAGGTACCTCTAATTGTAATAACCTCGTGGGGTTTTTTATTTTAGTGATGTTTATTAAAATAAAATTTGCAATGGATTTTATCTTTTATAGGGGCTGACAGCGAGGTATCAGGACTATGAATACAATGCTATGAAATCTTGTTTATGAAAAATAAAGGAATTCCATTTGGTTGTGACACTAGAGAATTTTCTCAATCCCTTTGATGTCAGTATTTCCTGAAGAAATGTCCATACAGTGAGACAGTTCTCATTCTATTTTATTATATTGCAAAAAAAAAAAAAAAAAAAAAAAAAAAAAAAAAAAAAAATTAATAAAATTAATTTTGACTTATTTGTTGTTTATTTATTTAATTCTGATAGCTCGGGAAGAATGTATTTGGACGTGGTCTCTAATTGGAATACCGTGGATAGATGTATTTGAGCGAGTGTGAAATACTTTTCCCTTCTACAAAATACCTAAAAAAAAAAACAAAAAATAAAAGAACTCACAAAGAAGGAGTCGCCTGTGTCGTAGCAAGATGCTTCGTCAAGAATGCCACACACCTTCAATGTCTAGTCCTTGTGAAGGCTCATTCATTATTTTCCAAAATATTACAATCTAGAATGCTTCCATTTGGAGGTAATATCAAATATTGAGATCAACATATTTGAATATCACAAAGTCATGAGTGTCATAATATGCCTGGATATTTATGTGATAATCAATTTTCGTTGGTTTTTATAGAAAATGTCTAAGTTTGTGATTTTTATAATTTTTAGATTTTGCGTACGATTTGTATTGTATGATTGATTATACACAAGTCTAGGAAAAGAATCAGTATTCAAAATTTAAATGCTGGGTTATCAGATAGATGTTGCAACTTTCTCTGTCTCTAGGTTGAGGACTTTGAAGGCCTCACAAATTCAAATAAAAATATAATAAAAATACATAAAAAATAAAAAAATTAAGTTATGTTGTATTTGCTATCTTGGTCAATTCTCATAAAATTGTCGATTTAGGTATAATTTGATTGAGAATGAATGTCAAAACTAGTTGTTAAAATCAAACTTCCATCGAAGAGAAGCAAATGAAAGGCTTTCATAAAAATTCTCGTAGAATCGAGAATGAAGTTGTGCATAAGGATGTTGTGCTCAGCCTGGAATACAATCATGAAGTTGAAGAAATTCCTAGAGGCATACCGTCAGAAAAATTTCTGTTCACACCGAGTGCATTGATGTGGAAGACATAATTATTGATCACATATATTTTTCATGTCAAGTCCTCGTAACCTTTTATATACGTAAAAATTACAATTACATATTTAACACGTTAATCCAATACAAGTTAGTTTTGATTAATTAGATAAAAATACAACTTCTTAAAATTATAAATATTCATAATACAACTTTATTTTTGTTCGTGTATCTGCTAATTTATCATATATATTATTATCTTTATAATCCCGTTATCGATCACTTGAAAGGGCATTTAAGAGAAGCCTTTTCACCTTTAAATCATTACATGTGCAAATAGATAGAGTAAGATTTAAAATTAAAGAATAATTAAAGTATTCCTGATTAATTATGAAATAATATTAAATAAAATTTAAATTTAATGAATTGAGAATGTCCAAACATAAAAAAATAAAAAAACACCAAAGTCAAACTTGAAGCCTACTCCTTATAAGCCTATGAAATGAACTAATTTATGTGCAAAGAAATTAATAAAACCTATGAGTAGTTTGATCTCGGATCATTAAAAATGGTGGTGTTGTGGTTGATGTGGGGTTGGTAGATCGAAACGCTGAAAATCATTGCGCTGCTACATCTGACCTGCCCGATTTACGAGCCCATTTTCTAAGACCGATGCCTTAATTGGATTGTAAAAAATGGTGGTGGTGGTGTTGATGTTGATTGACCCTTAGAAACTAGCTTCTTCTTGTCCTTGTCCACTGAACTGTAGCTCCGAGTGGATAGTGCTGCTACCACTGACCTGCCAGATTTACGAGCCCATTTTCAAAGCATGTTTTTCCATTTGCTAAATTGCATACACTGTCTTCTCATATTTATGATTTTCTAGATGATAGTTTATCTCCATATACTATCCACCATTTACAAAATCAACCTACATTTCAATCCCCTGTCACAAATTCGTCCTCACAGCACATCCCTCCAAATGTGACCATGACTTTGCCACCTACTAGCCCAATTCCAGCAATCCCACAACATGCTCATCATCCAACAAGCCCACAAGATCTCGCTGGGCCACCCATAGCAAGCCCACCGGCTGCTTCTATTGGCTCTTCTCCTCATAGCCCACCTCTCTCACTAAATGCCCATCTTACTTTTCTACTTCCCTCTCAACCACGACCCACATAAAAATCGACCCCCAAGCACTTCCATTCTCCATTTGTCCCATCCAGGAGCCCCCAATGGTGACCCGAAGCCAAAACGGTATTTTTATACCTAATAAAAAATATCATGCTTTGCCAGCCATAGTTACGAGGTTACCTTTGCCTCGTAATTAATTGGCTGCTCTTCATGACCCGAATTGAAAAATGGCTACGGATGATGAATATGATGCTCTTATTAAAAATAAGACGTGGGAGTTAGTGCCCCGTCCATCTAATGTGAATGTGATTCGGTCTATGTGGATTTTTACTCATAAAGAAAAATCTAATGGTGTGTTTGGGAGGTATAAAGACCGTCTTGTAGGTGATGGAAAAACTCAGCAGGTTGGTATTGATTGTGGTGAGACATTTAATTCGGTTGTTAAACTGGCAACGATTCAGATTATGCTTAGTCTTTCTCTCTTGCAAGCATGGCCAATTCATCAGTTGGATGTTAAAAATGCTTTTATTCATGGCAAGCTTATAGAGACAATATATATGCATCAACCTTTGGGGTACCGGTATCGTAGGCATCCTAATTATGTGTGTCTTTTGCGTAAGTTTTATATGATAAGCAAGCTCCCTGGGCTTGGTATACACAATTTGCTGATTTTGTTCTGTCTATTAGTTTCACTAACAACAAAGTGACAACTCATTGTTCAATTACACCAAGGGGAAGATATGGCTTACATTTTATTATATGTTGATGATATCATTCTCATTGGATGCTCTATTATGGATCTTCTTAGTTCTGAATTTTATTATGGATCTTCTTAGTTCTGAATTTATCTTGGTCCCTTTAATTATTTTCTTGGTATTAATGTGACTCAAAATAATGGTGGTTTGTTTCTTTCACAATGCAAATATGCTGAAGAAATAATTGAGCGTGCCGGAATGTCTTCTTGAAAACCGCCTGCCACTCCAGTTGACACCAAGTCAAACGTTAGTGTTATTTCTGGTTTTACATTTGACAATCCCACTCTTTATCGGAGTCTTGCATGGGCTCTAGAATATCTCACTTTCACCTAGTTGGATATCTTTTATGTGGTCCAACAGGTTTGCCTTCATATGCATGATCCGAGAGTTGATCATATGTTTGCTCTCAAGCAGGTTATTCGGTATGTTAAGGGTACTTTGGACCATGAGCTTCATCTATACCCGTCTTCTTTCTCTACACTTGTCTTTTATACTGATGCATATTAGGGTGGGTGCCCTGATACGTGGCGATCTACGTCAAGTTATTGTGTATTTTTGGGAGACAACATGGTCTCATGGTCGTCTAAACGACAACCCACTTGTCTCGTTCTAGTGCCGAGACCGAGTATCGTGGGGTTGCAAATGTTGTCTCTGAGTCATGTTGGCTTCAAAATCTTCTCTTGGAGTTGCATTGTCCGATTAAAAAGGCCACTCTTGTTTATTATGACAATGTAAGTGCTATTTATTTGTTGGGAAATCCAGTTCAACATCAACGTACTAAACATATTCAAATGGATATTCATTTTTTAGAGACGATGTTGCCCACGGACAGGTCCGGGTTTTTCATATGCCATCACGATATCAGATTGCGGATATATTCACCAAGGTTCTTCTTTGAGGATTTTCAAGACCATCTTAGCGTCCGTAAACCTCCCGCTTCGACTGCGGGGGTGTGTTAAATATATTGTATATATTTACTGATCAATGTAAATAATTAGTTTCCTAATTATTTGAATGTTAAATATATACAATATATTTAGTGGTCAATATAAATAATTAGTTTCCTAATTATTAACCTAGTTTTATGCCTACACTTAGACTTCATATATTGTATATATGGGCCATTGTGTTAATGAGAATGATCAAGACTAATCAGTTCATTTCATAGGCTTATAAGGAGTAGGCTTCAAGTGTAACTTTCGTATTAATTTTTTATGTTTGGATATTTTCAATTCATTGAATTAAAATTTTATTTAATATTATTTCCTAATTAATCAGGAATACTTTAATTGTTCTTTAATTTTAAATTTTACGCTATCTATGTGCACATGTAATGATTTTAAGGTGAAAAAACTACTTTGAAATGTCTTTCAAGTGATCGATAACTAGATTATAAAGATAATAATATATATGTACCAAATAAATTAGCAGACACACGAGAAAAAATAAAAATAAAGTTGTATTATGATTATTTATAATTTTTAAAGTCTTATTTTTATCTAATTAATAAAAAATAACTTGTATTGGATCAACCTATTAAATACGTAACTGTGATTTTTACGTATATAACAGGTTACGAGGACTTGACATGAAAAATATATGTGATCAATAATTACGTCTTCCACGTCAATGCACTCTGCATGAATGACTAGTTTTGACATTCACTCTCAATCAAATTATAGCTAAATCGACAATTTTATGAGAATTAACCAAGGTAGCAAATACAACATAACTTTGAATTTTTTATTTTGTATTCATGTATTTTTATTATGTTTTTATTTTAATTTATGAGGCCTTCATAGTCCTCAACCTTGAGAGAGAGAACGTTGCAACACCTATCTCACAGCCATCATTTGAATTTTGAATTCTAATTCTTTTCCTAGGACTTGTGTATAATCATACAAGACAATCGCACACAAAATCTAATTATTGTTATTAACTTTATAAAAATTATAATCTTAGACATTTTCTATAAATTCAATTTATAGCTTCTCAAAGTAGAGAAAAAACACACTATTAACTAAAATTCAAACACAAAATCATATCATTAAATAAAACATAAAAATTACAATAGTGATTTACACTTTAAAAAAATAAAAATAAAAACCATTATACCTCAAATGTCCAAGCATATTATGACACTCGTGTGTTTGTGTATTCAATTATATTGATCTCGATATTTGATATTACCCCCAAATGGAAGTATTCTAGATTGTAATATTTTAGAAAATAATGAACGGGCCTTCACAAGGACTAGACATTGAAGGTGTGTGGCATTCTTGAAGAAGCATCTTGTTACGACACGAGCAACTCCTTCTTTGTGAATCTTTTCTTTTTTTTTTTTTTTTTTTTTTTTTTTTTTTTTTTTTTTTTTACGTATTTTCTAAAAGGAAAAACTATTTCGTAGTTGCTCACATACTTCTACCTGTGTTAGTCCCAATATAGACCACGTCCGAATGCATTCTTCCCGAGCTATCAAAAATAAATAAATAAACAACAAATCCGTCAAAATTAATTAAAAGTTGTTCTTCTTTTTTTTTTTTTTTTTTTTTTTTACAATATAATAAAATATAATGAGAGTTTACATTGATGGGCAACTATCTCATTGTATACATTTCTTCTGGAAATAATAAAATAAGAGGGATTGAAAAAACTCTGTAGTGCCACAATAAAAAAGAATTCCTTTAATTTTCATAAACAAAATTCCATATTATTGTATTCATAGTCCTGATACTTGGCTGTCAGCCCCTGTAAAAGATAAATCCATGGAAAATTTTATTTTCATAACATTAATAAAATAAAAACCCCGGTCATCCTCTGTAAAAGATAAATCAATGGAAAATAAAATAAGAGAGCAATTGAAAGCTTCTTGGGTGAGCAATTTCTATAATTACGTTGCTCAAATAGGGTATATCGCAGTATAAACTATAACTCCGTAACTTTTTCATGATAATTGAATGTACGGAGATAAGGAAATTTACGATGATGGAATGCACATCGGAACAGTCCTTGACCACTGAAGTTTGTAGAACCTATCCTGAAGCCCCCTGAGTGAGGAAATGGACTTGCATTTTATGAGTTACAAGGCCCCTAGGGTCAGGCAGTTCACAAATAATGTTTCCACGATCACAGGTAAGGCCCTTATGTCCTGGAGAGTTACCTCCGTCAGATTGCGCAGCCCATTTGAGTTGACTGGCAGGTGAAGCTCATAGTTAACAAGCTTCTTTATTCATAAGTTATCATTTCGATGAGATTGTAGCTTAAAATTAGGTTTTTTCCGAATGGATGAAATCGAGTTTGAGTTCCTTTACTTTTAGACAAGTAGAACTGTGGCCCATCCCCTCGACAACATCGGCTTCATGGTCAGTTGCATCAAAGTACAACTTGAATTTATCTACACAATTTTTTAAATGGTTAGCAAAGAAATTGTTGATCGAAAATATTTACTCGTTTCTTGATAAATTTCTGGCATGATCGAAAATATTTACTCGTTTCTTGATAAATTTCTGGCAAAATCTCTATCAAAAGAGAGATTTCTGCAGAACTTCCATGATTTTATGAATCTTTTTTCGATAGAATAGTAAGACTGCAAAGATGTTTTATTGATAGGAAAGAGAGAATATGTTCAATAACATCCTCAGGCAGGTAAATGAGTACATATTTTTGATCAACAATGCTTTTGCTAACCATTTAAACACTTGTGCAAATAAATTCAACTGTACTTTGATGCAACTGACCATGAAGAGGTTGTTTCCGAGTGGATAGGCCACAGTTCTACTTGTCTGAAAGTAAAGGAACTCGAACTGGATTTCACCCATTCTAAGAAAAGCCTAATTCTTAGCTACAATCTCATCGACAACAATTAACTTAAGAATAATGAAGCTCGTTAACTGCGAGCTTCACTTGCCAATCAACTCAAAGGGTTGCACAATCTGAGAGGTCACTCTCCGGGACACAACGGCCTGTATTAATGGAGGCATTGTTTGTGAACTGCATGACCCTGAGGGCCTTGACACGGATAAAATGAAATTCCATTTTCTCACTTAGGGATTTAGGACTGTTTTGATGTGCATTCCATCACGGTAAATTCTCTTTGTCTCCGTACATTCTATTATCATGGAAAAATTGCGGAGTTCAATTATTATTGCGATCTACCTTATTTAAACTTTATAATTCTTGAAATTACTCTCCCGAGAAACTTTCAATTGCTCTCTTATAGAAAGGATGTGATGAAAAACATGGCATTTTGTAAAACCTTAATTGTCACCAACACCATCCTTGCGGTAACTCTATTTCATGGCTTCCTACAAGAGTTCAAGTATTTTTATTTTATTAAATTAAATTTAGCCATGGATTTATCTTTTCTAGGGGCTTACAGCTAGGTATCAGGACTATGAATACAATCATATAGAATTTTCTTTATGTAAATTAAAAGAATTTCATTTGTTTGTGACACTAGATAGTTTTCTCAATCCCACTAATATCATCAATTTTCTGAAGAAATGTCTATACAATGAGAGATTTTCATGAACGTAAACTCTCATTCTATTTTTTTATATTGCAAACAAAATGTATATGAACAAAGTGATGAAGAAAGAAAAGAGAAAGCTACAAGAGAAACAGAATGTCATCTATGGATTTCTTTTTGGAAAAAGAAAATTTTCAGAGAAATGAAGTGCCCAAAATCTTATGAACGAAGTGATGAAGAAAAACAAGAGAAAGCGCACGAGAGTAACATGATGTCATCTATAGATTTTATATGTTAAAAAATCTTCATAAAGGGAAATTGAATTAAAAAACATATCTCTGTATATATGATATGATAATATGGCAATAATTTTGTCTATAATTTTATAATCATTGATGAAAAATATAATACATGAGACATAAATTAATTCCACAAATAATATTATTAGATTTTGTAAATTACAAAGACATGTGCATTAAAAATGAAATGACATCACATATCGTATGAAGAAATTATTCTACAATTTTAAAATTTCAACAAAAAATATAATATGCGTAAGATAATTAAAAAAGTAATATGTAGACTATTATGATAATTTCTTTAAGATTTTGTATATTTCAAAAAAATGCCTTAAAAACTAAATGACACCACACTCAATATATAGAAATTAGAATTTTATAATCTTTGAAGAAAAATATAATATGTGTAAGATAATTCAAAAAGTAATAAGTAATCTATTATGTTAATTTCTATAAGATTTATTATTATTTTTTCTAAAAACTGCCTTCAAAATTAAATGACCCCACACTGAAGAAATTAGAATTTCATAATCTTGACGAAAAATATAATATTTGAAACATAAATAAAAGAAGTAATATGTTAATTAATAAAATGATTTTGATATGATTTTGTGTTTTATAAAGAAAGTTGCATTAAAAATGAAATGGCACAACACTATATAAATATTAATTTACATGTGTTTTTGGTTATTATGAAAAAAGATACAAAACGAAAATAAGCCAAGCTTGAATGTTGTTAAAAAATCACAATTTTACTTCTTGGGAGAGCCATTTCAAGAATTACATCGCTCAGATAGTGTAGATCGTAGTAAAAACTAAACTCCGTAAATATTTCATGATAATGGAATGTACGGAGACAAGGAGAATTTACTGCAATGGAGTGCACATCGGAAGAATCCTTGACCACCAAAGTTTGCAGAACCTGTCCTGAAGCCCTGAGTAAGGAAATGGACTTGTATTTTATGAGTGTCAAGGCCCTCACGGTCTGCAGCTCACAGATAAAGCCTCCACAAATACAGGCCAGGCCCTTGTGTCCTAGAGAGTGACCTCTGTCAGATTGCGTAGCCCGTTTGAGTTGACTGGCAGGTGAAGCTCGCTTTTTTATTCTTAAGTTATTGTTGTAGATGTGATTGTAGCTTAGAATTAGGTTTTTCTTCGAATGGTGAAATCGAGTTCAAATTCCTCTACCTTCAAACAAGTAGAACTGTGGCCTATCCACTCGGAAAGAACGGATTCATGGTCAGTTTCATCAAAGTACAACTTGAATTTATCTGCACAATTGTTTAAATGGTTAGCGAAAAAAACTGTTGATCGAAAATATTTACTTGTTTCTTGATAAATTACGGGCAAAATTCTATCGAAAAAGAGATTTCTGCAGAACATCCATGATTTTATAAATCTTTTCGATTGAACAGTAAGTCTACAAAGGTCTTATATTGAAAGGAAAGAGAGGATGTGTTTGATAACATCCTCAGGCCTGTAGAGTTCTTCGATTTTCTTGTGAGAGTATGAAACAAATTTAGTTTGATGGAGAAGCCATTTCTATTGACAGAAAATGAACAAAACCCAAATTTTATGTTATTTTGACAAAAACGTGAGTAAATTTGGATAATTCTTGACAAAGAGAATGTTGACAAGAATTATCCAAATTTATTCAAGCATAGAGTTCTTGTCAAAATATCATGGAATTTGGTTTTTGCTCATTTTTTGTCAATAGAAATGGCTTCCCAATCAAACCAAAACAACATTGTTTCATACTCTCACAAGAAAATCAAAATTCTTTACCTGCATAAGAATGCTATCAACCGCATTCTCCATTTCCTTTCAATAAAAGAACTTTGTAGCCTTACTGTTCTATCGAAAAGATTCATAAAATCATGGATGTTCTGCAGAAATCTCTCTTTCCATAGAGATTTTGCCCCGAAATTAATCAAGAAACGAGTACATGATTTCCATCAGCAATTCTTTGGCTAACCATTTAAACACTTTTGCAGATAAATTCAAGCTATACTTTGATTCGACTGACCATGAAGCCATTGTTTCCGAGTGGATATAGGCCACTGTTCTACTTGTCTAGAAAAAAGGAACTCGAACTCGATTTTACTCATTCGAGTAAAAACCTTATTCTGAGCTACAATCTCATCGACGATGATAACTTAAGAATAATGAAGCTCGTGAAATACGAGCTTCACCTGCCAGTCAACTCAAGCGAGCTACACAATCTGAGGTAGGACGCTCTCCAGGACACAAGGGCCCGACTTAAATCGACGGATGCATTATTTGTGAATTGCTTGACCCTGTGGGCCTTACACTCATTAACTGCAATTCTATTTTCTCTTTAAGGGATTAAGGACATGCAAACTTTGGTGGTCAAGAATTGTTTTGATGTGCATTCCATCGCGGTAAATACTTCCTGTCTCCATACATCCCATTATCATATGGAAAATTTGCGGAGTTCAATTATTACTATTATCTACCCTATCTGAGCCATATAATTCTTGAAATTAGCCACCCCAGAACCTTTGATTTGCTTTCTCATAGAAAGGATGTGATGAAAAGCTTGGCTTTTGTTAATACCTTAACTGTCACCACCACCATCCTGTAATTCTATAGTACTAATTTCCCATGGCTTCCTACCAGAGTTGAAGGATTTTTATTTTATTAAAACGAAAATTTTCCATGGATATATCTTTTCCAAGGTCTGAGGGCTAGGTATTAGGATTATGAATACAAAGATATGCAATATTGTTCATGAAAATTAAAGGAATTCCATTTAATTGTGGCATCATAGAGTTTTCTTAATCCCTATGATGTCATCATTTTTTTGAAGAAATGTCTATAAATATAAATCTCATTCTATTTTTTTATATTGCACACAAAACCTTTAAATAAATTTTGATTGATTTATTATTGATTATAATTTTTCTGATAGCTCAGTAAGAATGCATTCAGACATAATCTCTATTGGGACAACAATGGGAAAAAGTATTTGAGTGGGACAGCAATGGTAAGAAGTATTTGAGCGAGCGCTAAATAATTTTTCCATTTATAAATATGTAAAAATAAATGCCCAAATTCACCATGAAGGAGTTGGCGGTGTCGATGGTGAGATACTTTCGCAACAATCCTATACACCTTCCATGCTTGACCCTTATGAAAAAAAAAATCATTATTTCCTAAAGTATTATAATCTGGGGATGATATCAAATGTTGAAATAATTATCCATTAACATCACGAAGACATGAGGACCATAATGTATGTACATTCAAGGAAATGGGTATATTGCATGCCACAAAAGTTTTTTTTTTTTTTTTTTTAGTAAGTGCGTATTATTGCTAGCAAAGTATAGATTATGACAAAACAATGATGTGGGTGTAGACTCAAATATGTAAAATAAATGTGTATAAGTTATGATTTAGATTTACCTGAATGACTAATTAGTGTGATGTCTGTCTTCTCTGAAGGTTCCTTGAGTGGAATTAAAATTCTTGAGTTACTCCAAAAAAATACACATGAAAAAGATATAATTTTTATGTGACAACATAAACACACAAACACATCATGTATAACATATAAACCTTAAAACAAGACTAAAATGATTAAAAAAAAAAAGAAAACTATAAGAAATTAGTCAGACTTATAAAATCAAAATCAAACTTAAAGTTTTAATGAGAAAGGAATTTCAATAGGGTACGAAAAAAGAAATTGTACAAAATATAAAAGAAAAAACATTGTACATAACAAAGTGATGAAGAAAGAGAAGAGAAAGCGTACGCAAGCAAAATGATGTCGTCTTGAGATTTTTTTGGGAAAGAATTGAAGTTCCCAAATACTTATGAACGAAGTGATAAAGAAAGAAAAGAGAGCGCACGAGAGCAACATGATGCGTTTACAATTTTTATAGGTAAAAAAATCTCCGTAAAGGGGAAGTTGAATTTAAAAATATCTCCGTAAAAGAGATATGAAAATATGGTAATCATTCCATCAAGAATTTTATAATCTTTCATGAAAAATATAATACGCAACAAAAAATAAAAAATAAAAAAGAAAAAGTAATTCAACAATAATTTTATTAGATTTTGTATATTACAAAGAAATGTTCATTAAAAATGAAATGACATCACACACAATATCAGAATTCATTGTACAATTTTATAATCTTTAACAAAAAAATATAATATGAGTAAAATAATTATTAAACTTGGTAGAAGTTAGAAAAATTGTGTTTTCATTTTGGAAATGTTTTTCAGTTTCCAGATTTTTTGTTTCTCACAAGTATCTCACATAAAATCATATGTTGAAATTTTTAAAAAAGTTTAATAACAAAATAATAAAATAAAACAATGCATAATGAAAATGTAAAATCTGACATCAAAATTCGTTAAAAATGAAAAAAATTCACATGAAAACATAAACATATAAAAACATCATGTATAAAATATGAACTCCAAAAGAAGACTAAATTGATAAGAAATAAAAAAAAAAAAATCCTCGAGAAATTTGTCTGATTTAATAAAAAAAAAAAAAAAAAACTTAAATAATTTTAATGAGAAAGAAATTGCAATAGGGTATGAAAAATGAAAGAGTACAACTATAACAACAATGTATATGGACGAAGTGATGAAGAAAGAGAAGAGAAAGCGTACTAGAGCAAAATGATGTCATCTATGGATTTTTTATGACAAAAAAAAGTCTGTGAGAAGTGAAGAATGGAATATCTTATGAACAAAGTGATGAAGAAAGACAAGAGAAAGCGCACGAGAGTAACGTGATGATGTCTATAAATTTTAGAAGGTTAAAAAATCTTCATAAAGGGGAAGTTGAATTAAAAACAATATGTCCGCATATGTAATATAATAATATGACAATAATTTCGTCTAAAATTTTATAATCTTTGACAAAAAATATATTACATAAGACATAAATTAAGAATTAATGCGATAAATAATATTATTATATTTTTTATATTACAAAAACAATGTGCATTAAAAATGAAATGACATTAAACACATTATCAAGAAATCATTCAAAATTTTATAATCTTTGACAAAAAAATAATATATATAAGATAATAAAATATTTAATACGTTTTGTATATTTAAAAAATGCCTTAAAAATTAAATGACATCACACTCAATATAAAGAAATTAAAATTTCATAATTTCTGAAGAGAAATATAGTAAGTTTTAAGATAATTCAAAAAATAATACATAAACTATTATGTTAATCTATATAAGATTTATTATATTTTAAAAAAAAGTGTCTTCAAAATTAAATGACACCGCAATGAATATAAAGAAATTATAATTTCATAATCTTTGACAAAAAATATAATATCTGAAATATATATAAAAGAAGTAATATATGAAAATAAGGGAAAACTTGTATGTTAAGAAATCACAATTTTACTTCTACGGATCTATAATTTACAATTTTGTCTTTCTAAATAAGTTAACTCAAATATAAAATTATTACGATAGAAGTGCAATAATCTCATGTGTTATGTCTTACGATTTTATGATGTGATTCTTAGTAATTTAAAAAACTTGCTATTTTGTAGCCCAAAATATATAAAACATAGATTTTAAAATTTAAAATTTGAATAAAATTAAGATTTATAATTATTTGAGCAAATTATTACAAAGAAAGCCGGCTAAGCTGAAGATTATAATTTTTTTCCAACTTCATAGCTCTAGTTAACATCAAACTTTGTTAATATATATATATATATATATATATATATATATATATGTTTGTGTTTGTGTGTATGTGTTACAAAAAATGTTTTCTTATTTCATTTCACCATGATCCATTCTCATTGTTCTCTAAGAACAAACATGTTTATTAAATTTCGAATGCTTTTATAAAATGTATGAACTTAAATTCCTTATTGGTTAATGTATTTATATATTGTAAAATTTACTGAATTAACTGTAAAAATATTTTTAATGAACTGTAAAAATATTTTTAAAATTATATATATATATATATATATATATGTTTTAAAGGTATTTTATAAGGTTTGTAAAATTTTATTATTTTACGATTTAATTTTACGAACCGTCCATAGATTTTTTTTTTTTTTTTTTAGTTTTTTAAATTGAACATATGTGTTCTTGACAATATTTTTTACCAGAAAATTAATTATAATTTTTTTGTATTATCAGCATTAGGTAGGTGCTATAATTTAAAAATTTCGAGATAGGAAAATAATATTAAATATATATAAAACAAAAAATGCAAGGTTGTATTGTAAAATTCAAATATTTTTCCAATAAGAAATGAAATCTAACCTAAATCCTACTGTGTACATAATTTGCATTATTGTCAAGGAATTTGGTGGCATTTGATGGAGATATTTTGAAACCAGATAATTTATGATTTAAATGCATTTTATAATTATTTGCTATCATTGTAGACTTTACAGGATTTGTATCTTTATAAATTCCTTTGGAAAATGGATGTAATTCATATATATACAAAGTTATTAGTTTTAAAGTATATTCATAATTACTTGTATTATATTGCACCAAGAATAAAAAGAATTAATAAAAAATTCTAATGTTAATTCACAATATCCTGGAAAACAATATTTCTGTCAAAACTAATTACACACAAATATTAAATTTATTCATATATTGAATAAAAATAGATTAACCCAAGTCTATGATATAATTGTCGGATCTCAAATGTGTATATTAAGTGTGTATAAGTTATGATTCAGATTTGCCGAATGACTAACTATTGCGATGTCCGACTTCTTTAAAAGTTCATTGGATGGAATTAAAACTCTTGAGTCACTGCAAAAAAGTATTCACATGAAAAAGATATATTTTTTTTCATGTGACAACATAAACACACAAACACATCATGTATAACATATAAACCTCAAAACAAGACTAAAATGATAAAAAAAAAAAAACACTATAATATATTAGTCAAACTTATAAAATCGAAAACAAACTTGAAGGATTTTAATGAGAAAGGAATTTCAATATGGTACGAAAAAAGAAATTGTACAAAATAGAAAAGAAAAAACAATGTACATAACAAAGTGATAAAGAAAGAGAAGAGAAAGTGGACGAGAGCAAAATGATGTTGTCTTGAGATTTTTTGGGAAAAAAATTGACGTTCCCAAATACTTATGAACAAAGCCATAAAGGAAGAAAAGAGAGCGCACGAGAGCAACATGATGCCTCTACATATTTTATAGGTAAAAAAGTCTCCGTAAAGGAAAACTTGAATTTAAAAATATCTCCGTAAAAAAAGATATGAAAATATGGTAATTATTTCGTCAAGAATTTTATAATCTTTGACGAAAAATATAATACAGAAGACAAAAAAACAAGTAATTAAAAAATAATTTTATTAGATTTTGTATATTAGAAAGAAATGTTCATTAAAAATAAAATGACATCACACACAATATCAAGAAATCATTGTACAATTTTATAATCTTTAACAAAAAAATTATAATATACGTAAAATAATTATTAAACCTGGTAGAAGTTAGAAAAATTGTGTTTTCATTTTGGAAATAGTTTTCAGTTTTCAGATTTTTTGTATCTCACAAATATCTCACATAAAATTATATCTTGAATTTTTTTAAAACTTTTAATAACAAAACAATAAAATAAAACAATGCATAATGAAAATGTAAAATCTGACATCAAAATTCGTGAAAAGCTTTGGAGAAACAAATCCCCAAAACTCTAAGAAAAAGGTGATAACTAAAAATAAGCTAAAAACTTTATGAAAAAAATAAAATAAAAACTGAAAATTTGAAATTAAATAATTAAAACAATATATATTTTTTCTCACATAGATCTTATACAAATTTTTGCTTTGACATTTATTAATATGTTATATTAGATGAATCGACAATAACAAGACATATTTTTAAAATATTTTAATTTTATAAAATTATTGATTTAAGAAAATGTACTCTAATTTTTTTTTATAATTTTTGAGAACTAAGGATTAAAAAATATTTATTTTAATATTGAATTTCTTTAATTAAATTTTATGAAATGAAAATTTAATTTGGGTAATTTAAATTGTGTTTTAGAAAATAAAATTATTTCCACAATAATATTACAAAAATCTAAATATCTTACAATTCACACCATAACATATCCAATCATTAACTTAAATAATTCCAACAAAATTTTAATCATTATCTAATCAACCAATCATATATTTCATCACATCTACTATTATAGTAATATAAATACAGCCACTAAACTCTACTCATTAGACATCTATTTTACCTTGCTATCTAACTCCATTCCAATACAAACATTTGTTTATCTAAATGTCCACATACACCTCTATTCTAAAACAAACGAACACTTATTTTTTAAGAGAAGAAATATAATTATCCTCTAGACTGCAATACAAAATATGTAAGTACAATACGATAGAAATTTAAGGGAATGAAATTTAACAAATATTGATGTTATGATGTCAAAGCACTCGAAAACTAATATCCAAACAAACTAAAGGTTCATTTACTTTTATATATATTTATATATATACATATATACATATATATAATTTTATGATCTCATAATATGATTTTTTTTAAATTTCATGTGCGAATTATATGACTTTAATTGTTATTATTTATTATTTAAGTTATATTCAAGTTATCATTATTTTATGTCCAAATTCATGATTTAAGTTACTAAAAGATTAATTTACAATTATAAAAGTTTATGAGAATTCTTATGACTTTAATTGATATATTTTAATTGATATTTTTATGATTTTATGTGTAGAAGTGAAGTTAGAGCATGATTAAGTGATTCATATGTATTTTCCTTCTTTTCAATCGTTGGTACTCTTATTTCAAAAAAATTGAAAGTCCTATTTCTACATCGTTGAATTTTATGAAATTTTAGTATATCTTTCCTTTTATGATTTTGTGCCACAGTTAAGATTCAATCCAATTGGATATCTATTTTATTTTATATGAATTTTCTATCACTCCATTTGGAAATTTATAAAGTCCTACATTTCTGATTTGAAAATTAATAATATAGGGTTATAGTTAACAAAATTCCATGATTTTTGAATATGTCGTTCATTCATCTTATATAGGGCACCATTTAAAATTTTATATCAATCATATATCTATTTAATTTTGTATGAATTATCTATTACTCCACATCAAGATTTATTAAGTCCTAAATTTATGATTTGAAAATTCAGAATATATGGTTACGTTATCCAAATCTTTTAAATTTTAAATATATAGTTGTTATACATGTTGTTCATCTTCCATAAAAGTTTTAAGTCACTCTAGTTTATATTCTATAAGTTGTAATATTTTTCCTACGGTGCTGCATAATTTACAGCTTGAGCTATTTTGATTTCAAAAACAAAAAATCTATAGCAATTTTTCTTAAAAAGATATGAAATTTTTATGTGATACTTTCATATAAGTCTAGTTATTTAGTTCAAAATTCATATTACTCCTCCATATATCTTTTTATTTATAAAATACTCATTTAATGTTGTGCAGTGAATAAACACATAAGCTCTAGCCATGGCAGCACCAAAGTTGTTCTTTTAGGGAAGTGGCAGCCTTGGGGGTTAGGGTTTTGATTTTTGGGGTTAAATAGGGTTTTGATTTAAATAATGTCCTCAATTGAAGTTTTGGAAAAATCCAATTTAGTCCCAAAGCTTTTGATATCTGTTTTTATCTTCTAAAATTTCAATTAAGTTCAATAGTTTTTGAAATTTTAAAATTGGCTAATGTCAACTTTCTTACTCGCCAATTTAACCCCTTTAACTTCAAATAGTTACAAAATCTTCATTTTAAGTCCAATCGGGCTCTATTCAATGGAAAAATGTCACAAAATTCCGTCATTTATAATTTGGTGTTGAGAAAAGAAAGTTTCTTATTTTTATACTATGCACACATTCCAAGAACCAGACGTGGTCAAATCCAATAAGAAGCCCTTTTTTTTTTTTTTTTTTTAATCAAAGTTAGTCTTTGGTTAGACTTCCTAAAGTCTTCTAAGTCAGTTTCTAAGATTGTAAAACTTCCAAGTTTCTCTTAATTATTGAGTAAACCTCTCGACCATTTTAAAGATTCTAATAAAAGGAATTTTTCTATTGTAGGAGCTCTGGAGGTCTAAGAATTAGGACAAACATTATTAAAAACAACGATTAGTGTTTGTCTACGAGGTGGGTGATACTCCCACACTAAATTGTGTATTTTGGTTTATTAAATTACTCTATAGAGAAATATGAATGATTATAAGACAATTGTCTATGATATGCTCTAAAATTTTATATTATGTGCGTTTATTGTTGAATGATTATTTTATGGAGCTTACGTGCTTAAAATTTTATGATATGATAAGTGAAAGAGCCCAATATACATATATATATATATATGTATGTATATGAAATGATTATGGTATGTTAGATATGTACTAGAAAGTTAGATGTGACATGATGTTAGTTTGATGACATGATTTTATGAACATAATATTTAATATACATATATATTATTTCTTATTTGCAAAATTTTCATTAAAGATGCACAATGTGTAAGGTATACGGATAATACATTTACATAGATATGGCTAAGATTTGCGAGTATGACCTGTACAATATTTTGATCAAATGATCACTTCGGGTAACTCCGGAACTTATGATGCTCAACCAATACATTGCGTGTCCTATACAAGATTGATGTACGGTTATGTGTACTATAATGAGTAAATATTATACATATTACACGATTCTCAAGATTTATGGACATATGTGAATTGCTTAAATGTACAATGGGTTTATATGCGATGCAAATTGTTATGTTTTCATGTTTATATACTCTTGTGGGTAAAAGAGTTAGCCCACAGAGTGTTTTCCAACACTCACCCCCTCACCTTTTCAGGTAAAGAGGTCAGGAAAGATAAACATCGTGGTTTAGACTCCGTCTATGTACGCTTCTCCAATTAATAAAATGTTTTAACATTTAACTATTTTATAAATTATATGTGATGTAAAAAATAATAAAGTATTCATAAGAAATATATTTGTGACTCAGTTTTTTCGAATTTCAGTTTTCCTAAATTTTGCGAAAACAAATGTACCGCGTTGCCTAGGGATATTTCCCAAAGAAAAAAGTCTGTAAAATAACATATAAAATCTTGATATATTTTATTTTAAATTATGTGTGATGCGAATCATGATAAAATATTCACAAGAAATGTATTTGTGACTCAATTTTTGCAAATTTTAGCTTTACGAAATTTGCAAAAACTGATTTAGCATACCTAAGGATTTTTTCGAAAAAATGAAGTCTATTGTATAACTCATAGAAGTTTGAAATATTTTAATTTAATTTTTGTGTAATGTAAATCATGATAAAATATTCACAAGAAATGTGTTTGTAAATCATTTTTTCCAAATTTTAGGTTTACAAAATTCGCAAAAACTGATGTACTGCTGCCTAGAGATATTTCCCAAAAATGAAGTTTGATTTATAACTCCAAAAAGCTTGATATCTTTTGTTTTAAATCATGTGTGATATAAATCAGGATAACATATTCACAAGAAATGTATTTTTGACTCAGTTTTTGCAAATTTCAGTTTTACAAAATTTTACAAAAAACGGATGTTGTTGGCTAGGCATTTTCCAAAGAATGAAGTCCACTAAATAACTTATAACATCTTGATATCTTTGATTTTAAATTATGTGTGATGTAAATCATTACAAAATATTCACAAGAAATGTGTTTGTGACTCAGTTTTTCAAATTTTAGTTTTCAAAAATTTTACAAATATTTATGTACCGTTTTCTAGGAATTTTCTAAAAAAATGAAGTCTTTTGTATAACACATAAAAGCTTGATATCTTAGATTTTAAATTTTGTAAGATGTAAATCATGATAAAATATTCACGAGAAATGTGTTTTTCACTCAGTTTTTGCAAATTTGAGTTTTACAAAATTTTACGAAAACTGATCTTCGGCCTAGAGTTTTTTCTAAAAAATGAAGTATGTTGTATAGCTCATAAAAGCTTGATATCTTTGATTTTAAATTTTTTGTGATGTAAATCATGATAGAATATTTACAAGAAATGTAATTGTGACTCAGATCTTGCAAATTTCAGTGTTGCAAAATTTAACGAAAACCAATGTACGGCAGGGATTTTCCCCCAAAAATGAAGTATGTTGTATAAATCATAAAAGCTTGATATCTTTTGTTTTAAATTATTTTTGAAGTAAATCATGATAAAATATTCAAAAGAAATGTGTTTGTAACTCAATTTTGCAAATTTTTGTTTTTCAAAACTTTGCGAAAATTGGTACCACTTCCTAGGGAAATTTCCCAAAAAATGAAATATGTTGCGTAACTCATAAAAGATTAATATATTTTATTTCAAGTTATGGTGGTGTAAATCATGATAAAATATTAACATGAAATGTGTTTGTGACTCCATTTTTTCAAATTTCAGATTTATAAAATTTTGCAATAACTGATGCACCGCTGTCAAGAGATTTTTATCAAAAAATAAAGTTTGTTGTATAACTCAAAAAAAGCCTGATATCTTTTGTATTAAATCATGCGTGATGTAAATCTAGATAAAATATGCATAAGAAATGTATTTGTGACTCAATGTTTGCAATTTTCAATTGTACAATATTTTGCGAAAATGGATGTACTGCTGCCAAGAGATATTTCACAAAGAATGAAATCTGTTAAATAACTCAAAAAATCTTTATATCTTTAATTTTAAATTATGTGTGATGCAAATTATGATAATATATTCACTAGAAAGATACTTGTGACTCAGTTTTGCAAGTTTTAGTTTTCAAAAAGTTTTGCGAAAATTGATGCACCGCTACCTTAGGATTTTTTCAAAAAAATATAGTGTGTTGTATAACTCATGAAAGCTTTATATCTTTGATTTTAAATTATGTGTAATGTAAATCATGATAAAAATATTTAAAATAAATTTGTTTGTGACTCAGTTTTTGGAAAATTTAGTTTTACAAAATTTCTTAAAAATTGATATACCTCTGCCTTAGGATTTTTCCAGTTTTGCAAAATTTTACGAAACAGATGTACCGCTGCCTAGGCATTTCCCAAAGAATGAAGTTCGTTAAATAATTCATAAAATCTTGATATCTTAGATTTTAAATTATGTATGATATAAATCATGACAAAATATTCACAAGAAATGTGTTTGTGACTCAATTTTTCAAATTTTAGTTTTAAGAAAATTTGCGAAAACTTATGTATGGCTCTTTAGAGATTTTCTCAAAAAATAAAGTCTTTTGTATAACTCATAAAAGCTTGATATCTTTGATTTTAAATTTTGTGTGATGTAAATCATGAGAATATATTCACAAGAAATGTGTTTGTCACTCAGTTTTTGTAAATGTGACTTTTGCAAAATTTTACGAAAACTGATGTACGGCCTACGAATTTTTTTCAAAAATGAAGTATGTTGTATAACTCATAAAAGCTTGATATCTTTGATTTTAAATTATGTGTAATGTAAATCATGATAAAATATTCACAATAAATTTCTTTGTGACTCAGTTTTTGCAAATTTTAGTTTTCCAAAATTTCTTAAAAATTGATGTACCTCTGCCTTAGAATTTTTTCAGTTTTGCAAAATTTTACGAAGACGGATGTACCGCTGCCTAAGCATTTCCCAAAGAATGAAGTCCATTAAATAATTCATAAAATCTTGATATCTTTGATTTTAAATTATGTGTGATATAAATCATGACAAAATATTCACAAGAAATGTGTTTGTGACTCAGTTTTTCAAATTTTAGTTTTAAAAAAAATTGCGAAAACTTATGTATGGCTATCTAGAGATTTTCTCAAAAAAGGAAGTCTTTTGTATAACTCATAAAAGCTTGATATCTTTGATTTTAAATTTTGCGTGATGTAAATCATGATAAAATATTCACAAGAAATGTGTTTGTCACTCAGTTTTTGCAAATGTCACTTTTGCAAAATTTTACTAAAACTGATATATGGCCTACGAATTTAAAAAAAAAAATGAAGTATGTTGTATAACTCATAAAAGCTTGATATCTTTGATTTTAAATTTTATGTGATGTAAATCATGATATAATATTCACATAAAGTTTGTTGTGACTTAAATTTTGAAAATTTCAGTTTTGCAAAATTTTACGAAAACTGACGTACCGCTGCCTATGGATTTTTTTTCAAAAAATGAAGTCTGTTATATAACTCATAAAAGCTTGATAGTTTTTACTTTAAATTATTTGTGATATAAATCATGATAAACTATTTACAAGAAATGTGTTTGTGACTCTGTTTTTGTAAATTTCAGTTTTGCATAATATTTTGAAAACTTATGTACCACTACCTAAAGATTTTTCCCAAAACATGATGTTGTATAACTCATAAAAGAATGATATATTTTATTTTAAATTATATGTGATATAAATCATGATAAATATTCCCAAGAAATGTGTTTGTGACCCGATTTTTGCAAAGGGTGTTTCTAGTCACACCACAATAACCTCTTTTCACACCACAAATATTTTTTAAACAAAAATAATTTTATATTAAATGTCTAATTTATCCTTCTTCTCAAATTAAGAGAATTTTCCATTTTCTCATTAACCTTCTTCTTTACCCAGCAACTGTTCTATATTAATTTTCTCAATCTTCTTCCACACAAATTTGTTGCCAACATCACCTTCCTCGATCCATGAAATCAAATTCAAATTAAAATAAATTTATGAAACATTTATTACCATGTATCCACACATAAGAAAAGAAGCAAATAAATCTTGCTTACATTTGTTAAGATCTCGTAATAACTTAATAATAATATGAAAATTCATTTTTTATTTTTTAAAAACATAAGAAATATATGGTTGATAAATCTATGTATCGCCCTAAAACAAGAAAAGCTTCATCGATACGAGGTGCCTTCCTTTTAAGCATCTTCTATGCAAACATCTTCTGTGCACTGCGGTTCTTCTTCTTCCTTCTTTTTCTGCAAATTCAAAATTATATTTAATACATGTATTTGAAATTTCTTAGCAACAAATAATAGAAGAAAAGAAATTTAGATTCACAAGTTAGGATTTGAGAGCAAATGGGCTTTTAATAGAAGAAATTATTTCGACTTTTTGTGTTTGTTAAAGGGTGAGATGGAGTAATGCTTATTAGAATCACGATTAGCAATAATTTTTTGTTTACATTTATTATTCTTATTAATTTATGATAACTTTTTCTTGAGAGTTTTTGGTAATTTCATAGATTGGTGAATGTGATGTTAGCAGCAAATATGTGTGGAAGAAGATTGAGAAAAGAAATATAGAATAGAGGTAAAGAAGAACGTTAATGAAAAAATGGAGAATTGATTTGAGAAAAAGGATAAATTAGACATTTAATATAAGGTTATTTTTATTTAAAAAATATTTGTGGTGTGAAAAGAGGTTATTGTGGTGTAAATAGAAACACCCTTTTGCAAATTTTTGTTTTAAATGTTTTTTCGAAAATTGATGTACCATTGCCTACAATTTTTTCCTAAAAGCTGAAGTCTATTTTACAAATAATAAAAACTTGATATATTTGATTTGAAATGTTTTTGTGACTCATATTTTGCAAATTTCAGTTTTGCAAAATTTTACGAAAACTAGTATAGGCCCTAAGTATTTTTCCCAAAAATTGAAGTATGTTGTATAACTCATAAAAGGTTGATATATTTTTTTATAAATTATTTTTTAATTTAAATCATGATAAAATATTCACAAGAAATGTGTTTATAGCTTAGTTTGTGCCAATTTTAGTTTTATAAAATTTGCAGAAATAGATGTGACGTTGTCCAGTGATTTTTCGAAGTCTATTGTATAACTCATAAAAACTTCATATCTTTGCTTCGAAATTATGTGTGATTTAAATCATTATAAAATATTTACAAAAAATGTGTTTGTCACTTTTTTCTTTCAAATTTCAGTCTTTCAAAAATTTTCGAAAGCTGATTTACCGCCGCCTAGGGATTTAGTGTAAAACATGAAGTCTGTTGTGTAACTCATAAAAACTTGATATCTTTGATTCTAAATTACGTATGATGTAAATCATGATAAACGATTTACAAGAAATGTGTTTGTGACTCAGTTGTACAAATTTTATCTTTGCAATATTTTTCAAGAATTGATGCACCACTGCCCAGGGATTTTTCCTAAAAATAAAGTATGTTGTTGTGATACTCCAAGCCTCTCACTAGTCACTGGTCAATATAATTCATGCATTGCATTCATTTTATAATTTTATTTTCTATTTAAATTGCATTTTATTGGTATCGCAATTTGTATTTAATTATGCTTGATATATCGCCGTTAAATTTTGTAGGGTTCACATTATAGGTTGGAACCCTTTAGGCCAAATGTCAAGAAAGAGATAAGGTGTCAAGTTCTAATAAAATAAGATTACACGTGGCAAGTTAATAATAATAATAATAATAATAATAATAATAATAATAATAATAATAATAATAATAGTAGTAGTAGTAGTAATAGTAGTCGTTGCATGTGTTGATGGTGTGTAAATATATATATATATATATGTAATTAAGTGGTGTGCGTTTATATATATATATAATTAGTGTGGTGTGCATTTATATATATATAATTAGTGTGCGTGGGTATATATATGTCATTAGTGTGGGTCTTTACATAGATATATATATCTATATATATAGTGTACGTATAAGTAAGGCGGTTACCTTATGAAGAAAAAAAAAAGAAAAGGGGAAGGGGGCTTCATTTCTGGAGGGTACGGGGAGAGTCCAGCGTGAAGCAAAACAAGAAAAAAAAAAAAGAAGAAGAAGGAGAGAGTTCAGGGAGAGAAAGAGAGAGAGAGAGAGAGAGAGAGAGAGAGAGGAAGAAGAAGAAGAAGAGAGAAGAGAAAAGGAGAGAGTTCAGCGAGAGAGAGAGAGAGAGAGAGAGAGAGAGAGAGAGAGAGAGAAGAAAGAGAAAGAAATTTGGGAACGCAAGTCTTCGGTTCCCAAAAAAATTACTAGCTCAACCATACGTGTAGGGGGTCTCGGATACTCATTATCGGAAAATAGGTAAGTAGAAATCCATTTGCACCTACAATGCATAGACATAGTATTTGTTTGTGTTATTTATTGAATATTTGTGACTTGTGCCTTTTGATATTGATAGATATGAATATTATCTTATGGAATATTGGTGATTTGTGCCTCTTGATATTGATTGATATGAATTACGTGGCGTAAATGATTGATTTAATATTGCATAAACATAACATTCACGAACATTGGCATGTGTATGCATGTGTCGTATATAGCCTGTTTTGCATTCATTGTATGATGAAAAGAAACGAAAATGTAATGTTGATCACTACTAGTATACCGAGGCCGGTGGCATGTGAGACATGGATAGGCTTGATTCGTGAGGCTGGTGGCATGTGAGACATGGATAGGCTTGATTCGTGAGGCTGGTGGCATGTGAGACATGGATAGGGTTTATGGTATATTGAGTTGGTGGCAAGTGAGACATGGATAGGCTCGATTTGTCGGGCCGGTGGTATGTGAGATATGGATAGAGTCTAAGATTGTGATTATTTATTGAGCTAGCTCTTTCCGGTGCACAGTAGGTGGGTCACGGGCCCTATAAAGATAAAATATTCCAAAACAATGGCTAGGGCTTTAGTAGAATGTATATTGATATCACATCTCATTTAAAGTTTCTGCAAGCATTTTAATTTATGGTACATGCATGATTTCTGTTTACTGGGTTGTAGCTCACCTAGTTTGTGCATTGTAGGTGAGTATGTTGATGATGTGTAAGCTTAAGGCTTACCGGGCATGTTGTCCGTGCTTCAACAGGCTTTTGGGATCGGTGTACATGGATGATGACCTTTGGGGCTAAACCATGGGCGTACTATGCTTTTTGGATTCTATTTTGTTATTTAGTTTAAGCTTGTATAATGTTAATCAATTTTTGGGCATGTAAATATTGGTGTGGTTTTGGTAAATACGTTTGCATCTATTGTGGATTTTGCTTGGGTATGAATGACCCATTGTTTAGGGGATGAATTATACCTCGTAAACATGTTACTGGTAAATGGGTGAATGAAAAAAAAAAAATGTACAAGTTTAACCAGGTTAGAAGTAATCTATGTTTTGTGGGTTATATAAGGGTGGGGTGTCACAGAATGGTATCAGAGCCCGGTTTATGTCCTGTAGACTGTGCATGTACCCGAGCTCAAACTTGTGGAGCATTACCATGCCGGTAAGTTTATTTTATCTTTGTTATGTATTATATATTTCATGAGTTATATTTGCCTGTGATCTAGGATTGAGTACATCTGTTACAATGGTGAGAACTAGAGGTGAATGTAACGGGGAAAATAGAGCTCCAGAACAAAGTTCACAAGCTGCAGGCACTGATCATGATGTGCTTATTGAAAGATTGACAGGATTAGTGGAACGCCAGTCACAACAAATTCAGCAGCTAATCGAACAAAGAAATGTTGGTGGACAATAAAGGAATGAGATGAACCTACCACAGCCTCAGGTAGAACAAATGGAGCTGATTGGGGAAAGGTTTAGAAAGCTTAACCCGCCGACATTTGAAAATGCAGTGGATCCCATAGTTGTAGAGGATTGGCTGAGAACCATAGAAAACATGTTTCTGTATAGCAGAGTACCAGATGGGGAAAAAGTATTGTGTGCGTCTTTTATGGTACAGGGGAGTTCAGGATACTGGTGGGACATAATGAAAGCCATCGAGAATGTAGCCACTGTGACTTGGAACAAGTTTAAAGAACTTTTCACAAACAAATATTTCACTAGTCTAGTCTGTGCGATGAAAATGAATGAGTTTATACAGTTGAGACAAAGGCCTATGACAGTTACGGACTACATCTCCAAATTTGAGCAATTGTCAATGTTTGCTGAGTACATGGTTAGAACGGATGCACTGAAAGTGGAAAGATTTGTCGAAGGGCTGAGACCGGAACTATATAGTATATAGGGATGTTTGTATGGCTGGTATGCAGGGAGTCACTTACTCATAGGTTGCTGAGAGGGCCTTGGTAGCAGAGCAAGCTGAACAGAGGATACGTCAGGCACAGGAGATTCGACGTCAGTTCACACAAAGACAGGGACAACGTTGGGTAGGAAATGAAAGGAAGAGGCCACAACAATTTTAGGGCCCAAGACATAGTTTCCAGCTTAGATAAGGATAGGGGTAGGAATAAGGAGATTCAAGCAAGCGTCTGAGAACTGTTCAGGGTAAATCACCAAGACTACTACCCCTTTGTTCTAAATGTGGGAAACAACATAGTGGTGTCTATCATGTGGGTACCAGAACTTGCTATTCGTGTGGACAACCAGGACATATCTCAACTATGTGCCCAAACAAACCGAGCCCCATGACACAAGGAAGAGTACCAACTAGGGTCTTTACCATGACCAGAGAAGATGCTGAGGCAAACCCATCTGTAGTAACAGGTAAATTTTCTATCTTTGGTACTTCAGCATTCGTATTATTTGATTTTAGAGCTACGCATTCATTTGCATCCACTGATTATGTGAGAAGGCTAGGTAGAGAACCTGATATAGCAGAGAATGGTTACAATGTAGTGATTCCCTCTGGAGAGTCGAAACAAACAAATCAAATATTGCGAGCATGTGTTATCCCCATTGATGGTAGAGAAATTTATGCTAATTTGATTGTACTTGACATGAATGATTATGATGTAATTTTGGGGATAGACTGGTTATCAAAATATTACGCATCCATAGACTGTCAGAAAAAGATAATTACATTTCAGCCACCTGGGGAGGAACCTTTTATCTTTTTTGGAGTCAAGAGGAACTTCATATTTCCACTGATATTTGCAGTTAGAACACAACAGTTGTTAGAAAGTGGTTGTAAGGGCTATTTGATGAGTGTTGTGACTACTAAAGAACAACATTGTCTATCTGTGGATGAAATGTCGATAGTTAAAGAATATCCTGAAGTATTTCCAGATGATCTTCCAGGCTTACCACCTAATCGAGAAATAGAATTTGTAATTGATATACACCCAGGGACCGCCCCGATATCAAAGTTCCCTTATCGAATGGCACCAACTGAATTGAAAGATTTGAAGATACAGCTGCAGGATTTACTATACAAAGGTATTATCAGACTCAACTTTTCACCTTGGGGTGTACCGGTTTTGTTTGTTTGGAAGAAGGATTACAGTATGAGAATGTGTATAGATTATAAAAAACTAAACAAAGTTACAATCAAGAACAAGTATCATTTGCCTAGAATTGATGATTTACTTGACCAGCTTCAGGGTGCAGCGATATTCTCGAAGATTGATTTGCAATCGGGTTACCATCAGCTAAAAATTAAAGAGTGAGACATTCTAAAGACAACATTTAGTACCAGGTATGGACATTATGAGTTTCTAGTAATGCCGTTTGGTTTAACAAATGCCCCAGCTGCCTTTATGTATCTAATGAATCGAGTATTTAAAGATCTCCTGGATAAGTTTGTTGTTGTGTTTATTGATGATATATTGATCTATTCGAAGAGCAAAGAAGACCATTCTACCCATTTGAGAAAAGTGTAAGAAATTTTGAAAGAAAAATAATTGTATGCTAAGTTCAGGAAATGCGAACTCTACATAGATCAAGTAGTATTTCTGGGACATGTTGTGTCAAGAGAAGAAATTTCAGTTGATTCAAGTAAAGTTGAAGCAATTAACAATTGGCCACATCCTACTGCTCCTTCCGAGATACGTAGCTTTCTGGGTCTAGCCGGGTATTATCGCAGATTTGTAGAAGGTTTTTCAAAAATTGCATCTCCACTGACACAATTGACTAGAAAGAATGTAACCTTCCGATGGACAGAAGCCTGTGAACAAAGTTTTCAAGAACTAAAGAGGAGGTTGACTTCAGTACCCATCCTTGCAATTCGATCAGGTAATGGAGGTTTTGTGGTTTGTAGTGATGCTTCGAAGAATGGTTTGGGTTGTGTATTAATGCAGAATGGAAAGGTAATAGCGTATGCATCTAGACAGCTGAAAGAATATGAAAAGAATTTCCCTACTCATGATTTAGAGCTTGCTGCAGTGGTATTCGCACTTAAAATTTGGAGACATTATCTATACGGAGAACGATGCGAGATCTATACTGATCATAAAAGCTTAAAGTATTTCTTCACATAAAAAGAGCTGAACATATAGCAATGAAGATGGTTGGAACTATTGAAAGATTATGATTGTGTTATCAACTATCACCCTGGTAAAGCAAATGTTGTAGCAGATGCATTAAGCAAAAAGTCAACTCATAACACTACTGCGATGGCTATAATTCAGCGACAGGAGTTACTGGACCTGCAGAAAATGAACATCGAAGCTGTAATGCATGGATCAGTGGAAGCAAAATTAGCAGCTCTAACTCTTCGACCTATTTTACTTGATCGAATTGAGCAGGGAAAACTCATAGATGAATATTTGGTTAAAGTAAAGGAAGATATTGCTTCCGAAAAAGCATCAGATTTTTGAACATAAAAAAGAAGGGGTCCTTTGATTCAGAAATCGATTATGTGTACCTCACGTGGATAATTTACGTGAAAATATCATGGCAGAAGCACACTCAACACCGTATTCAGTATATCCAGGAGCTACTAAAATGTACAGAGACTTGAAATTTCATTACTGGGGGCCAGGCATGAAGAGAGATGTTGCTTAGTATGTGGAGCAATGTTTGACATGTCAACAGGTAAAGGCAGAACATCAAAGGCCAGAGGAACCTTGCAGCCCTTATTGATTCCAAAATGGAAATGGGAGAACATTACCATGGATTTTGTCGTGGGATTACCAAAAACAGTCAAAGGTCATGAAGCTATCTTGGTTATTATGGATCGACTTATAAACTCTGCCCATTTTCTTTCAATTTGTTCTACTTATTCAATGGATCGATATGCTCAACTATATATACAAAAGATAGTCCAACTTCATGGAGTTCCACTGTCCATTGTTTCTGATAGGGATTCAAGATTTCTTTCTACCTTTTGGAAGAGTCTACACAAGGTATTGGGGACACAGTTATCCTTCAGTACTGCATATCACCCTCAACCAAATGGGCAGTCAGAGCGGACAATACAAACATTGGAGGACATGCTCAGAGCTTGTGTGTTAGATTTTCAGGGACAATGGAGCAAATTTTTGCCTTTGATAGAGTTTTCTTATAATAACATCTATTAGTTAACTATTGGAACACCTCCATATGAAGCACTATATGGTAGAAAATGTCGATCACTGGTACATTGGGATAAGGTTGGTGAACGAAAGCTTTTGGGTCCAGATATGATCATAGAAATGTCAGAAGTTGTAGCACAGATTCGAGAAAGAATGAAAACTGCTCAGAGTCGACAAAAATGTTTTGCAGATAAAAGAAAGAGAATGTTAGAATTTGCAGTAAGAGATCGGGTGTTTTTGAAAGTTTCTCCGATGAAAGGAATAATGCGGCTTGGTAAGAAAGGAAAGCTCAGTCCGAGGTATATTGGTCCCTTTCCTATTATTGAGAGAATCGGTGATGTTGCCTACAGACTTGATCTGCTTGGATCAATGACTCAGAGACAGAATGTGTTCCATGTGTCTGTGTTGAGAAAATATATAGCGAATCCATCTCATATTCTGAATAATGAACCCGCAGAGTTGTTGTGACAGAATAGGATTATGGAGCATAAACAAGAAACAGGAAACGTAAAGAAGATACAAGATTTACGTGGTTCACCAATAAATTGGCTGCGTCCACGGGTAGAGAAGAGAACGGATTTTTTTATGCGGTATCTCTATTTCAGATTACAGATCTCAAAGACCATATATATAGTACTGATATAAAACACCGAAATTGGGCTTAAGGCCCAATACTGCATACCGTCGGGCCGGGGGCATCTCCGACTCGCTGACTGGGCAGCGAGACCCCCGTGACAGCTCTGCGAAGTGTGTGATTCAAGACATATCAACAACAATCTCCACCTTGACTTGAATCTTCCTTGCAGATGCATCATTACAGATGAATAGACTCCTCCTTTCTGCCTCAGATTTGCCCTCCTTGGGCATCTAACAGCTTGTGACGTTTAGCAAGTCCAAACAATGTCCAAACTTGCTATACGGGACCGGCTTGGTGAACATGTCAGCAGGATTATCAGCAGTACCTACTTTCATCACCTTGATTCTCTGCTCATTCCTCAGAAAATGATACCTCACATCAATATGCTTGGTCCTCTCATGATGGACCTGATCCTTGGTCAAACATATTGCACTCAGACTGTCACAGAATACAATAACTTGATCATGATGTAGACCAAGATCACCTACAAGCCCTTTCAACCAAACTCCCTCTTTAGCAGCTTCTGCCAGTGCCATATACTCTGCTTCAGTTGTAGACAAAGTAACTGTAGCCTGCAGAGTTGCCTTCCAACTAACAACAGAACCACCAAGAGTGAAAACATAACCAGTCATAGATCTTCTACTATCAACATCTCCAGCATAGTCAGAACCAGAATAACCAGTCACAGAAACATGAGCATCACCTCCATAAATGAGACCAACATCAGACGTACCTCTGAGATAACGGAAAATCCTCTTCACAGCTTGCCAATGCTCCTTTCCAGGTTGTCCCATGAACCTGCTGACAACACTAACAGCATGTGCAAGATCTGGTCTAGTGCAGACCATAGCATACATCAAACTCCCTATTGCATTAGAGTATGGGACTCAAGACATGTACACCTGCTCAGCTACAGATTTTGGTGCATAATCAGTGGATAAATGAATATTTGTAGCACTTGGAGTATCAATAGGCTTGGCGGTAGACATGCCAAATCTAGACAAGATCTTCTGAATGTAACTCTTCTGGGACAAGAAAAGCTTCTTCTTCTCTCTTTCCCTATATATCTTCATACCCAGAATTTTCTTGGCAGCACCCAAATCCTTCATATCGAACTCAGCACTGAGCAGATCCTTCAACTTTTGAATATCAGACTTGGACTTTGCAGCTATGAGCATATCATCCACATACAGGACGAGATAGATCATGGAACCATCATCAGCTTTGTTGTGATACACACAACAGTCATACAGACTCCTGTTGTATCCCAACTGGATCATGTAACTGTCAACCTCTTATACCACTGCCTTGGATACTGCTTTAGCCCATATAAAGACCTCATCAACTTGCAAACATAATCTTCCTTCCCCAGAACCTGGAACCCCTCTGGCTGAGTCATGTAGATATCATCTTCGAGCTTTCCATGTAGAAAAACTGTCTTGACATCTAGTTGCTCAAGTTCTAAATCTTGATGTGCAACCATTGCTAGTAACACTCTGATGGAAGTGTGTCTTACCACTGGTGAGAATATCTCATTATAGTCAACCCCCTCCTTCTGTGTGAACCCTCTTGCAACTAGCCGAGCTTTGTATCTCACACCCTCACCAGGTGTGGTTTCTTCCTTCTTCTTGAATATCCATTTGCAAGTAACAATCTTTCTCTCCTTAGGCCGTTTGACCAGCTCCCAAGTCTTATTCTTGGCAAGTGGTTCCATCTCTTCTCTCATTGCAGCGAGCCATTGGGCCGACTCACTACCTGAAACAGCCTCTCTGTATGTGAATGGTTCACCTGCAGATGGTTCTTCCTCTTCCACCTCGTCAGCGACTTGTAATGCGTAAGTCACCATATCCTCAAAACCATACCGCACATGAGGCTTCACACCTGTTCTCCTAGCTCTATCAACCGCTATGCTTGTCTGGCGAGCTTCTGGATGAACATCTGAACTTGCACTTTCAGCAGTAGTATGTTGATCTTCTCCACCTTGGAGTTGTGATTTACACTCATCGAGAGTGACTTGCAGCTCCACCTGTTTATCAACACTACTACAATTTTCTGTACAAATGGACTTCACAGTGGGGTTAAGCATATAATTTTCATCAAAAATCACATTCCTACTGAATATAACTCTATTCTCTGAAGGTGACCAGATTCTGTATCCCTTAACTCCATCCCCGAAACCAACAAATATACCCTTCTTAGCTCTTGGCTCTAATTTACCCTCACTAACATGATAGTAAACATTACAACCAAAAACCTTTAACAGTGAATAATCTGCAAGTTTATTAGACCATACCTCATAAGGTGTCTTGCAATCAATGCCAGTGTGAGGACCATGGTTGATCAGATAGCACGCCGTGTTTACTGCTTCTGCCCAGAACTTTCTAGCCAAACCAGCATTCGAGAGCATGCATCTCGCTCTCTCCAGCAATGTCTGATTCATGCGCTCTGCCACACCATTCTGCTGTGGTGTATGTCGAATAGTGTGGTGTCGAGCAATCCCTGCATCCTTGCAGAACTCGTTGAACTCAGACGAACAGAACTCCAGGCCATTATCAGTTCGCAGTCGCTTGATCTTCTTCCCAGTCTGATTTTCTACCAACGCTTTCCACTGCTTGAATTTCTTAAAAGCTTCACTTTTGTGTTTCATCATAATTACCCAAGTCATCTTAGAGTAGTCATCAATCATAGACACAAAATATATGTGGCCTCCAATAGACTCAACACGTGACGGACCCCAACAATCCATATGAATGTAGTCAAGAGTCCCCTTGGTCTGATGAACTGCCTTCTTTGGAAACTTGCTGCGATGAAGCTTCCCAAAAACACAATGTTCGCAGAATTCAAGACTCTGCACTTTATGCCCAGAAAGAAGATCCCGCTTTGACAAAATCTGCATCCCTCTTTCTCCCATATGACCGAGCCTCATATGCCACAGCCTGGTCATATCCATGGTCTGAACCTCAGATGATGCAACATCAGCAGAACCTGTTACAGTGGAACCTCGCAGATAATATAAGGTACCACGTTTCAAGCCTGTCAGAACCACCTTTGAACCTTGACAGACATACATAACTCCACCTTCACCTTTGAAACTGAAACCCTTGCTGTCAAGGAGACTCAATGATATCAGATTTTTCGTCATCTATGGAACATGCCTGACTTCATTCAAGGTGCAGAATACCCCATCATGTGTCCGTATCCTGACTGAGCCAATCCTAACCACCTTGCAGGCAGCACTGTTAGCCATGGTAACATTTCCTCCATCTATCTGCTCATAGGTCGAGAAGAACTCCCTGTTAGGACAAATATGATATGATGCCCCAGAATCATGAACCCACACATCATTACAATGTGACTGTCCAGCTGCAACCAAGGCCTGATCATCTTCAGAATTTGTATCAGTTTCTGCAACAGCTGCAGAACCGCCGACACCCTCTTTCTTCTCCTGTTTCCTCTTCTTCCTAGGACAATCATTCTTCCAGTGCCCTGGTTCTTTACAGTAATTGCAGATGTCATCGAGTTTAGGAGCTTTTGAACCTTTCTGATTCGGCTTCCCACTTTTCTTCCCAGATTTCTTTTATCCCTTACCCGTGACAAACAGCCCCGATGCCTGATTTTTTGTAGCCGAGCCAGTTGCCTGTTGACGGTCTTCTCTACTGTGGAGGGCAGATCGAACATCTTCCAGAGACAGAGTATCTTTCCCAGTAATAAACGATTCAAAAAAATTCTCATACGATTCAGGCAAAGATACTAACAGAATTAAAGCAGCGTCCTCATCTTCTACTTTAACATCAATATTACGCAAATCTAGTAAAATTTTGTTTAATTTATCTAGATGATCCCGAAGGGGTGTACCTTCCTGCATGCGTAAATGGAACAGACGTTGCTTCAGAAGCAATTTGTTGGTTAGAGACTTCGTCATGTAGAGACTCTCTAACTTCTTCCAGAGACCATCGGCAGTTTCCTGATCCATAACCTCGATGATAACATCGTCAGACAGACATAGCATGATAGTCGAGTGGGCCTTTTCTTCTAGGGTATTCCACTCTTCTTCATCTGCATCCTCAGATTTAGGTTTTCCTGATAGCGGCGCCCACAAACCCTGCTGCTTCAGCAGAGATCGCATCTTGATCTACCATAAGCCAATACTATTTCTCCCGGTGAATTTGTCAACCTTTACGTTGAAAGCAGACATTCTTGATCGGCTCTAAAAAACCCTAACAGTGCGGAAAATACCCTGATCGAAATGACCAGGCTCTGATACCAGTTTGTTGTGACAGAATAGGATTATAGAGCATAAACAAGAAACAGGAAACGTAAAGAAGATACAAGATTTACGTGGTTCACCAATAAACTGGCTACGTCCACGGGTAGAGAAGAGAACGAATTTTATTATGCGGTATCTCTATTTCAGATTACAGATCTCAAAGACCATATATATAGTACTGAGATAAAACACCGAAATTGGGCTTAAGGCCCAATACTGCATACCGTCGGGCCGGGGGCGTCTCCGACTCACTGACTGGGCAGCGAGACCCCCATGACAGCTCTGCAAATTGTGTGAATCAAGACATATCAACAACAAGAGTTAAAAACAGACTTAACCTATGAAGAAATGCCTGTGGAAATTTTACTACGAGAAGCGAAGCAACTGAGAAATAAGGAAATTCCATTAGTCAAAGTCCTATGGAGAAATTTGGCGATAGAAGAAGCTACTTCGGAAAGGGAAGATGAAATGAAGTCGAAATACCCAGAACTCTTCAGGTAAGTAAATTTCGAAGACGAAATTTTTTTAAGGAGGGGAGGATATGATACCCCAAGCCTCTAACTGGTCAAAATAATTCATGCATTGCATTCATTTTATAATTTTATTTGCTATTTAAATTGCATTTTCTTGGTATCGCAGTTCGTATTTAATTATGCTTGATATATCGCCGTTAAATTTTGTAGGGTTCACATTATAGGTTGGAACCCTTTAGGCCAAATGTCAAGAAAGAGATAAGGTGTCAAGTTCTAATAAAATAAGATTACACGTGGCAAGTTAATAATAATAATAATAATAATAATAATAATAATAATAATAATAATAATAATAATAATAATAATAATAATAATAATAATAATAGTAATAGTAATAGTAATAGTAATAGTAATAGTAATAGTAATAGTCATTGCATGTGCTGATGGTGTGTAAATATATATATATATATAATTAAGTGGTGTGCGTTTATATATATATAATTAGTGTGGGTGTGTTTATATATATAATTAGTGTGGTGTGCATTTATATATATATATAATTAGTGTGCATGGGTATATATATGTCATTAGTGTGGGTGTATGTATATATATATATATATAATTAGTGGGTGTGTTTATATATATATAATTAGTGTATATATAAGTAAGGCGGTTACCTTATGAAGAAAAAGAAAAGAAAAGGGGAAGGGAGCTTCATTTCTGGAGGGTGCAGGAAGAGTCCAGCGTAAAGCAAAAGAAGATAAAAAAAGAAGAAGAGGGAGATAATTCAATGAGAGAGAGAGAGAGAGAAGAAGAGAGAAGAGAAAAGGAGAGAGAGTTCAAATGAGCGAGATAGAAAGAAATTTGGGAACGCAAGTCTTCGGTTCCGGAAAAAATTATTAGCTCAACCATACGTGTAGGGGGTCTCGGATACTCATTATTGGAAAAGAGGTAAGTAGAAATACATTTGCACCTACAATGCATAGATATAGTATTTGTTTGTGTTATTTATTGAATATTTGTAACTTGTGCCTTTTGATATTGATAGATATGAATATTATCTTATGGAATATTGGTGATTTGTGCCTCTTGATATTGATTGATATGAATTACGTGGAGTGAACGATTGATTTAATATTGCATAAAGATAACATTCACGAGCATTGGCATGTGTACGCATGTGTCGTATATAGCCTGCTTTGCATTCATTGTGTGATGAAAAGAAACAAAAATGTAATGTTGACCACAACTAGTGTACCGAGGCCGGTGGCATGTGAGACATGGATAGGCTTGATTCCTTCGGCCGGTGGCATGTGAGACATGGATAGGCTTTATGGTATTTTGAGTTTGTGGCATGTGAGATATGGATAGGCTTGATTTTTCGATCCGGTGGCATGTGAGACATGGATAGACTCTAAGATTGTGATTATTTATTGACCTAGCTCTTTCCCGTGCACAGTAGGTGGGTCACGGGCCCTATAAAGATAAAATATTCCAAAATAGTGGTTAGGGTTTCAGTAGAATGCATATCGATATCACTTCTCATTTAAAGTTTCTACAAGCATTTTAATTTATCGTACATGCATGATTTCTGCTTACTGGGCTGTAGCTCACCTAGTTTGTGCATTGTAGGTGAGCATGTTGATGATGTGTAAGCTTACAGCTTATCGGGCATGTTGTTCGTGCTTCAACAGGCTTTTGGGATCGGTGTACATGGATGACGACCTTTGGGGCTATACCATGGGCGTACTATGCTTTTGAGATTCTATTTTGTTATTTAGTTTAAGCTTGTATAATGTTAATCAATTTTTGGGCATGTAAATATTGGTGTGGTTGTGGTAAATGTGTTTGCATCTATTGTGGATTTTGCTTGGGTATGAATGAGCCATTGTTTAGGGGATGAATTATACCTCGTAAACATGTTACAGGTAAATGGGTGAATGAAAAAAAAATATACAGGTTTAACCAGGTTAGAAGTAATCTATGTTTTGTGGGTTATGTAAGGGTGGGGTGTCACAGTTGTATAACTTATAAACGATTGATATCTTTTATTTTAAATTATTTGTAATGTGAATCATGATAAAATTGTCACAAGAAATGTGTTTGAAACTCAAATTTTGAAAATTTTAGTTTTACAAAATTTTGTGAAAACTGATGTATCGCTGCCTTAGGATTTTTGGCAAAAAATAATGTTTCTTGTATAACTCAGAAAATATTGATATCTTTTGTTTAAATTATATGTGATATAAATAATGATAAAATATTCATAGAAAATGTATTTGTGACCCAGTTTTTGCAAATTTTAGTTTTTCAAAAATTTTCGAAAACTTATGCATCGCTTTCTAGGATTTTTTTGGAAAAAGGAAGTCTGTTATAACTCATAAAAGCTTAATATTTTTGATTTTCAATATTGTGAGACATAAATCATGATAAAATATTCATAAGAAATGTGTTTGTGACTCAGCTTTTGCAAATTTTAGATTTACAAAAAAAGAAATTAAAACTGATTTACCGCTGCCTAGAGATGTTTTCCAAAAAATGAAGTCAGTTGTTTAATTAAAAAAAGCTTGATATATTTTGTATTAAATCATGTGTGATGTAAATCATGATAAAATATTCACAAGAAATGTGTTTCTGACTAAGTGTTTGCAGATTTTAGTTTTCAGAAATTTTGTGAAAACATATATAGCGCTGCCAAGGTATTTTTACCTCAAAATGAAGTGTGTTGTTTAACTCATAAAAACTTGATATCTTTGATTCTAAATTATGTGTAATGTAAATTAAGATAAAACATTTACAAGAAAAGTTTATGGGCCTAAGTTTGTGCAAATTTCATTGTATAACTCATAAAAGATTGATATCTTTTATTTTAAATTGTGTGTGATGTGAATCATGATAAAATATTCACAAGAAATGTATTTGTGACTCAGTCTTTTGCAAATTTTAGTTTTACAGAATTTTGTGAACACTGATGTATCGCTGCCTAGGGAGTTTTCCAAAAAATGATGTGTGTTGTATCATTCATATAAGCATGATATATTTTATTTTAATTTATGTGTGATATAAATCATGATATATTCTTAAAAAAAAAATTTGTGACTCAAGTTTTGCCAATTATAATTTTACTAATTTCTGAGAAAAATGATGTATCGCTGCCTAGGGATTTTCCCCAATAAATAAAATCTGTTGTACAACTCATAAAAGCTTGATATATTTGATTTTAAATTTTATATGACATAAATCATGATAAAATATTTATAAGAAATGTGTATGTGACTAATATTTTGCAAATTTATGTTTTGCAATAGTTTACGAAAACAGATGTACAGCTGCCCAAGGATTTTTTTCCAGAAAATGAAGTATGTTGTATAACTCATAAAAGCTTGATATTGTTGATCTTAAAATGTAAGTTATTTAAACAAATATAAAATATTCACAAGAAATGTGTTTGTGACTTTATTTTTGCAAATTTTAGTTTTACAATATTTTACGAAAGCTGATGTTACACTGCTTAAGGATTTTTCCTGAAAAATGAGGTATGTTGTGTAACTCATAAAAGATTTATATCTTTTTGTTTTAAATTATTTCTGATGTAAATAATGATAGAATATTGACAACAAATATGTTTGTGACTCAGTTCTTGCAAATTTTAGTTTTACAAAATTTTGCTAAAACTAACGTACCGCTGCCTAGGGATTTTTCCCAAAAAATGAAGTCTGTTGTACAACTAATAGCAACTTGATATCTTTGATTCTAAATTATGTGTTATGTAAATCATGATAAAATATTCACAAAAAATGTGATTGTGACTCAGTTTTTGCAGATTTTAGTTTTGCAAAATTTAACGGAAACTGTTGTACGACTTAGGGATTTTTCCCCAAAAATAAAGCATGTTGTATAACTCATAAAAGTTTGATATCGATTGTTTTAGATTATTTGTGATGTAAATCATGATAAAATATTCACAAGAAATGTGTTTGTAACTCAGTTGTGAAAATTTTAGTTTCACAAAACTTTGCAAAAATTGGTACCGCTGTCTAGGGATTTTTCCCAAAAAATGAAGTATGTTATTTAACTCATAAAAGATTAATATCTTTTATTTGGAATTATGTGCGGTGTAAATCATGATAAAATATTAACAAGAAATGTGTTTGTGACTCAGCTTTTGCAAATTTTAGATTTACCAAAAAAATTACGAAAACTTATGTAATGCTGCCAAGAAATTTTTATCAAAATATAAATCAGTTGTATAACTCAAAAAATCTTGATATCTTTTGTATTAAATCATGCGTGATGTAAATATTGATAAAATACTCATAAGAAATGTATTTGTGACTAAGTTTTTGCAAATTTCAATTTTGCAATATTTTGAGAAAACGGATCTACTGCTGCCTAGAGATATTTCACAAAGAATGAAATCTGTTAAATAACTCAAAAAATCTTGATATCTTTGATTTTAAATTATGTGTGATGTAAATCATGTTAAATGATTCACAAGAAATATATTTTTGACTCAGTTTTGCAAGTTTTAGTTTGCAGAAATGTTTGCGAAAATTGATGCACCGCTACCTTGGGATTTTTCAAAAAACATGTAGTGTGTTGTATAACTCATGAAATCTTGATATCTTAGATTTTAAATTATGTGTAATGTAAATCATGATAAAATATTCAGAAGAAATTTATTTGTGACTCAGTTTTTGCAAATTTTAGTTTTACAAAATTTCTTAAAAACTGATGTACCTCTATCTAAGGATTTTCCCAAAAATAGAAGTCTGTTAAATCATAAAAACTTGATATCTTTGATTTTAAATTTTATGTGAGGTAAATCATGATAAAATATTCAAAAGTAATGTGTTTGTGACTTAGATTTTGCAACTTTTAATTTTTGCAAATATGAGTTTTGCAAAATTTTACGAAAACTGAGGTACGGCCGAGGGATTTTTTTCCAAAAAATGAAGTACGTAGTAAAACTCACAAAAAAATTGATATATTTTATTCTAATTTATGTGTGATGTAATTCATGATAAAATATTTACAAGAAATCAGTTTGTGACTCTATTTTTTCAAATTTCAGTTTTGGAAAAAATTCAAAAACTAATATACCGCTATCTAAAGATTTTTCCTAAAAAATGATGTATGTTGTACAACTCATAAAAGATTGATATATTTTATTTTAAATTATATGTGATATAAATCATGATAAATATTCACAAGAAATGTGTTTTTGTCTTTGTTTTTGCAAATTTTAATTTTATATTGTTTTTAAAAAATGATGTATCGTTGCCTATAAAATTTTCCCAAAATATTAAGTCTGTTATATAACTCATAAAAGCTTGGTATCTTTTATTTTAATTTATGTGATATGTATCATGATAAAATATTTACAAGAATTATTTTGTGACTCAGATTTTCAAATTTTAGTTTTGTAATATTTTACGAAAACTGATGTAAGGCATAAGTATTTTTCACAAAATGATGTATGTTGTATAATTCATAAAAGCTTTATATATTTTGTTTTAAATTATTTTGATGCAAATTTAGCAAAAACAGGTGTACCGTTGTCTAGGATTTTTCCAAAAAAATGAAGTCTAATGTATAACTCATAAAAACTTGATATCTTTGATTCTATATTATGTGTGATGTAAATCATGATAAGCTATTTACATGAAATGTGTTTGTGACTCAGTTTGCGTAAATTTCATTTTTGCAATATTTTTCAAGAATTATTGCACCACTACCTAGTGATTTTTCCCTAAAAATAAAGTATGTTGTATATCTTATATTTAAAATTATTTGTGATTTGAATCATAATAAAATATTCAAAAGAAATGTGTTTTGGACTCAGTTATTGCAAATTTTAGTTTCACAAAATTTTGCAAAAACTGATGTAATGTTGCCTAGGGATTTTTCGCAAAAAATAATGTTTTTTGTATAACTCATAAAAGCTTGGTATCTTTTATTTTTATTTTTATGTGATATATATCATGATAAAATATTTACAAGAATTATTTTTGTGACTCAGATTTTGCAAATTTCAGTTTTGTAATATTTTACGAAAACTGATGTAAGGCATAAGTATTTTTCCCAAAAAATGATGTATCTTGTATAATTCATAAAAGCTTTATATATTTGGTTTTAAATTATTTTGATGCAAAGTTCGCAAAAGAAGGTATACCGTTGTCTGGGAATTTTTCCCAAAAAATGAAGTCTATTGTATAACTCATAAAAACTTGATATCTTTCATTCTATATTATGTGTGATGTAAATCATGAGAAGCTATTTACAAGAAAAGTGTTTGTGACTTAGTTTGCGCAAATTTCATTTTTGCAATATTTTTCAAGAATTATTGCACCACTACCTAGGGATTTTTCCCTACAAATAAAGTATGTCGTATATCTTTTATTTAAAATTATTTGTGATTTGACTCATGATAAAATATTGAAAACAAATGTGTTTTGGACTCAATTATTGCAAATTTTAGTTTTACAAAATTTTGCAAAAACTGATGAAATGCTGCTGGGATTTTTCGCAAAAAATAATGTTTGTTGTATAACTTATAAAAGCATGATATTTTTTATTCAAATTATGTGTGATATAAAGGATAATATAATATTCACAAGAAATGTGTTTGTGACTCAGTTTTTGCAAATTTTAGTTTTACAATATTTTACGAAAACTGATGTTACGCTGCTTATGAATTTTTCCCAAAAACTGAAGTATGTTATGTAACTCATAAAAGCTTGATATCTTTTTTTAAAATTATTTTTGATGTAAATAATGATAAAAAATTCACAAGACCTCTGTTTGTAACTCAGTTTTTGCAAATTTTAGTTTTAAAATGTTTTCCTAAAACTGATGTACCGCCGCTGACTATGAATTTTTCCCAAAAATTAAGTCTGTCGTATAACTCATAAAAACTTTGTATCTTTGATTCTAAATTATGTGTTATGTAAATCATGATGAAATATTCACAAGAAATGTGTTTGTGACTCAGTTTTTGCAAATTTTAGTTTTGCAAAATTTTACGAAAATTGATGTACGGCTTAGGGATTTTTCCTAAAAAATGAAGTATGTTATATAACTCATAAAATCTTCATATATTTTGTTTTAAATTATTTTTGATGTAAATCATAATAAAATATTCTCAAGAAATGTGTTTGTAACTCAGTTTTGCAAATTTTTTAGTTTTACAAAAATTTTCGAAAATTTATGTACTGATTGATGCCTAGGGATTTTTCCCAAAAATTGAAGTATGTTGTGTAACTAATAAAATATTGATATATAGTTTCTTTAAATATGTGTGTTGTAAATCATGATAAATATTAACGAGAATTTTTTTGTAACTTAAATTTTGCAAATTTTAGTTTTACAAAAGTTTACGAAAATTAATTTATCGTTGCCAAGAGATTTTGACCAAAAAATAAATTGTGTTGTATAACTCAAAAAAGCCTAGGTATCTTTTGTTTAAATCATGTGTGATGTAAATCATGATTAGCTATTAATAAGAAATGTATTTATGACTCAGTTTTGGTAAATTTTAATTTTGCAATATTTTGCGAAAATAATGTACAGTTGCGTAGAGATATTTCACAAAGAATGCAATATTTTAAATAACTCATAAAAAATATTGATATCTTTGATTTTAAATTATTTGTGATGTAAATCATGATAAAATATTTACAAGAAATATGTTTGTGTAGAAATTTTTGCAAAAAATGAAGCACTGCTACCTAGGGATTTTTCCGAACAAATGTAGTATGTTGTATAAGTAATGAAAGTTTGATATCTTTGATTTGAAATAATGTGTAATGTAAATTATAATAAAATATTGACAAGAAATTTGTTTGTGACTCAGTTTTTGGTAAATTTAGTTTTACGAAATTTCTCAAAAACTAATGTATTGCCGCCTAAGAATATTTCCCAAAAATAGAAATCTGTTGTATAACTTATAAAAGCTTGATATCTTTGATTTTAAATTTTATCTGATGTAAACCATGATAAAATATTTAAAAGAAATGTGTTTGTGACTCAGATTTTGCAACTTTCAGTTTTGCAAAATTTTACCAAAACTGACGTACGAATGCCTAGGGATTTTCCCAAGAAATGAAGTCTGTTGTATAACTCAAAAAAACTACATATATTTTTATAAATTATGTGTAATGTAAATCAGATAAATAATTTACATGAAATATATTTGTGACTTAGTTTTTGCAAATTTTAGTTTTACAAAAGTTTACAAAAACTGATTTACCATTGCTCAGAGATTTTTCCCAAAAAAACTGATATCATTTATTTTAAATTATGTGTTATGTAAATCATGATAAAAAAATTTCATGAAATATTTTAGTGACTCAGTTTTTGCACATGTGACTTTTGCAATATTTTACAACAACTGATATACGGTCTAGGGATTTTTCCAAAAAAATGAAGCATGTTGTATAACTCATAAAAATGATATCTTTTTTTTTTTATAAATTATTTGTAATGTAAATCATGAGAAAATATTCACAAGAAATGTGTTTCTGACTCTGATTTAAATTTCAGTTTTGCAAAATTTTCCAAAAACTGACGTACCGCTGCCTATGGATTTTTTTCCAACAAATGAAGTATGTTGTATAACTCATAAAAGCTTGATATTTTTTACTTTAAATTATGTGTAATGTAAATTACGTAACTAATTCACAAGAAAAGTATTTATGAATTAGTTTCTAAAAATTTTAATTTTACAAATGTTTACGAAAACTAATTTACCATTGCTTAGAGATTTTTTTCCAAAAAAATAAAGTATGTCGTATAACTAATAAAATATTTATATATGTTATTTTAAATTATTTTTTATGTAAATCATGATAAAAATTTTACAAGAAATATTTTTGTGACTTAGTTTTTGTGATACCCCAAGCCTCTCACTACTCACTGGTCAATATAGTTCATGCATTGCATTCATTTTATAATTTTATTTGATATTTAAATTACATTTTATAGGTATTGCAGCTCGTATTTAATTATGTTTAGTATATTGCTATTAAATTTCATAGGGATTACATTATAGGTTGGAATCCTTTAGGCCAAATGTTGAGAAAGAGATAACGTGCCAAGTTCTAATAACATACGATTACATGGGGCGAGCTAATAATAATAATAATAATAATAATAATAATAATAATAATAATAATAATAATAATAATATTCATTATGCTGATTTTGTATATATATAGAGGTAATTAGTGTAGATAATAATTATAATAAAATAATACCAATCCTAATTAGTGGTAGGTTTATATATATATATATGTAATTATGTGTGTGTGCGTGTGTTATTAATTATATATATATATATAATTAAGAGTGTGTTGTGTGTGCTCATATATGTATATATATATTATAAGAGAGGCGGTGACTTCACTATTAAACTTTGCCAAACAAACTTGATGGGTTATTCCTAATTAAAAATAGCTAAGCTACTGGAGTTATACAACAAAAGAAAAGAAGAAGAAATCTGGGGAAGGCTTGTGATAACCATCGGCTAAGAGAACAGGTAATTAATTTTTGGCTTAATTCAATTATTATAACTCCCAAATCTAATTTGTAAATCTCATAATTAAGATGTGAACTCAATTCCAGAAGATCTTTAGAAAAGATAAATGGTGTGAAGACAAGTTTTGATAAATCATAATTATTTGAAGGAAAATGAATAATTGGTTATTATTATAACATAAATAATTGTTTCATACCTAACTTCATCATTTGATTAGTTACTGATGCTTAACTAATGAAATATGGGGGTTTTGAATATTTATGAAAATATACATATATTGATCTGTATATTGAGTTTAAGGCTTTGTTATTTGGAATTGTGTCAAAAGAATTAATTTATCTAATGATGTCCTACAAAATCAACTTTAATGTGGATTAAAAGTGAAGGAAAGATAATAATACCCCATTAACTATTGCTTGGTCTGTCCTATATTAACTACAACAGTGGAGTAAGAGACCAAAATCTGTAATAATCGTCTTCCAAGAGAGAGGTAAGTATAAATCCATTTTGCACTTACAATGCATAAACATAGTATTTGTCTATATTATTTGACTATAAGATGCTTGTGATATGTGCTCCTTGAGGTGATGGATATGAATTAGGTGAGGTGAATGATTGATTTGATGTTGTATAAATATAATATTCACCAGCACGGCCATGTGCATTACATAAGTTGTACATAGTCTGTTTTGGCATGATTGATTGATTTGGTATTGTATAAACATAACATTCACGAGCATTGATATGTGTACGCATGGGTCGTATATTGCCTGCTTTGCATTCATTGTGTGGTGAAAAGAAACGAAAAATGTAATGTTGACCACTACTAGTGTACTTAGGCCGGTGGCATGTGAGACATGGATAGGCTTGATTTGTCAAGCCGATGGCATGTGAGACATGGATAGGCTTTATGATATATTGAGTCAGTGGCATGTGGGATATGGATAGGCTCGATTTGTCAGGCCGGTGGCATATGAGACTTGGATAGACTCTATGATTATGATTATTTATTGAGCTAGCTCTTTCGGTGCACAGTAGGTGGGTCACGGGCCCTATAAAGATAAAATATCTAGAACATTGGTTAGGGTTTCAGTAGTATGCATTTCACATCTCTTTTAATGTTTCTGCAATCATTTAATTTATCGTGCATGCATGATTTCTGCTTACTGGGCTGTAGCTCACCTAGTTTGTGCATTATAGGTGAGCATGTTGATGATGTGTAAGCTTACGGCTTATCGGGCATGTTGTTCGTGCTTCAACAAGCTTTTGGGATCGGTGTACATGGATGACGACCTTTGGGGCTAAACCATGGGCGTACTATGCTTTTGGCCTTCTATTTTGTTATTTATTTTGAGCTTGTATAATGTTAATCTATTTTTGTGCATGTAAATTTTGGTGTGGTTGTGGTAAATGCGTTTGCATCTACTGTGGATTTTTCTTGGGTGTGAACGAGTCGTTGTTTGGGGAGATAGATTATACTTCGTAAATATGTTACAGGTGAAAAAACAAATGTACAGGTTTAACCATATTAGAAGTAATCTATGTTTTGTGGGTTATATAAGTGTGGGGGTGTAACAGAGTGGTATCAGAGCCCGGTTTATGTCCTATAGACTGTCCATGTACACAAGCTCAAGCTTGTGGAGCATAACCATGCTGGTAAGTTTTATTCATCTTTGTTATGCATTATATATTTTATGAGTTATATTGGCTTGTGATCTAGGATTGAGTATAGTCGGTGGTACAATGGTGAGAACTAGAGGTGAATGTAATGGGGAAAATAGAGCTCCAGAACAAAGTTTACAAGCTGCAGACACTGATCGCGATGCACTTATTGAAAGATTGATAGGATTAGTGGAGCGATAGTCACAACAAATTTAGAATCTAATCGAACAAAGAAATGCTGGTGGACAACAAATGAATGAGATGAACCAACCACAGCCTCGTGTAAAACAAATGGAGATGATCGGGGAAAGGTTCAAAAAGTTCAACCCGCCGACATTTGAAAATGTAGTAGATCCCACAGCTGTAGAGGATTGGCTGAGAACCATCAAAAACATGTTTCTGTACAGCAGAGTATCAGACGAGGAAAAGGTATTGTGTACATCTTTTATATTACAGGGGAGTGCAGGATACTGGTGGGACACAATGAAGGCCATCGAAAATGTAGCAACTATAACTTGGAACAGGTTCAAAGAACTTTTCAGAAATAAATATTTTACTACTCCAGTCCGTACGAGGAAGATGAATGAGTTTATACAGTTGAGACAAGGGCCTATGACAGTTACGGACTACATCTCCAAATATAAGCAGTTGTTAATGTTTGCTGAGCACATGGTTAGAATAGATGCACTGAAAGTGGAAAGGTTTGTCGAAGGGCTGAGATCGGAACTTTATAGGGATGTTTGTATGGCTGGTATGCAGGGAGTTACTTACTCACAGGTTGCTGAGAGGGCCTTGGTAGCAGAACAAGCTGAACAGAGGATACGTCAGGCACTGGAGATTCGACGTCAGTTCACAGAAAGACAGGGATAGCGTTGGGTAGGAAATGAAAGGAAGAGGCCACAACAATTTCAGGGCCCAAGATCTAGTTTCTAGCTTAGACAAGGACAGGGACAGGAACAAGGAGATTCAAGCAAGTGTCTGAAAACTGTTCATGGTAAATCACAAGGACCATTACCCCTTTGCTCTAAATGTGGGAAACAACACAGTGGTGTCTGTCTTGTGGGTACCAAAACTTGCTATTCATGTGGACAACCAGGACATATCTCTACTACGTGCCCAAATAAACCGAGCCCCATGGCACAAGGGAGAGTACCAGCTAGAGTCTTTACCATAACCAGAGAAGATGCCAAGGCAAACCCATCTGTAGTAACAAGTAAATTTTCCATCTTTGGTACTTCAGCTTTCGTATTATTTGATTCTGGAGCTACACATTCATTTGCATCCACTGAGTATGTGAGAAGGCTAGGCAGAGAACCTGATATAGCAGAGAATGGTTACAATGTAGTGATCTCCTCTGGAGAGTCAAAACAAACAAATCAAATATTACGAGCATGTGTTATCCCGATTGATGGTAGAGAACTTTATGCTAATTTGATTATACTCGACATGAATGATTATGATGTAATTTTGGGGATGGACTGGCTATCAAAATATTATGCATCCATAGACTGTCAGAAAAAGGTAATTACATTTCAGCCACCTGGGGAGGAACCTTTTATCTCTGTTGGAGTAAAGAAGAACTTTATATTCCCATTGATATCTGCAGTTAGAGCACAATGGTTGTTAGAAAGTGGTTGTGAGGGCTATTTGATGAGTGTTGTGACTACTGAAGAACAACATTGTCTATCTGTGGATGAAGTACCGATAGTTAAAGAATATACTGAAGTATTTCCAGATGATCTTCCAGGCTTACCACCTAATTGACAAATAGAATTTGTAAATGATATACACCTAGGGACCGCCCCAGTATCAAAATCCCCTTATCGAGTGGCACCAACTGAATTGAAAGAATAGAAGATACAGCTTCAGGATTTACTAAACAAAGGTTTTATCAGACCCAGCTTTTCACCTTGGGGTGCACTGATTTTGTTTGTTCGGAAGAAGGATGGCAGTATGAGAATGTGTATAGATTACAGAGAACTAAAAAAAGTTACAATCAAGAACAAGTATCCTTTGCCTAGAATTGGTGATTTACTTGAACAGTTTCAAGGTGCAGCAATATTTTCGAAGATTGATTTGCGATCGGGTTATCATCAGCTGAAAATTAAAGAGGGAGACATTCCAAAGACAACATTCAATACCAGGTATGGACATTATGAGTTTCTAGTAATGCCATTTGGTTTAACAAATGCCCCAGCTGCCTTTATGGATCAAATGAATCGAGTATTTAAAGATCTCCTGGATAAGTTTGATTGTGTTTATTGATGATATTTTGATCTATTCTAAGACCAAAGAAGAGCATGCTATCCACTTGAGAAAGGTGTTGTAAATTTTGAAAGAAAAACGGTTGTATGCTAAGTTCAAGAAATGCGAATTCTGGATAGATCAAGTAGTATTTCTGGGACATGTTGTCTTAAGAGAAGGAATTTCAGTTGACCCAAGTAAAGTTGAAGCAATTAAGAATTGGCCACAGCCTACTACTCCTTCCGAGATATGTAGCTTTCTGGGTCTAGCCGGGTATTATCGCAGATTGTAGAAGGATTTTCAAAAATTGCATCTCCACTGACACAGTTGACTAGAAAGAATGTAACCTTCCAATGGACAGAAGCCTGTGAGGAAAGCTTTCAAGAACTAAAGAGGAGATTGACTTCAGCACCCATCCTTGCTATTCCATTAGGTAATGAAGGATTTGTGGTTTACAGTGATGCTTTGAAGAATGTTTTGGGTTATGTATTAATGCAGAATGAAAAGGTAATAGCATATGTATCTAGACAACTGAAAGAATATGAAAAGAATTACCCTACTCATGATTTAGAGCTTGCTGTAGTGGTATTCGAACTTAAAATTTGGAGGCATTATCTATATGGAGGACGATGCGAGATATATACTGACTATAGAAGCTTAAAGTACTTTTTCACACAAAGAGTTGAACATGCGGCAATGAAGATGGTTGGAACTAGTGAAAGATTATGATTATGTTATCAACTATCACCCTGCTAAAATAAATGTTGTAGCAGATGCATTAAGCAGAAAGTCAACTCATAACACTACTGCGATGGCTATAATTCGGCGATAGGAGTTGCTGGACCTGCAGAAAATGAACATCAAAGCTGTAATGCATGGATCAGTGGAAGGAAAATTAGCAGCTCTAACTCTTCGACCTACTTTACTTGATCGAATTGAGCAGGGACAACTCACATATGAATATTTGGCTAGAGTAAAGGAAGATGTTGCTTCCGACAAAGCATCAAATTTTTGAATATCAAAAGAAGGGGTCCTTTGATTCAAAAATCGGTTATGTGTACCTAATGTGGATAATTTACGTGAAAACATTATGGCAGAAGCACACTCGACACCGATTCAGTACATCCAGGAGCTACAAAAATGTAAGAGACTTGAAATTGCATTATTACTGGCCAGGTATGAAGAGAGATGTTGCTCAGTATGTGGAACAATGTTTGACATGTCAACAGGTAAAGCCAGAACATGAAAGGCCAGCAGGAACCTTGCAGCCCTTACTGATTCCGGAATGGAAATGAGAGAACATTACCATGGATTTTGTCATCGGATTACCAAAAAACAGTCAAAGGTCATAATGCTATCTGGGTTATTATGGACCGACTTACAAAATATGCCCATTTTCTTGCTATTTGTTCTACTTATACAATGGATCGATATGCTCAACTATATATACAAGAGATAGTCCGACTTCATGGAGTTCCACTGTCCATTGTTTCTGATAGGGATTCAAGATTTCTTTCTACCTTTTGGAAGACTATATACAAGGCATTGGGGACACAATTATCCTTCAGTACTGCATATCATCCTCAGTCAGATGGGCAGTCGGAGCAAACAATACAACATTGGAGGACATGCTCAGAGCCTGCGTGTTAGACTTTCAGGGACAATGGAGCAAGTTTTTGCCTTTGATAGAGTTTTATTATAATAACAACTATCAGTCAACTATTGGAATGGCTTCATATGAAGCACTATACGGTAGAAAATGTCGATCATCGGTACATTGGGATGAGGTTGGTGAACAAAAGCTTTTGGGTCCAGATATGATCATAGAAATGTCAAAAGCTGTAGCACAGATTCGAGAAATAATAAAAACTGCTTAGAGTCGACATAAAAGTTATGCAAATAAAAGAAGGAGAACGTTAGAATTTGCAGTAGAAGATCGAGTGTTTCTGAAAGTTTCTTTGATGAAAAGAATAATATGGTTTGGTAAGAAAGGAAAGCTCAGTCCGAGGTATATTGGTCCCTTTCCTATTATTGAGAGAATTGGTGATGTTGCCTACAGACTTGACCTGCCTGGATCAATGACTCAGATTCACAATGTGTTCCATTTGTCTGTGTTGAGAAAGTATGTAGCGAATCCATCTCATATTCTGAACAATGAACCCGCAGAGTTAAAAACAGACTTAAGCTATGAAGAAATGCCTTTAGAAATTTTACTACGAGAAGTGAAGCAACTGAGAAATAAGAAAATTCCACTAGTGAAAGTTCTATGGAGAAACCAGTCGATAGAAGAACCTACTTGGGAAAGAGAAGATGAAATGAAGTCGAAATACCCAGAACTCTTCAGGTAAGTAAATTTCGAGGACGAAATTTTTATAAGGAGGGGAGGATGTGTTACCCCAAGCTTCTCACTACTCTTTGGTCAATATAGTTCATGCATTGCATTCATTATATAATTTTATTTGATATTTAAATTACATTTTATAAGGTATATTGCTATTAAATATCATAGGGATTACATTATAGGTTGGAACCCTTTAGGCTAAATGTTGAGAAAGAGATAACGTGTCAAGTTCTAATAACATACGATTACATAGGGCAAGCTAATAATAATAATAATAATAATAATAATAATAATAATAATATTCATTATGCTGATGGTGTATATATATATAATTAGTGTAGATAATAATTATAATAAAATAATACTAATCCTAATTAGTGGTAAGTTTATATATATATATATATGTAATTATGTATGTGTGCGTGTGTTATTACACATATATATATATAATTAAGTGTGTGTTGTTGTGCTCATATATGTATATATATATTATAAGAGAGGCGGTGACTTCATTATTAAACTTTGCCGAACAAACTTTACGGGTCATTCTTAATTAAAAATAGCTAAGCTACTGGAGTTATACAGCAAAAGAAAAGAAGAAGAAATCTGGGGAAGGCTTGCGATAACCACCGGTTAAGAGAACAGGTAATTAATTTTTGGCTTAATTCAATTATTATAACTCCCGAATCTAATTTGTAAATCTCATAATTAAGATGTGAACTCAATTCCAGAAGGTCTTTGGAAAAGATAAATGGTGTGAAGACAAGTTTTGATAAACCATAATTATTTTAAGGAAAATGAATAATTGTTTATTATTATAATGTAAATAATGGTTTCATACCTGACTTCATCATTTGATTAGTTACTGATGCTTAACTAATGAAATATGGGGGTTTTGAATATATATGAAAATATACATATATTGATCTGTATATTGAGTTTAAGGTTTTGTTATTTGGAATTGTGTCAAAAGAATTAATTTATCTAATGATGTCCTACAAAATCAAGTTTAATGTGGATTAAAAGTGAAGGAAAGATAATAATACCCCATTAACTATTGCTTGGTCTGTCCTAGATTAACTACAACAGTGGAGTAAGAGACCAAAATCTCTAATAATCGTCTTCCACGAGAAAGGTAAGTAGAAATCCATTTTGCACCTACGATGTATAAACATAATATTTGTCTGTATTATTTGATTATAAGATGCTTATGATATGTGCTCCTTGAGGTGATGGATATGAATTACGTGAGGTGAATGATTGGTTTGATGTTGTATAAATATAATATTCACGAGCACGGGTATGTGCATTGCATAAGTTGTACATAGTCTGTTTTGGCATGATTGATTGATTTGGTATTGTATAAACATAACATTCACAAGCATTGACATGTGTACGAATGGGTCGTAGATTGCCTGCTTTGCATTCATTATGTGGTGAAAAGAAACGAAAAATGTAATGTTGACCACTACTTGTGTACTCAGGCCGGTGGCATGTGAGACATGGATAGGCTTTATGAAATATTGAGTCAGTGGCATGTGAGACATGGATAGGCTCGATTTATCGGGCCGGTGGCATGTGAGACATGGATTGACTCTATGATTATGATTATTTATTGAGCTAGCTCTTTTCGGTGCACAGTAGGTGGGTCACGGGCCCTATAAAAATAAAACATCCAGAACATTGGTTATGGTTTCAGTAGTATGCATTTCACATCTCTTTTAATATTTTTACAATCATTTAATTTATTGTACACGCATGATTTTTGCTTCCTGGGTTGTAGCTCACCTAGTTTGTGCATTGTAGGTGAGCATATTAATGATGTGTAAGCTTACGGCTTACCGGGCATGTTGTTGGTGCTTCAACAAGCTTTTGGGATCGGTGTACATGGATGACGACCTTTGGGGCTGAACCATGGGCGTACTATGCTTTTGGCCTTCTATTTTGTTATTTAGTTAGAGCTTGTATAATGTTAATCTATTTTTGGTCATGTAAATATTGGTGTGGTTGTGGTAAATACGTTTGCATCTACTGTGGATTTTGCTTGGGTGTGAATGAGTCGTTGTTTGGGGAGATAGATTATACTTCGTAAATATGTTACAGGTGAAAAAAAAATGTACAGGCTTAACCAGGTTAGAAGTAATCTATGTTTTGTGGGTTATATAAGTGTGGGGGTGTCACAATTTTTGCAAATGTGAGTTTTGCAAAATTTTCCCCAAATTGATCTACGGTCTAGGGATTTTTCCCAAAAAATGATGTGGTCTAATTCATTAAATCTTGATGTATATATGTTTAAATTTGATGTGAAGTAAATCATGATAAAATATTCACAAGAAATGTGTTTGCGACTCAGATTTTGCAAATTTCAATTTTGTAAAAGTTTATGAAAACTGACGTATCGTTGCCTATGTATTTTTCCAAAGAAATGAAGTATGTTGTATAACAAATAAATGCTTGATATCTTTTATTTTAAATTATAAGTTATGTAAATCATGACAAAAGTTTCACAAGAAATGTATTTCTGACTTAGTTTTTACAAATTTTACTTTTACAAAAGTTTGCAAAAACTGATGTACCGTTGCTTAGGGGATTTTTCCTAAAAATAAAGTATGTTGTATTATAAACTGATACAAAAGTTTGCAAAAACTGATGTACCGTTGCTTAGGGGATTTTTCCTAAAAATAAAGTATGTTGTATTATAAACTGATATAAGCTGCCTAGGAATTTTTCCCAAAAAATGAAGTTTGTTGTATAACTTTAAAAAGTTCTATATATTTTTCTTTATATTATATGTGATGTAAATCATGATATAATATTCACAAGAAATATGTTTGTGACATAATTTTACAGATTTTAGTTTTTAACAAATTTTAGCGAATACTAATGCACTACTGCCTAGAGATTTTTCCAAAAACATTGTGTGTTATATAACTCAAAAAAGCTTGATATATTTGTAAATAATGATAAAATATTCATAAGAAATGTGTTTGTGACTCACTCTTTGCAAATTTTACGTTTACAAATTTTTGCAAAATTTGATGTACCGCTTCCAAGGAATTTTTCGCAAAAAATGAAGTCTGATGTATAACTCATAAAATTTTTATATTTTTTATTCTAAATTTTTTGTGATGAAAATCATGATAAAAGTTTAACAAGAAATATTTTTGTGACTCAGTTTTTGCAAATTTTATTATTACAAAATTTCGCAAAAACTATGTACCACCACTACCCAGAGATTTTCCCAAAAAATGAAGTTTGTTGTATAACTCAAAAAAGCTTGATATCTTTTCTTTTAAATTATATGTGATGTAAATAATGATAAAATATTCACAAGAAATGTATTTATAACTCAGTTTTTACAATTTCAATTTAGCATGATTTTGCAAAAATGGATGTACCGCTGTCCAGAGATATTACCCAAAGAATGAAGCGTGTTAAATAACTCATAAAATCTTGATATGTTTAATTTTAAGTTAAGTGTGATGTAAATAATGATAAATTATTCACAAAAATGTATTTGTAACTTAGTTTTTGCAAATTCAATTTAGCAAAATTTTACAAAAATGCATGTAACGCTGTCTAGAGATATTTCCCAAAGAATGAAGCGTGTTAACTGACTCATAAAATCTTGCATATGTTTGATTTTAAATTAAGTGTGATATAAATCATGATAAAATATTAACAAAAAATATATTTGTGACACAGTTTTGGAAATTGTAGATTTTAGAAATTTTAGCGAAATCCGATGCATGGCTGCCTAGGGAAAATGTGTTGAATAACTCATAAAAGTTTGATACCTTTGATTTTACATTACATGTGATGTACCACTGTCTAGAGATATTTCCCAATGAATGAAGCGTGTTAAATGACTTATAAAATCTTGCATATGTTTGATTTAAAATTAATTCTGATATAAATCATGATAACATATTCATACGAAATATGTTTGTGACACAGTTTTGGAAATTGTAGTTTTTAGAAATTTTAGCGAAATCTGATGGATGGCTGCCTAGGGAAAATGTGTTGAATAACTCATAAAAGTTTGATATCTTTGATTTTAAATTACGTGTGATGTAAATAATGATAAAGTATTCACAAATTTTAGCGAAAGCTGATGCACTGCTGCTTAGGAATTTTTCTAAAAAATGAAGTTTGTTGTATAACTCATAAAAGCTTGTTATCTTTTGTCCTAAATTTTCCGTGATGTAAATAATGATAAAATATTCATAAGAAATGCATTTATGACTTAGTTTTCTCTAATTTTCGTTTTGTAAAATTTTTCGAATACGGATGTACCACTTCCTAGGCATATTTCCCAAAAAATGAAATATGTAAGTGACACAGTTTTAGAAATTGTAGTTTTTAGAAATTTTAGTGAAATATGATGCATGGCTGCCTATGGAAAATGTGTTGAATAAGTCATAAGAGTTTTGATATCTTGGTTTTAAATTACGTGTGATGTAAATAATGATAAAGTATTCACAAATTTTAGTGAAAACTAATGCACTGTTGTCTATGGATTTTTCCTAAAAAATGAAGTTTATCGTATAACTCATAAAAGCTTGTTATCTTTTGTCTTAAATTATGTGTGATGTAAATAATGATTAAATATTCATAAGAAATGTATTTATTACTAAGTTTTCTCTTATCTTAGTTTTGCAAAATGTTTCGAATATGGATGTACCGCTTCCTAGGCATATTTCCCAAAAATGAAGTACATTAAATAACTCATAAAATTTTGATATATTTGATTTTAAATTATGTGTAATGTAAATCATGACAAAATGTTCACAAGAAATGTGTTTGTGACTCAATCTTTGCAAATTTTAGTTTTACAAAATTTTGCAATAACAGATATACTCAAACTTGGGATTTTTAAAAAAAAAATGAAGTTTGTTGTATAACTCATAAAAACTTGATATCTTTGATTCTAAATTATGTGTAATGTAAATCATGATAAAATATTCACCAGAAATGTATTTGTCATTCATGTTCTGCAAATTTCAGGTTTGCAAAATTTTGTGAAAATAGATGTACCATTGTGGAGGCATATTTCCTAAAGAATTAAGCCTGTTATATCTTCCTATTTTTGATTTGAAATTATGTTTGATGTAAATCATGTTAAAATACTCACAAGAAATGAGTTTGTGACTAGGTTTTTCAAATTTAATTTTTCAAAAATTTTGCGAAAACTCATTTACCGTTGCCTAGGGATTTTTCCCGAAAATGAAGTCCATTGTATAACTCATAAAAGCTTGTTTTCTTTTGTTTAAATTATGTATCATGTAAATCATAAAAAATAATCAAAACAAATGTATTTGTGAGTCAGTTCTGCAAATTTCAGTTTTCAAAACTTTTGTGAAAACGGATATACCATAGGCATATTTCCCAAAGAATGAAGTCTGTTATATAACTCATAAAATCATTTATCTTTGATTATAAATTATGTGTGATGTAAATTATGACAAAATATCCACAAGAAATGTGTTTGTCACTCAGTTTTTCAAATTTTAGTTTTCCAAAATTTTGTGAAAACTGATGTTCTGCTGCCTAGGAATTTTCCCAAAAATTGAAGTTTGTTGTATAACTCATAAAATCTTGATATCTTCGATTTTTTATTTTTTGTGATGTAAATCATGATAAAATATTGACAAGAATTGTGTTTCATTCAGATTTTGTGAATTTTAGTTTTACAAAATGTTACAAAAACTGACGAACAACTTTTTTGGGATTTTTCTCAAAAAAAGAAGTATGTTGTATAATGAATAAAAGTTTGATGTCTTTTATTTAAAAATAAGTAATCTGTAAATCATGATAAATAGTCACAAGAAATATGTGTGGTTCAGCTTTAGCAAATTTTATTTTGACAAAATTCGCAATGCCTAGGGATTTTTCCCAAAAAAAGAAGTTTGTTGTAAATCATTATAAATATTCACTAGAAATGTGTTTGTAACTCAATTTTTGAATTTATAGTTTTCAAATTTTTTTTGAAAACTCATCTTCCGCTGCCTAGGAATTTTACCAAAAAATGATGTTTGTTGTATAACTCATAACATCTTGATATCTTTGATTTTTAATTTTGTGTGATGTAAATCATGATAAAATATTGACAAGAAATGTGTTTGTGTCAGATTTTTGGTATTACAAAGTTTTTAAAAAACTGACGTGCTCCTATTTTTTTATTTTTTCCAAAAAATGACGTATATTGTATAACTAATAAAAGTTTGATGTATTTTGTTTTAAATTATGTAATTTATAAGTCATTATAAAATATTCACAAGAAATATTTGCGATTCAGGCTTTGCAAATTTTAGTTTTACAAAATTTCGCAAAAACTAATGTACCACAGGCTAGGAATTTTCCCAAAAAATGTAGTCTGTTGTATAACTCATAAAAACTAGATATCTTTGATTCTAAACTATGCATTGTGTAAATAATGATAAAATATTTACAAGAAATGTGTTTTTGTCTCTGTTTTTGCTATTCCAATTTTTAAAAAAATTTCGAAAACTGGTAAACCGATACCTAGGGATTTTTTCCAAAAAATGAACTATGTTGTATAACTCATAAAAGCTTCACGTGTTTGTGTTAAAATTTTATGTGATGTAAATCAGGATAAAATATTCACAAGATATGTGTTTGTGACTCGGATTTTGAAATTTTCAGTTTTACAAAATTTTACGAGAACTGACGCACCACTGCTTATGGATTTTATTCCAAAAAATGAAGTATGTTGTATAACTCATAAAAACTTGATATTTTTTACTTTAAATTATGTGTGATGTAAATCCGATAAAGAATTCACAATCAACGTATTTGAGACTTAGTTTCTTCAAATTTTAGTTTACGAAAACTAATGTACCATTACATAGAGATTTTTTCCAAAACAATAAAGTATGTTGTATAGCTAATAAAAGATTTATATCTGTTATTTTAAATTATGTGTTATGTAAATCATGATAAAATTTTGACAAGAAATATTTTTGCGACTCAGTTTTTGCAAATGGGAGTTTTGCAAAAATTTTCGAAAATTGATTCATGGTCTAGGGATTTTCGCAAAATATAAAGTATGTTGTATAAATAATAAAAGCTTGATGTATTTTATTTAAAATTATGTAATTTTTAAATCATGATAAAATATTGACAAGAAATGTGTGTGATTTTGCTTTTGTAAATTTTAATTATACAAAATTTTGCAAAAATTGATGTACCGTTGCCTAAGAATTTTCCCAAAAAATGTAGTGTGTTATATAATTCATAAAAACTAGATATCTTTGATTCTACACTATGCATAGTGTAAATAATTGTAAAATATTTACAAGAAATGTGTTTGTGACTCTATTTTTGCAAATTCCAGTTTTTCAAAAATTTTCGAAAACTAATGTACCGCTGCCTAGGGAGTTTGTCCAATATAAAATCTTGATATCTTTAATTTTAAATTATGTGTGATATAAATCATGATAAAATATTTACAAAAAATGAGCTTGTGACTCAGTTATTGCAAATTTTAGTTTACAAAAATTTTGCGAAAACTAATGCACCTCGACCTAGTGATTTTTTCCAAAAAAATGAAGTTTGTTGTATAACTCATAAAGACTTGATATGTTGGTCTAAATTATGTGTGATGTAAATCAAGATAAACTACTTACAAGAAATGTGTTTGTTACTCACTTTGTGCAAATTCCAATTTTGCAAAAAATTTCGAAAATTGATATACCGCTGCTTAGGGATTTTTCCCAAAAAATGAAGTATGTTGTATAACCCATAAAAGATTGATATATTTTATTTTAATTAATGTGTGATGTATCATGATAAAATATTTCCAAGAAATGTGTTTGTGACTCAGGTTTTGCAACATTTAGTTTTACAATTGTTTGTGAAAACTGATGTACTCGTGCCCTAGGATTTTTCCAAAACATGAAGTTTATTGAATAACTCATAAAATATTGATATCTTTTATTTTAAATTATGTGTGCTGTAAATGGTAATAAAATATTCAAAATAAATATGTTTATGACTCAGTTTTTCAAATTTATGTTTACTGAAGTTTTGCAAACTAATGTACCGCAGCCCAGTGCTTTTTCTCAAAAAATGAAGTCTGTGGTGTAACTCATAAAAGTTTGATGTATTTTATTTTTAAGTTTTTGTGATGTAAATCATGATGAAATATTCACAAGAACAATTTTAGTGACTCAATGTTTGTAAAAGTTTACGAAAACTGATGTATGACTTAGGGATTTTTCCCAAAAACTGAAGGATGTTGTATAACTCATAAATGAAGTCTTTTATATAATTCATAGAAACTTGATATCTTTGACTTTAAATTATTTGTTGTTTAAATCATGATATAATTTTGACAAGAAATGTATTTGTGACTCTGCTTTTGCAAATTTGAGTTTTTCAAAAAATTTTGAAAACTTATGTACCACCACCTAGTTTTCCTAATAAATGAAGTATTTTGTATAACTCATAAAAGACATATATCTTTTATTTTAAATTATGTGTGATATAAATCAAGATAAATCTTGACAATAAATGTATTCTTATCTCCAGTTTCGTAAATTTTAGTTTAAAAAAAATTGCAAAAAATGATGTACCGCTCTATAGTGATTTTACCCAAAGAATGTAGTATGTTGTATAACTAATACTAGCTTGATGTTTTTTATTTAAAATTATGTAATTTATAAATCATAATAAAATAATGTGTGTGATTCAGCTTTTGTAAATTTTAGTTTTACAAAATTTCGCAAAAAACTGACGTACTGCTGCCTAGGATTTTCCCAAAAAATGTAGTCTCTTGTATAACAAAAAAAAAGCTAGATATCTTTGATTCGAAACTATGCATAATGTAAATATTGATAAAATATTTACAAGAAATGTGTTTGTGAATTTGTTTTTGCAAATTCCAAGTTTTCCAAAAAATTTGAAAACTGATAAACTGCTGCCTAGGGATTCTTCCAAAAAAACGAACCCTCTTGGATAACTCATAAAAGATTGATGTGTTTGTGTTTAAATTTTATGTGGTGTAAATCATGATAAAATATTCACAAAAATGTGTTTGCGACTCCAATTTTGCATATTTTAGTTTTGTAAAGTTTTACGAGAACTTACGTTCCGCTGACTATGGATTTTTTCCACAAAATGAAGTATGTTGTATAACTCATAAAAGCTTAATATTTTTTACTTTAAATTGTGTGTGATGTAAATCAGATAAAGAATTCATAAGAAATGTATTTGTGAATTACTTTCTTCAAATTTTAGTTTTACAAAAGATTACAAAAACTAATGTACCATTGCTTAGAGATTTTTTCCAAAAGAATAAAGTATGTTGTATAACTAATAAAAGCTTTATATCTGTTATTTTAAATTATGTGTTAGGTAAATCATGAAAAAACTTTGACAAGAAATATTTTTGCGACTCAGGTTTTGCAAATGTGAGTTTTGTAAAAAATTTCAAAAATTGATCTGAGGTCTAAGGATTTTCACAAAATATGAAGTATGTTGTATAACTAATAAAAGCTTGATTATTTTATTTAAAATTATGTAACTTTTAAATCACGATAAAATATTCAGAAGAAATGTGTTTTATTCGCTTTTGCATATTTTAGTTATACAAAATTTTGCAAAAACTAATGTACCGCTGCCTAGGAATTTTTCCAAAAAATGTAGTGTGTTGTATAACTCATAAAAACTTGATATCTTTGATTCAAAACTATGCGTAATGTAAATAATTATAAAAATTTACAAGAAATGTGTTTGTGACTTTGTTTTTGTAAATTCTAGTTTTTCAAAAAATTTAAAAAACTGATAAACCGCTGTCTAGGGATTTTTAAACCGCTGAACTCTGTTGTATAACTCATAAAAGTTTGATGCGTTTGTGTTTAAATTTTATGTGATGTAAATCATGATAAAATATTCACAAAAATGTGTTTGTGACTCCAATTTTGCGAATTTCAGTTTTGTAAAATTTTACGAGAACTAACGTACCGCTGCCTATGGATTTTTCCAAAAATGAAGTATGTTGCGATATTCTTTACTTTCAATTATGTGTGATGTAAATTAGATAAATAATGCATAAGAAATGTATTTGTGACTTAGTTTCTTCAAATTTTAGTTTTACAAAAGTTTACGATAACTCATGTACCATTGCTTAGAGATTTTTTCCAAAAAAATTAAGTATGTTGTATAACTAATAAAAGCTTTACATCTGTTTTAAATATTATGTAAATCATGACAAAGCTTTGACAAGAAATATTTTTGCGACTCAGTTTTTGAAAATGTGAGTTTTCAAAAAATTTCAAAAATTGATCTATGGTCTAGGGATTTTTCCCAAAATATGAAGTATGTTGTATAACTAATAAAAGCTTGATGTATTTTATTTAAAATGATGTAATTTGCCAATCATGATAAAATATTCTCAATAAATGTGTGTGATTCCGCTTTAGCAAATTTTATTTACACAAAATTTTGTAAAAACGGATTTACCGCTGCCTAGGAATTTTTCCAAAAAATGTAGTATGTTGTATGACTCATAAAAACTTGATATCTTTGATTATAAACTATGGTAATGTAAATAATTATAAAATATTTACAAAATATGTGTTCGTGACTCTGTTTTTAAAAATCCAGTTTTTCAAATAATTTTGAAAACTGATGTAACGCTGCCTAGGGATTTTGTCCATAAATGATGTTTGTTGTATAACATATAAAATCTTTATATCTTTAATTTTAAATTATGTGTGATATAAATCATGATAAAATATTTAAAAAAATGTGTTTGTGACTTAGGTTTTGCAAATTTTAGTTTACAAAAAATTTGCGAGAACTAATGTACCCTGACCTAGTAATGTTTTCCTAAAAAATGAAGTTTGTTGTATAGCTCATAAAATTTGATATGTTGGTCTAAATTATGTGTGATTCAAATCAAGATAAATTATTTACAAGAAATGTGTTTTTTACTCAGTTTGTGCAAATTCAAATTTTGCAAAAAGTTTTGAAAACTAATTTACCGCTGCTTAGGGATTTTTCCCAAAAAATGAAGTATGTTGTGTAACTCATAAAAGATTGATATCTTTTATTTTAATTTATGTATGATGTATCATGATAAAATATTTCCAAGAAATATGTTTGTGACTTAGGTTATGCAATTTTTAGTCTTACAATTTTTTGTGAAAACTGATGTACTGCTGCCCAGGGATTTTTCGCCAAAAGTTTTGAAAACTAATTTACCGCTGCTTAGGAATTTTTCCCAAAAAATGAAGTATGTTGTGTAACTCATAAAAGATCGATATATTTTATTTTAATTTATGTGTGATGTATCATGATAAAATATTTCCAAGAAATATGTTTGTGACTTAGGTTTTGCAATTTTTAGTTTTACAATTTTTTGTGAAAACTGATGTACCGCTGCCCAGGGATTTTTCGCCAAATAAGAAGTCTATTGTGTAACTCATAATATATTGATATATTTTATTTTAAATTGTGTGTAATGTAAATCATGATAAAATATTAAAAATAAATGTATTTGTGACTCAGTTTTTCAAATTTATGTTTTTTCAGAAGTTTTGCAAACTAATGTACCGCTGTATATGGATTTTTCCCAAAAAATGAAGTATGTGGTATAAATCATAAAAGGTTGATGTAATTTATTTTTAATTTTTTTATTTAAATCATGATAAAATATTCACAAGAAATGTGTTTGTGACTCAGAATTTGCAAAGTTCAGTTTTTCCAAATTTTACGAAAATTAAAGTACCTTTGCTTATTGATTTTTCCCCAAAAATGAAGTATGTTGTATAGTTTATAAAAGTTTGATATCTTTTATTTAAAATTATGTGTTAATTAAATCATGAAATATTCACAGGAAAAATTTTAGTGACTCAATTTTTGCAAAATTTTACGAAAAGATGTACGACAAAACTGAAGGATGTTGTATAACACATAAATGAAGCCTTTTATATAATTCATAGAAACTTGATATCTTTGACTCTAAATTATGTGTGGTATAAATCATGATATACTTTTGATAAGAAATGTGTTTGTGACTATGTTTTTGCAAATTTTAGTTTTTCAAAAAAATTTGAAAACTGATGTACTACCACCTAGGGAATTTTCTAATAAACTTGATATCTTTGATTTTTTATTTTATATGATGTAAATCATGATATAATATTCATAAAAAATGTTTTTGTGACTCAATTTTTTCAAACTTTAGTTTTACAAAATTTTACGAAAACTAATGTACAACTGCTTAGGGATTCCCAAAAAAAGAAGTATGTTGTATAACTAATAAAAACTTGATATATTTTATTTTAAATTATGTGCTATGTAAATCATGATAAAATATTCAATAGAAATGTGTTTGTGACATCAATTTTGTAAATTTTAGTTTTACAAGATTTTGCGAAAACTAATGTAACACTTCCTAAGCATTTTTTCCAAAAAATGAAGTCTGTTGTGTAACTCATAAAGTCCTGATATCTTTGGTTCTAAATTATGTGTGATGCAAATCATGATAAAATATTTACAAGTAATGGGTTTGTGACTCTATTTTTGCAAATTTCATTTTACCAAAATATTTCAAAAACTGATGTAACGCTTACCTCGCCAACGCTTGGATTCGGCTCTACCCAAACTTTTCTGGTTTGCCCCAACATTCCCCACTTGTTTGACTATTGCTAAACAGTTTTTGGATATCAAACGGACCTCTCCAGAAGTTAATTTTAATGTGGCCGATTTCCCTTCTTTGCAATCAGTTTCGCTACAGCACTTGCTGCTCTAACTAATTGTCCACCCTTTCCAAGTGTGATTTCTATGTTATGTATGGCCGTGCCTAAGGGCATATTAGTTGAAGCAGATTCCTCTTTTTGATCAATCAAAACCCTTTCCCAAACTGTACAAGCTTCTTCCAAAGAATACGGTTTTCTGGATGTAGATGATGATATCTATACAGATGGATCAACTATATATGGTACAATGAAGTACCAACCCAATAGTACCCATTTCGGGAACGTCCAGTGCCAAAGTCACTGAATGGATAAGTCGCAAATCCCTGAACTATGTAATGTACTTTATTCGTTGGGTGACGGGCGGGCATTTTACCAGAGGTTTCTATCTACCCCTGTGTGATTCCTGTTGACGCATATACTTTGGGGTGGGTGCAGGTCGGTATATCAATACTAATTTGATCTGAGCTCTCTTAAGGATATAGCAATATTTTGTGAAAATGAAAGTACCGCTTCTTAAGGATATTTCCAAAAAAATGAAGTCTGTTAAATAACTCATAAAATTATGATGTGTTTGATTTTGAATTAAGTGGGATGTAAATCATGATAAAATATTCACAAGAAAATATGTTTGTGACTCAGTTTCGCAAATTTTAGTTTTTAGAAATTTGAGAGAAACTGATGCACCGCTACGTAGGATTTTTTTCAAAAAAAGGAAGTGTGTTGTATATCTCATAAAAGGCTGATACTTTTTTATTTTAAATTATTTGTGGTTTGAATAATGGTAAATTATTCACAAGAAATCTATTTGCGACTCAATTTTTCCAAATTTTTGTTTTACAAAATTTTGCAAAAACTGATGTACGGCCTTGGAAATTTTCCCAAAAAAATGAAGTCTATAATGTATAACTAATGAAATCATGATATCTTTGATTCTAAATTCTATTTGATGTAAATCATGATAAAGTATTTAAAAGAAATGTGTTTGTGACTATTTTTTTCGGAATTTTAGTTTCAGAAAATTTTGCAACAACTCATATACCGCTACCTAGGGATTTTACCCAAAAAATTAAGTCTGTTGTATAACTCATAAAAACTTAATATCTTTGATTTTAAATTTTTGTGATATAAATCATGATTAAATTTTCACAAGAAATGTGTTTTTGACTTAGATTTTGCAAATTTTAGTTTTACAAAATTTTGCGAAAACTAATGTACCTCTTCCTAGGGATTTTTCACAAAAAGAAATGAAGTTTGTTGTATACCTCACAAAATCTTGATATCATTGATTCAAAATTTTTTGTGATGTAAATCATTATAAACTCTTTACAAGAAATGTATTTGTGACTCTATTTTTTCAAATTTCAGTTTACCCAAATTTTTTGAAAACTGATATATCGCTACCTAGGGATTTTTCCCAAACAATGAAATGAAGTATAATGTATAACTCATAAAAGACTGATAAATTTTATTTTAAATTATGTGTGATATAAATCATTACAAAATATTCACAAGAAATGTGTTTGTGACTAAGTTTGAGCAAATTTTAGTTTTACAAAATTTTGCAAAAACTAATGTACTGCTGCTGAGGAATTTTTCCCTAAAAATGAAGTCTGTTTTATAAATCATAAAAACTTGATATCTTTGGTATAAAAATATTTGTGATGTAAATCTAACAAAATATTCAAAATAAATGTGTTTGTGATGCATATTTTGAAAATTTTAGGTTGCAAAATTTAACAAAATCAGATGTACCGTTGCGTAGAGATTTTTCCTGAAATATGAAGTCCGTTGTATAACTCATAAAAGTTTGATATATTTGATTATAGATTATATGTGATGTAAATCAGGATAAAATATTCACAAGAAATGTGTTTGTGACTTATGTACCATTGCTTAGGGATTTTTCCGAAAAATGAAGTATATTGTATTACTAATAAAAGCTTGAAATCTTTGATTTTAAGTTTTATATCATGTAAATCGTGATAAATATTCACAAGAAATGTGTTTTTCACTCAGATTTTCCAAATTATAGTTTTGTAAAATTTTACGAAAACATACATATCGCTGCCATGGAATTTTTCCCAAAAAATGAAATTTGTTTTATAATTCATAAAAGCTTGATATCTTTGATTATAAATTATGTGTGATATAAATCATGGTAAAATATTCCCAAGAAATGTGTTTGTGACTTATTTTTTGCAAATTTAAGTTTTTAAAAAAAATACGGAAACTTATGTACCGCTGCTTAGAAATATTTCTAAAAAAAGGAAGTATGTTGTATAACTCATAAAGATTGATACCTTTTATTTTAAATTATGTGTAATGTATATCATGATAAAATATTAACAAGATTTGTGTTTGTGACACCGTTTTTGCAAATTTTTAGTTTTATATATTTTACGAAAACTGATGTACCGCTACCTATGGATTTTTCAGAAAAAATGAAGTATGTTGTACAACTCATAAAAGCTTCAAATCTTTGATTTTAAATTATGTGTGATGTAAATTATGATAAAATATTATCAAAAAATGTGTTTGTGACTTTGATAAAATATTCACAAGAAATATATTTGTGAGTTAGTTGATGTAAATCATTATAAACTATTTACAAGAAATGTGTTTGTGACTCTGTTTTTTGCAAAATTTTTAAAAAGCTCATGACTACTCCCTAGGCATTTTTCCCAAAATTTTTTAAAATTATGTGTGATGTAAATTATGATCAAATATTCACAAGAAATGTGTTTATGACTTAGTTTTTGAAAATTTTAAGTTCTACTATTGTGAAAATTGATGTATCGCGCTGCAAGAGATTTTTCCCAAAAATGAAGTTTGTTGTATAACTCATAAAAGTTTGATTTTTTTTTTTTAATTTTTTGTGATTTGATTCATGATATAATATTTAGAATAAATGTGTTTGTGACTCAGATTTTGAAAAAAATTCAGCTTTGCAAAACTTTACGAAAACTGAACGTTGTGCTAGTTAGAGATTTTTCCAAAAACATGAAGTTTGTTGTATAACTCCTAAAAGTTTGATATCTTTGATTTAAAATTAATTTTTATTTAACCATTATAAAATATTCACGAGAAATAAGTTTGTGACTCAATTTTTGAAACTTTTAGTTTCACAAAAGTTTATAGAAATACATCTACAGCTTAGGAATTTTTTCGAGAGATGTAGTATGTTGTATAACTCATAAAACCTTGATATATTTTGTTTTAATTTATATTTTATGTATATCTTGATAATATATTCACAAGAAATGTGTTTGTGACTCAGTTTTTGCAAATTTTAGTTTTTCAAAATGTTGCAAAAACTAATAAACCGCTGATAAGGGATTTTTCCCAAAAAAATGAAGTCTGTTATATTACTCATATAGTTTCATATCTTTGATTTTAAATTAGTTGTGATTTAAATTATCATAAAATATTCACAAGAATGCGTTGTGACTTAGTTTTTTGCAATTTTTTGTTTTTTTACAAAATTTAACGGAAGCTGAAGTACAACTTAGGAATTTTTTCCAAAATGAAGTATGTTCTATAACTTATAAAAGTTTGATATCTTTCATTTAATTTTTTTTTTTTTTTGTAAATCATAATAAAATATTCATAAGAAATATGCTTGTGAGTCAGTTTTGGAAATCCTAGTATTCAGAAATATTAACGAAAACTAATGCATTGCTGCCTTGGAATTTTTCCAAAAAAATGAAGTGTGTTGTATAACTTATAAAAGCTTGATATCTTTGATTTTAAATCATGTTTGATGTTAATCATGACAAATTATTAACAAGAAATGTGTTTGTGACTGAGTTTTTACAAATTTTTAGTTTTACAAAATTTCAAGAAAACTGATCTATGGCTGCCTAGGGATTTTTCTCAAAATAGAAAGTATGTCGTACAACTCAAAAAATATTGATATCTTTGATTCTAAATAATTTTTCATGTAAATAATGATAAAATATTCACAAGAAATGTGTCTGTGACTCTGTTTTTGCAAATTTTAGTTTTGCAAAATGTTTCAAAAACTGATATATCGCTACCTATTATTTTTTCCTAAAAAATTAAATGAAGTATGTTGGATAACTCATAAAGGATAGATATCTTTTTATTTTAAATTATATGTTAAGTTAATCATGATAAAATATTCACAAGAATGTGTTTGTGACACAGTTTTTTGAATATTTAAGTTTTACAAAATTTGGCGAGAACTAATTTACCGCGCTACCTAGGGATTTTTCCCCAAAAAAGAAGTCTGTTGTATAACTCATAAAAGCTTGATATCTTTAATTTCAATTTTTTTATGTAAATCATTATAAAATATTCAAAAGACAGTTTTGCAAAATTTTACAAAAACTGTCGTACAACTGCCTAGGGATATTTTCTAAAAATTAAAGTCTATTGTATAACTCATAAAAAATTGAGATCTTTCATTTTAAATTATGTGTTATGTAAATAATGACAAAATATTCACAAGAAATGTGTTTGTGGCTCAGTTCTTGCAAGTTTTAGTGTTTCAAAATTTCACGGAAACTTTTGTACCACTGCTTAATGATTTTTCCAAAAAAATGAAGTATGTTGTATACCTAATAAAACCTTGATATGTTTTATTTTAAATTATGTGTTATATAATCATGATAAAATATTCACAAGAAATTTGTTTCTGACTCAGTTTTTGCAATTTTCAATTTTACAAAAGTTTATGAAAATAAATGTACGACTTAGGAAATTTTCCAAAAAATGAAATATCCTTTGTTTTGAATTATTTTTCATGTAAATCATTATAAAATATTCACACAAAACATGTTTGTTACTCAATTTTGGCAAATTTTAGCTTTAGTATGTTGTTACTCATTATAAAATTTTAGTATGTTGTTTAACACATAAAAGATTGATATATTTTATTTGAAATTATGTTTGATGTAAATAAAGATAAAATATTCACAAGAAATTTTATTGTAACTCAATTTTAGCAAATTTTTGTTTTACAAAATTTTGTGAAAACTAATTTACCGCTGCCCAGTGATTTTCCCAGAAAATCAATTTGTTGTATAATTAAAAAAAAATGATAACTTTTATTTTGAATTATTTTTAATGTAAATCATGATAAAATATTCACTACTTAATCATGATAAAATATTTCCCAAAAATTTATATTTTGCCAAATTTTGTGAAATCGAATGTACCACTACTTAAGGATTTTTTCCAAAAAATGAAGTTTGTTAAATAACACATAAATCTTGATATCGTTTATTTTAAATTATGTTTGAAATAAATCATGATAAAATATTCATAAGAAACATGTTTGTGAGTCAGTTGTGCAAATTTTAGGTTTTAGAAATTTTAACGAAAACTGATGTACAGGCCTTAAGATTTTTCCAAAAAAGTGATGTGTGTTAAATAACTCATTAAATCTTGATATCTTTGACTCTAAATTACGTGTGATGTAAATCATGATAAAATATTTAGAAAAATTGAGTTTTTTGCTGTGTTTTTGCAAATTTTAATTTTGCAAAATTTTTCGAAAGCTGAGGTACCGCTGCCTAGAGATTTTTTCCAAAAATTAAGTTTGTAGTATAACTCAAAAAAGTTTGATATCTTTGATTTTCAATTATGTGTAATGTATATCGTAATAATATATTCCCAACAAATGTATTTATAACTCAGTTTTTTCAAATTTTAGTTTTACAAAATTATATGAAAACTGCTGTAATACTGCTTAAAGATTTTCCCAAAAAATCAAGTATGTTGTATAACTAATAAAATCTTAATTTTTTTTTTAATTTTATAGGATGTGTTATATAAATCATGATAAAATATTCAAAAGAAATGTGTTTGTGTCTAAATTTTGCAAAATCCAGTTTTGCAAAATTTTACGAATACAGAATTGAAGTTTGTTGTAAAACTCAAAAAAGATTGACATCTTTTGTTTTAAATTATATGTAATTTTAATCATGATTAAATATTCACAAGAAATGTATTTGCAACTCAGTTTTTGAAAATTTTGGGATATTTCCCAAAGTATGAATTTTGTTAAATATCTCATAAAATCATAATATCTTTTATTTTAAATTATGTGTGTTGTAAATAATGATCAAATATTCACAAGAAATATGTTTGTGACTCAGTTTTTTTTTTTTTTTTTTTTTATTTTAGTTTTATAAAATTTCTTAAAAACTGATGTACCACTACTTAGGGATTTTGTACAAAACATGAAGAATGATGTATAACTAATTAAAGATTTATATTTTTATTTAAAATTATGTGTTATTTATATCATGATAAAATATTCACAAGAAATATTTTTGTGACACAATTTGTATAACTCATAAAAGCTTGATATCATTTATTTTAAATTATTTGAAATGTAAATTATGATAAAATATTCACAATAAATGTGTTTGTGACTCAATTTTTGCGAATTTTAGTTTTACAAAATTTCGCAAAAACTGATGTACCGCTACCTAGGAATTTTTCCCAAAAAATGAAGTATGTTGTTTAACTCAAAAAAGATTGATATCTTTTATTTTAAATTATGTGTGATGTAAATCATCATAAGATATTTATATGAAATGTGTTTGTGGCACAATTTTTTAAAATTTTAGTTTTATAAAATTTTGCGAAAACTAATGTACCGTTGCCTAAGGATTTTTCCCAAAAGATGAAGTATGTTGTGTCACTCAAAGAAGCTTGATATCTTTTGTTTTAAATTATGTGTGATGTAAATCATGATAAAATATTCACAAAATTTATTTGTGACTCAGTTATTTCGAATCAATTTTGCAAACTTTTGCTAAAAGAGATGTCCAACTACCGAGGGATATTTCGCAATGAATAATTTAAGTTCAATAACTCATAAAATCTTGATATCTTTGATTTTAAATTATGTATGATGTAAATAATGAGTAAATATTTAGAAGAAATATGTTTGTAACTCAGTTTTGAAAATTTTAGTTTTCAAAAAAGTTTAGCAAAAACTGAAACACTAACTCTGCCTAGGGATTTTTCCCAAGAAAATGAAGTATGTTGTATAACTCATAAAAGCTTGATATCTTTGATTTTAAATTATGTATCACATAACTCATGATAAAGTATTCACAAGAAATATGTTTATGACTCAGGTATTTCAAATTTTAGTTTTATAAAGTTTTACGAAAACTAATGTATTGCTGCTTAGGCATTTTTTCCAAAACATGAAGAATGTTATATAACTAATAGAAGTTTGATATCTTTTATTTTAAATTATATGTTATGTAAATCATGATAAAATATTCACAATAAATGTTTTTCTAGCTCAATTTTGGCAAATTTAAATTTTGCAAAATTTTACGAAAACTAATGTACGACTTACGGATTTTTCCAAAAAAATGAAGTGTGTTGTATAACTCATAAAAGCTTGATATATTTTACTTTAAATTATTTGAGATGTAAATCATGATAAAAATAATCACAACAAATGTTTTTGTGACTCTATTTTTGCAAATTTTAGTTTTACCAAATTTCGCAAAAACTAATGTTCCACTGCCAAGTGATTTTTCCCAAAAAATGAATTATGTTGTATAACTCATACAAGCGTGATATATTTTGTATTAAATAATTTTTTATGTAAATAATTTTAAAATAATGAAAAGAATGTGTTTGTAACTCAATTTCTGTAAATTTTAGTTTTAAAAAATTTCATAAAAACTGATGTATCGCCGCTGCTAAGGTATTTTTTTAAAAAAATGAAGTATGTTGTATTACTTATAAAACATTTATATCTATTTTTTAAATTATATGTGAAGTAAATTATGATAAAATATTCAGTAGAAATGTGTTTGTTACTTAGTTTTTGCAAATATTAGTTATATAAAAGTTTGTGAAAACTAATGTAACCTTGCCCAGAAATATTTCCCAAAGAATGAAGTATGTTAAATAAATCATGAAGTCTTACTATCTTTGATGTTAAATTATGTATGATGGAAATAATAATAAAATATTCACAAGAAATATGTTTGTTACTCAGTTTTGCAAATTTTAGTTTTCACAAATTTTGCGGAAACTGATGCACCGCAGCCTAAGGATTTTTCCATGAAAATGAAGTATGTTGTATCGTTGATTTTAAATTATATGTAATGTAAATAATGATAAATTTTTCACAAGAAATGTGATTGTTACTCTATTTTTGCAAATTTTATTTTTACAAACTTTAGCGAATGTGTACTGTGCTACGCTGCCTAGAGATTTTTCACAAAAATGAAGTATGTTGTATAACTCTTAAAAGCTTGATATCTTTCATTTTAAATTTGTGATATAAAACATGATAAAATATTCACAAGAAAAGTGTTTGTGAAACTGATTTTGAAAATTTTAGTTCTGCAAAAGTTTACGAAAACTGACGTACCAATGACTAGGGATTTTTCCCAAACAATGAAGTATGCTGTATAACTCATAAAAGTCTGATAGCATTGATTTTAAATTTTGTGTAATGTAATTCATGAGAAAATATTCACATAAAATCTATCTGTGACTCAATTTTTCAAATTTTAGTTTTATAAAATTTTACAAAAACTGATATACTACAGCTTAGTGATTTTTCTAAAAAAATGATGTCTGTTGTATAATTAAGAAAGCTTGATATATTTTATTTTAAATTATGTGTTATTAAATTCATGATAAAATAATCACAAGAAATGTGTTTGTGACTCAGTTTTTGTAAATTTCAGTTTTGCAAAATTTTACGAAAACTAATGTACGACATGGAGATTTTTCCAAAAACATGAAGTGTAATGTATAACTCATAAAAGAATGATAGCTTTTGGCTTAAATTATTTGTGATGTAAATAATGATAAATATTCACAAAAGATGTCTTTATCACTAATCTCTTTTACAAGTTTAAGTTTTACAAACTTTTAAGAAAATTGATGTACCACTGCCTAAGGATTTTTCCAAAAAAAATGAAGTATGTGGTATAACTCATGGAAGCTTAGTATCTTTGATTTTCAGTTATGTTTTTATGACTCAAGTTTTAAAATTTTAATTTTATAAAATTTTACAAAAACTAATGTACCGCTGCTTAGAGATTTTTCCCTAAACATGAAGAATGTTATATAACTACTAGAAGCTTGATATCTTTTATTTTAAATTATGTGTTATGTAAATCATGATAAAATATTCACTAGAAAAGTATTTGTAACTCTACTTTTGCAAATTTCAATTTTGCAAAATTTTACCAAAATTGATGTACAGCTTACGGATTTTTTCAAAGAAATGAAGTACGTTGTATAACTCATAAAAGCTTAATATCTTTTATTTTAAATTATCTGAGATGTAAATCATGATAAAATATTCCCAAGAAATGTGTTTGTGACTCTATTTTTGCAAATTTTAGTTTTGCAAAACTTCGCAAAATCTGATGTACCACTGCTAAAGGATTTTTCCCAAAAAATGTTTATGTTGTATAACTCATAAAAGCTTGATATATTTTGTATTAAATAATTATTTATGTAAATAATTTTAAAATATTGAAAAGAAATGTGTTTGTAACTCAGTTTTTGTAAATTTTAGTTTTAAAACTTTTTGTAAAAACTGATATACCGCCACTTCCTAGGTATTTTTCTCAAAAAATGAAGTTTGTTGTGTAACTTATAATACATATATATATATACATATTATTTTAAATTATGTGTGAAGTAAATCATGATAAAATATTAAGTACAAATGTGTTTGTCACTGAGTTTCTGCAAATATTAGGAATACAAAATTTTGCGAAAACTAATGTAACATTGCCTAAGAATATTTCCCAAAGAATGAAATATATTAAATAACTAATAAAATTTTGATATCTTTGATTTTAAATTATGTGTGATGTAAATAATGATAAAATATTCACAAGAAATATGTTTGTTACTCAAGTTTGTAAATTTTAGTTTTAAAAAATTTTGCGGAAATTGATGCAATACTGTCTAAGGATTTTTCCGTGAAATTGAAGTATGTTGCATCTTTGATTTTAAATTATCTATGATGTAAATAATGATAAATTATTCACAAGAAATATGTTTGTGACTCAATTTTTGTAAATTTTAGTTTTACAAACTTCAGCGAAAATTTTGTACTGCGCTGCGCTGCCTAGGGATCTTTCACCAAAAAATGAAGTTTTTTTTATAACTCTTACAATCTTGATATCTTTTCTTTTAAATTTGTGATGTAAACCATGATAAAACTCAGATTTTGAAAATTTCAGTTATGCGAAAGTTTACGAAAACTGACATACCGATGCTTAGGGATTTTTCCCAAAAAATGAAGTATGTTGTATAAATCATAAAAATCTCATATCTTTGATTTTAAATTATGTGTGATGTAAATCATGATAAATATTAACAAGAAATTTGTTTGAACCCCAATTTTCAAATTTTAGGTTTACAAAATTTTACGAAAACTGATATATTGCTACTTTGAGATTTTTCCCAAAAAATGAAGTATGTTGTATAACTAAGAAAAGCTTCATATGTTTTATTTTAAATTATGTGTTATGTAAATGATGATAAAATATTCACAAGAAATGTGTTTGTGATTCAGTTTTTGCAAATTTTAGTTTATCAAAATTTTATGAAAACTGATTTACGGCTTAGAGATATTTCTCAAAAAATGAAGTATAATGTATAACTAATAAAAGCATGATATATTTTGGCTTAAATTATTAGTGATGGAAATCATGATAAAATATTCACAAAAAAATGTCTTTTTCACTCAATTTTTTGCAAATTTAAGTTTTACAAAATTTAAAGAAAATTGATCTACCGCAGCTTAGGGATTTTTCACAAAAAAATAAAGTATGTTGCATAACTCATAAAAGATTGAATTTAAAAAAAAAATTATATGTGATGTAAATCACGATAAACTATTCACAATAAATATTATATGTGCAACTTTTTTGAAGAAGATGTAATGCTCCCTCGGGATATTTCCTAAAGTGTGATGTAAATTCTGATAATATATTCACAAAACTCAATTTTGCAAATTTTAGTTTTCAGAAATTTTGCGTAAACTGATGCACCGTTGCCTTGTGATTTTTCCCAAAAAATAATGTGTGTTGTATAACAAAAAAAAGCTTGATAACTTTCACATCAAATTATGATAAAATATTCTCAAGAAATGTGTTTGTGACTTAGTTTTTGTAAATTTTAGTTTTGAATTTTTTTGTGAAAGTTGATATATAGCGGTGTCTAGGGATTTTTCACAAATAATGAAGTTTATTGTATAACTCTTAAAAGCTTGATATCTTTGATTTAAAATTTTGTGTGATTTAAACAATGATAAAATATTCACAAGAAATACTTTTAATGACTCAGATTTTGAAAATTTCAGTTTAGCAAAAGTTTAAGAAAACTGACATACCCACTGCCTAGGGATTTTTCCAAAAATGGAAGTTTGTTGTATAACTTATAAAAACTATATATCTTTGATTTTAAATTATGTGTGATGTAAATCATTATAAATATTCACAAGAAATATGTTTGTGACTCAATTTTTGCAAATTTTAGTTTTACAAAATTTAGTGAAAATTGATGTTATGTAGTACGAAGGATTTTTTTTTTTTTTTTTAATGAAGTTTGTTGTATATCTCTTAAAAGCTTAACATCTTTGATTTAAAATTTTGTGTGACGTAAATCATGATAAAATATTCACAAGATATGTGTTTCTGACTCATATTTTAAAATTTCAGTTTTAAAAAAGTTTACAAAAACTGACGTACTGCTGCTTAGGAAAATTTCCCAAAATATGAAGTCTCTTGTATAACTCATAAAAGATTGATATATCTTTGATTTTAAATTATGTATGATGTACATCATGATAAAATATTCACAAGAAATTTTCTTGTGCCTCAATTTTTGCAAATTTTAGTTTTACAAAATTTTGCGAAAATTAATGTAATGCACTGCATAGGAATTTTTCACAAAAAATGAAGTTTGTTGTATATCTCTTAAAAGCATGATATCTTTGATTTAAAATTTTGTGTGATGTAGACCATGATAAAATATTCACAAGATATGTGTTTGTGACTTAGATTTTGAAATTTTATGTTTTCAAATGTTTACGGAAACTGACGTACCGTTGCCTAGGGGTTTTTCTCAAAAAATGAAGTATGTTGTATAACTCATAAAAGCTTGATATATTATGTTTTAAATTATTTTTATGTAAATAATTATACAATATTCAGAAGTAATGTGTTTGTGACTTAGTTTTTGCAAATTTTAGTTTTATAAAATTTGCGATAAAATGGATTTACAGCAGCGACCTAGATATTTTTTTCCAAAAAATAAATTATGTTGTATAACTCATAAAAGATTGATATCTTTTGTTTTATATTTTGTGTGATTTAAATCATGATAAAATAATCACTAGAAATGTGTTTGTGACTCAATTTTTGCAAATATTAGTTATACAAATTTTTGCAAAAACTGATGTATCGTTGCATAGGAATATTTCCCAAGGAATGAAGTCTTTTAAATTACTTATAAAATCTTCATATATTTGATTTTAAATGATGAGTGGTGTAAATGATTACAAAATATTCACAAGATATATGTTTGTTACTAAGTTTGGCAAATTTTAGTTTTCAGAAATTTTGTGAAAAGTGATGCACCGTTGGTTAAGGATTTTTCTTAAAAAATGAAGTATGTTGTATAACTCTTATGAGCTTTATATCTTTGATTTTAAATTATATATAATGTAAATCATTATAATGTATTCACAAGAAATGTGTTTGTGCTTAATTGTTTACAAATTTTGGTTTTTCAAAATTTTGGAAAATTGATGTACAGTGCCCTAGGGATTTTATACAAAAAATGAAGTCTCTTGTATAACTCTTAAAATCTTGATATCTTTGGTTTTAAATTTTGTGTGATGTAAAACATTATAAAATATTCAAAATAAATATTTTAGTGACTCAGAATTTGAAAATTCCAGTTTTGCAAAAGTTTACGAAAAGTTACGTACCACTACCTGAGGATTTTTCCCTAAAAGGAAGTTTGTTGTATAAGTCATAAAAACTTGATAGATCTTCTATTTTAAATTATTTTTTATGTAAATCACGATAAAATATTCACAAGAAATGTTTTTGTGACTCAATTTTTGCAAATTTTAGTTTTACAAAAGTTTGTGAAAATTGATGTCATGCGCTTCCTAGGGAATTTTCACGAAAAATGAAGTTTTTTTTTATATCTTTTAGAAGTTTGAAATCTTTGATTTAAAATTTTGGGTGATTTAAATCATGATAAAATATTCACAAGATATGTGTTTGTAAATAATATTTTAAAAATTTCAAGTTTGCAAAAGTTTACAAAAACTAACGTATCGCTGCCTAGGGATTTTTCCCAAAAAATGAAGTATGTTGTATAACTCATAAAAGCCTGATATATCTTGGATTTTTAATTATATATTATGTAAATCATGATAAAATACTCACAATAAATTTTTTTGTCACTAAATTTTTGCAAATTTTAGTTTTACAAAATTTTGCAAAAATTGATGTGATGCGATGCATATGGATTTTCCACATAAAATGAAGTTTGTTGTGTAACTCTTAAAAGCTTGATATCTTTGATTTAAAATTTTGTATGATGTAAACCAAGATAAAATATTCACAAGATATGTGTTGGTGACTCAGATTTTGAAAATTTGAGTGATGCAAATGTTAAGGAAAACTCATATACCGCTACCTAGGGATTTTTTTCCAAAAAATGAAGTATGTTGTTTAACTCATAAAAGCTTGATATCTTATGTTTTAAAATATTATTGATGTATATAATTATAAAATATTCAAAACAAATGTGTTTGTGACTTAATATTTTTAAATTCTAGTTTTACGATACTATGCGAAAACGGATTTACCGCCGCTACCTATATATTTTTCCCAAAAAATGAAGGTTGTTGTATAACTCATAAAAGATTGATATCTTTTATTTTATATTATTTGAGATGTAAATCATGATAAAATATTCTCTAGAAATGTGTTTCTGACTCAATTTTTGCAAATATTAGGATACAAAATTTTGCGAAAACTAATGTACTGCTGCCTATGAATATTTCTCAAAGAATAAAGTAGTTAACTAACTTATTAAATCTTGATATATTTGATTTTAAATTATGTATGATGTAAATGATGATAAAATATTCACAAGATATATGTTTGTGACTAAGTTTTGCAAATTTTAGTTTTCAAAAATTTTGCGAAAACTAATGCACCGTTGCCTAATGATTTTTTTGAGAAAATGAAGTATGTTGTATAACTCATATGAGCTTTAAATATTTGATGAATATTTGATCATTTGTGTACCTCACCTTTTGGTGAATACTAATACTCTACCAATTTCTTCCACTGATTTGGTGGCACTCCTACTGGAATTGAGCTAATAGTGTATGACTTTGTCTTATCAAGTTTAAAATATTTACATTTTAAATCAAACTTGTGATATTTCCATTAGGTGCCAAGTGAGCGCAACACCAATCTTTTAACAAGTGCATTATCAGGGAGATCAAAGTATGTCTATATCAAATATTAGACACAATATAGTTAACTACATCAAACATAGAATATACATTTGTTAAAGATTTTTATTGCTTACCTTAGTTAACTTCCACAAATATTATTTTTGTTCGTGTGGCATTAGCCTCCAATCTGTAAATTCCATGGAGCAAAGCTCTTGTTTCCTAGCAATATTTCCAAGCCAACCATCTAAAATTCCACCACCTTTCTTGATTGGCTGCCCTAAAGCATTACATTCGATAATAACTTGATTCCCTTGAGGCAAAGTCCAAACATCCTTAGCACGAGTTGGTCCTTATTTTTTCCTCACATTTTCTTACACATCTAGCTATTAATAAATATGTAAGTATTATTATCAAGATAATTTTCTAGTAAAATGTACATAATTAGAAGAATTAAAAGTATAAATACGGTTTCAAGATTGGGACTTAATGTTATGACGAATAAATTTATACCTCTTATTTCAATGTCATGGTAAACTTCATCAATAAGATCACTTCTAGTTCTTCATCTGATTCTTCAAATTCGTTCTCTAGACCATCCGGTGGTTGGGTATCATCATCATCTAGTGGCTGAAGCTCTTCATCAAAGTTTTTTTTGGTTAGTTTCCATTTGTTGGTGAATATTTGTTTCTTCATCTATCATGATATCACGAAGATGGCTTCCTGATGTCATCATTACAATACATCTAATAACAAAAAGTGAGTATATCAATATATCATAATTATATATGTTGAATATTGGAAGATAGCAATTTTTAACTACAGGAAAACGCTTCTTAATACTAGTTCGATGTGCAAGGAAGAATATTACATAATAATAATAATAAAATAAATATGAAATTCAACAAGGATCAGAGATTATTTTACCTAATGGATATGCAAGTGTATCTGGAACAACTACGCACAAAATTAAATTAATGAATATGTATATTAGTTTCTTGCATGAGAAAGGGAGGTATGCATCTGTGAATATTTTTGTAGCATGATAGAGAGTACGGGTAGATAATGACTTGAGAAATAGTGATATTAAATGTGGGAGAAAGAGAAAATATTTTCCTGTTGAGCAAGTCAAAATTGTGGTGAGCATTACATGTTCTTAGTACAATTTATATAAATTTTATTTAATATTTTACTCTTAGTTTATATATAATAGATGTATTTTTTATATAGTGTATATTTTATACGTATTATTAAATTTTACATATAATGAATATAATTTATATATAAACTTCTTTCAATAATTTTAATGTTATTTTAATAAATATAATAAACACGCTTGATTTTCAAGTTAAATGACTACTTAAATACCAATAAGCATAAATAAATTACACAATAATTCGTAAATCTAAACTGGTTAAATGCTTCATAACCAATTGAGTGTTACATAGGTCACTTATATCAGCTCGCATTTCAAAACAATTGGTTGTTTAATCCCCTCATCTTCAATAATTATATTGTGAAAAATAATGCACATATACATAATATCCCTCAAGTGATTCTTGTACAAAAAATGTCATGGACTTCTGATCATTGCCTGATGAGCTTGGAGCACCCTAAATGCACGCTGGACATTCATTTATGATAAATAATAGTATTATTGAATGACAGTAAGTTAAGATAAAAAAAATGTAAGAAAGTGTGAATGAAGTGATAGAGAGGACCAAAACTAATGAAAGATAACTGTAAAAAATATAACAAGTATTTCTAGACAAAATATATATTTTTAAAAAAAGATTGTAGAACATTTCTGATAATGTGATAAGCATAATTCTTTAAAAGCTAATAGATAAAAGGTTATGAATATTATTACCTCATTTTGTTCCTAGTTATCATCATGTTCTTCAACATCCACCCTTGCCCAACTAATCTGAATATCATGAGTGCTAGTTACATTCACATTTTGAGGCATACATTCTATGTAGATACAATCCTCCTCATGCTGTGATCCCGAATCCATATCATACAAGTCTCTTAGTTTTGTACAAATCACTTGGAACCAATCATTTCATTTTGAATCATTCACATAAAAGATTTGTTTCACTTATGATGCGAATACAAATGGATTGTCTTTAAGGGAGTTCCATGTATGTATTAACTTGGACAAATTGACCAAAAGGAATCCATTGGAATCCCTTTTCAATCCTCTTAATGTATTGACTCAAACCAATCACATTTGAACAACACAATCTTAAACATTCTATAGTAATCTAATTCAACTATATCATTAACCACACCATAATAAGGCTTTCCATCTACTTTCACTACTACTTTGCTATTTTGAGTCTTTTTTAATCTATCACAATTTCTGGTATGGTATCTTAATCCAATAATAACGAACCTACTAAATTTTCTAGCAATGTTGTTTGGCCCTTGAGCAACAACAATTAACTCTTCTGGATAATTATTTTTCATCATAATAGGCACGTGATCATGCACCAAATGATTATAATTATATATTTATGTAGGATACACAATGAATGCAATTAAATAAATCCTTACTTTAGTTACTCACTTGATTCAAAAGCCATTCTTGAAAATCTTCCACCAACCACTTTTGTTCTACCTTTGAAGTAGGTCGATTTGGATGATAAGCTCTTCTCTAATATACCAAAAATTCACTAAATTAGAATACATATCAGTAATGATATTAGTAACAAGATAATTTAATAAATAATTTATAAAGAAAACCATAAACGTATGTACCTACGATATTGAGATATTTCTTCATAATGAAGCAACACATATCGATGCGCTTGTGCTAAAGTCATGCTATCAACCTCTTCCTCTAAATGTATAATCAAGTGAACCATAATTGTAAAAAAAAAAAAAAGGGGGGGGGGGGGGGGAAAGGTCTTCTCTAGTCAACATAATGTTATTGCAACATTTTCTTGTAATTATTTGAGCTCCTTAGGATCAAGGGTCTTAGAGCATAATGATTTAAAAAATGATGACAATTCGGTGATGATAGCAACCAAATTAGGAGGCACGAAAGCTTGTAGAGCAATTGGGAGTATATTTTGCATCAATATATGAGAATCATGACTTTTAAAATTAGAAAGCTTGCAATCTTTAAGATTCACACACTATGATATGTTAGATGCATATCCATGGGGAACCTTGAGAGTTTTCAACTCATTAAAGAACAAGTCCTTTTCTTTTGTATTCATAGTGTAGCATGTTTGAGGCAAATGAACCATATCATTAGGCCCATTTATAGGATGAAGATCATGTATCACATCCCTTGTTCTTTTAATTGTTGATTTTTTAGATTTTCCATAAGTGAATCTGACCCCATCCAATTATTTTAAGACATCACTACCTGAAAGAGAAGATGGAGCATATCTAACTCCTCAGTGCCATCAAATTGGTCACTCTGAAAGCAAAAAGCATGATTAGTTGGCAACCATCTACAATGTCCCATATAGCATAATTTCCCTCCATTAGATAACCATTCAGAATGAGTTTGATCCTCACAAGAAGGACAAGCAACACAACCCTTGGTACTCCAACCTGATAAATTAGTATAAGCAGGAAAATCATTAATAGTCCATAAAAGACATGCTCGTAGTTTGAAGTTTTCCTATTTTGAAGAATCATGGCATCCATACCAACCCATAATTATTTTAGCTCCTCAATTAATAGTTGTAGGAAAATATCAATATCATTTCCTGGACCTTTTTCCCCTAGAATAACCATTGACAATATTAATGATGATTGTTTCATACAAATCAATGGCTGTAAATTATATGGAATCAATAAAACTGGCCAAGTGCTATATGTAGTGCTCATTGTTCGAAAGGGGTTAAAGCCATCAGAAGCTAGTAGTAGCCTTACACTACGAGAATCAGAAGCAAAATCTGGAAATCTATTATCAAACTCTTTCCAAGCTTTTCCATATGCTGGGTGCCTCAGCTTTCCATCTTCTGTACAACCTTCCATATGCCATCTCATTGATGATGCAGTTTTTTAAGACAAGAACAATCTTTTTAGTCTTGGTATTAAAGGAAAATACCGTAGGACCTTAGCTGCTTTTTTTTTTTCTTAGCTTATCTCCATGTTCATTTATTGTAGTGTCATCACCTTCGTTGTTCACTATACACCTTGAAGACAAGCAAACATTGCAAGTTTCATTATTCATAGTATCCGTCCAGTACAACATACAATCATTAGGATAAGAGTCAATTTTCTGATATCCAAGTCCCAACTCCCTAATAATCTTTCTAGCTTCGCAATAATAAGGCGGCAAAGAAACACCAGGTGGAAAGGCATCTATCAATAACTCAAGAAGGTCGCTAAAAGACTTTGCTGACCAACCAAAAAGACATTTAATATGGAATAACCACAATATGAAAGAGACTTTTGAGAATTTTACACAACCAGGATAAAGTTCTTCATCACTTTCTTTCTCTATATTTCTGTATCTACTTCTGTCATTATTAATGGAATCTCCACCTAAAGGCAGTCGCTCTCAGCCAAATGTTCACTTTCATCTGGTGAGTTCAGATTCTCATAAACTCTTATTACATCTTGTTCATAATGTTCAGGTTGTACCCCGAATGCATCTTGAAGAAGTCTGCTCATTTGATAGTCTACTTCAAGAATTTCTTCCACATTTTGTGAAATGGGCTCATTAGTATTGTATTGATGGTCAGAAGAAAAACAAATAGTTTCAACATAAAAAACCCAAGAATTATAACCTTGTTGAAAACCATGCCATACCAAATGCTCATGAACAATCATTGCATCAAATGAAAATCTATTAAAACACCTTTGACAAGGACAGTAAATTGCACCATTAATTGATGATTTTTCAATTGATGTTTTGATAAAATGGCCAATCCAATAGTAAATTCTTTGCTAGACCTAGACTCTTGCATCTAACTTTTGTCCATTACCGCAAAATAGTTAAATCTAAACCTGAATTCAACACAATAAAGCTAAAAATATTACACAAGCATTTCATCAAGCACGTTGTATGCATCTACTAAAACTCACCACAACCAATATTAAAAACTTGAAATATAAAAAATAAAAATATGATAAAAAAGGAGAACGAACTTATAACAGGGACAACAAAAGCATGTATATGATGATCGGGTTGTCTCAATCATAGAGGTAACCCATGGAAAGATAAATATTAAAAAAACAAAAAGATAAAAATTAGTCCTTAAAATCTTTAAGCACAAACATTAAGTTACTTCCTCTCATTTTCTGATTCTTACAAAATGATCCAACACAAGCTCAATAAATCTACCTTTCACCACTAAGTAATGGAATTCGTGATTGCTTCCGGCTACTGGACTTGGAGCAATAGGAGACACCCCTTTGGAACACCAGTCGTAAGAGAGAGAAATGAGTGGAATTGGGGAAAAATAGTTAATTATTTTAGTGATGGTGATTTACATATTAAGAGGTAGTAGGATAAGTTGTTGTATATATATTCTTTTAGGAATAGACTTCATATATAATTCTTGAATATATGTGTCTTCTTAAAGGTATATAATTCCTATAATTTTTGTATGTATGTTTTAGTGTATGAATAAAAATTCTAAAAAATGTGAATTAAAAAGATCATTCATTTTGTATGAGAAAAAACATACTTCAAAATAAATATGTTTAAATGATTGTCAAACTTATCTACAATTTTTGTTTTCATTTGTGTTGTTTTATATTTCTCAAATTATAGACAGAATATTTTATTTTTCTATATTTTTCAAATATTTATTAATATTTTTAATTAAGTTAAACTCAGCTAAAAGTAGTGGACAAAAAAACTAAATCTTCATCAACCTTATGAATTAAAAAATTAAAGTGTAATTGATTTTATAACACAAAATATATATCAGACCTATAAAACCATATTTTGATTTTTGTGACAGGTTCAATGACATGATTATACTTAAATTCAGAAATATTTATGATATGGTCTTTGCTATCTATACATATATATATATATGACAAACAAAGTTCGTGTGTAAATTCCGCCCGTTTTAAGTAAATTTTAACTTGATTTCGTAATCTTCGGAAAGTCTACACAAGTGCACCATTTCCACATGTTTATAGCATCAAATGAGACCAATCAAGAATGGACAACGGTGGATTTGCAACTCTATTGTCTTAATAGGCTCAACTCGGATTTTCAACTCTTTTGTCCTAGTAGCCAGCGTAATGCATACGTAAAGCGTTAATTATTTGTCACAAAATAAAAAATTCCATCAAACATAAGATAAAATATTTAAAGCATCATTAAATTTATGTTATAAAATATAATAATTAATTGGCCTCATGACGCAAGTTATAAAGCGTTACCTATTTTAGGATACAAAATATAAAGTGTCATCAATCTTACGTAAAATATTATTGATTTTATAACACTACATATCAAATGTGATCAGCTACATGACACATAATGTAAAGTGTTACTGAATTTTGACACAAAATATGAAGTGTCATTTATTTTATAACGCAAAATATAAAGTGTCATCGTTCTCATGACATATGATATTTAGTGTTATTGATATAGTGACACATAATATAAACCATCATGAACATCGTTATGCAAATATAATGCGTCATTGATATTATGACACAAAATATGGAGTCTCATATTAATTGTGACGTAAAAATGAAAAGATTCGACAATTTTATTATATTAGAGACATTTTTATAAAAGCATTACTAAATTGACAAATATAATGACCTCCATCTCCAAGAACATCATTTTTTAGAATGTTGGATAGGAATCCATCTCCAAGAACATCTTCGGTAATGTTGGATCAGAATACATCTCCAAGTACATTTTCTGAATAACCTCCATCTTCCAAAACATTTTCCTAAACCCCAAGACTAATCATTACCCCATAAGATATCATCTCCTAATGGTAGGAATTTTTTGAATCATTAGGGGATGAATTTTTAAATTAAATTAAAAATTCTTTAATACGTTTATTCACCACGTAACGATGATTGAATATTTTAAATAAATAACAAAATATATGTAGCAAGAATATGAATTTTGAATTGAAGAAATTTTTTGTTTCTATCTAAGAAGAATTGCTATAAATTTTGAATTTTTTAAATTGAAATAGTTGAAGTTATAAATTCACACAACCTTAGACAAAATATTATAACTTATAAATTATAAACTAGAGTAACTGGAAACTATTACGGAAGATGCATAAGATCTATAAGAATGACATATATTCAAAACTCAAAAGATTTGAATAACGGTAACCATATATTCTGAATTTTCTAATCAGAAATGTAGGACTTTATAAATCTGGAAATGGATTGATAGAAAATTCATATAAAATAAAATGGATATCCAATTGGACTAAAATCTTAATTGTAGCACAGATAGTAAAAAGGATCGATATACCAAAATTTCATAAAATCAAAAGACGTAGAAATATTAATTTTGAATTTTTTAGAATAAGAATATCGAAGATTGAAGAAAAGAAGGAGAATGGAGATTGAGATGACGGTGACGATTCAACTAACAAATCATATATTGACCTACCCTAATTTTCTTTACCTTGAGATGTAAACAAATGAACTTTAACCCTTAATTAATGCTTCTATGGTATCCTATTGGGCTCCAGGCCTCGAGACTAGAATTTTTAATATTAAATCTAATTTTATTGAGCTCAACTATAACTTAATTTATTTAAATCATGATGCAATGTTGATTAAATAATCTAATCATGCTTTTGCTTAATTATTCCACATAAAAATTACACAATCATAAAAATAATCTAGTTGCAATAATTTCATAAATTACAAATTAAATCATGGAATGATTTTAAAAAATCATGAAATCATACAATTTAATATATAATGACATTTCGTAATCTCAATTATCATTCTATTAATTCAATTCAATTATTTATACATAAACCACGAAAATCAAAATCATATAATTGCACATATAATCATGAAAATTTCTATTGAATTACTTAATCATGCTCTAACTTTAATTCTACACATAAAATTATAATGATATCAATTAAAAGATTCCATTTTAAAGTCATAAGAATTCTCATAAAATTTTAGAATCATAAATTAATCTTTTAGTAACTCAAATCATGAATTTGTACATAAAATTATGAGAATTTGAATATAAAATTGTCTTACTTAAGTTGTGTCATGTTATAAAATTATTTAATAAATAAAAACAATTAAAGTCATATAACTCTCACATGAAATCTTAGAAAAACTTTCACATTATGAGATCATAAAATTATATTTATGTATATATATAAATATATATAAAAGTACATGAACCTTTAGTTTGTTTGGATATTAGTTTTCGAGTGCTTTGACATCATAACATCAATATTTGTTAAATTTCATTCCTTTAAATTTCCATCATATTGTACTTACATATTTTTTTTATTGCAGTCCAGAAAAGAATTATATCTTAAATAAGTGTTTGTTTGTTCTGGAATAGAGGTATATGTTGATATTCAGATAAGGTTTAGTGGTTGTGTTTATATTATAATAATAATAGTTGTCAAGAAATATATAATTGTTGACTGGATGGATAATAATTAAAAATTTGTGGGGATTTGTTGAGTTAATGATTGAATATTTTGTGGTCTGAGTTGTAAGATATTTTGATTTTTTTAATTTTATTGTGTAAATTATTTTATTTTCTAAAACAAAATTTTGAATTATCCGAATTCAATTTTTTATTTCATAAAATCTAATTAAAGAAATTAACTACTAAAATAAATAATTTTAATATATATTTTTCAAAAATTATAAAAAATTGAAGTACATTTTCTTAAACAAATAATTCTATATAATTAAATTATTTTAAAAATATGTCTTGTTATTTTCGATTCATCTAATATAATATCTTAATAATTGTCAAACAAAAATTTGTATAAGACCTATGTGGGACAAAAAATAAATTGTTTGATTTATTTAATTTTGAATTTTTATTTTAATTTTTCCATAGAGTTTTTAACTTATTTTTAGTTATCCTCTTTTTATTAGATTTTTTGGGATTTTTTTCTATAAAGTTTTTGAGGGATTTTGATGTTAGTTTTTACATTTTCATTATGTTTTATTTTGTTTTATTGTTTAGTTTTTAATTCTTTTCAAAAATATCAAAATATAATTTTATGTGATATATTTGTGAGATACAAGAAATCAGAAAACTGAAAAACATCCCCAAAAAACACAAATTTTCTAACTTCTATATATTTATCTTACGCATATTATATATTTTTTTAAGATTATAAAATCATACAATGATTTCTTGATATTGTCTGTTATGTCATTTCATTTTTAATGCACATTTCTGTGTAATATACAAAATCTAATAAAATTATTGTTTTATTACTTCTTTTTCTTATGTCTAGCTTGTTAAATTTTTGGTCAAAGATTATAAATTCTAGACGAAATGATTATCATATTATCATATGTGATTTATGGAGATATATTTAAATTAAACTTTCCCTTTACGAAGATTTTTTTATCTATAAAATTTGTAGACGCATCATATTGCTCTCGCGGGCTTTCTCTTATCTTCCTTCATGGCTTCGTTCAAAAGCATTTTGGGAATTTCAATTCTCTAAGAATTTTATCCCAAAAAAAACTCAAGATACCATCATTTTGCTCTTGTAGGCTTTCTCTTCTCTTTCTTCATCACTTTGTTCATGTACATTATTGTTTCTTTTATATTATGTACAACTTCTTTTTTTCATATCCTATTGAAATTCCTTTCTTATTAAAATTGTGTAAGTTTGTTTTCAATTTTATAAATATGACTAATTTGTTATAGTGTTTTATTTTTTTATTTTTTTTTTCTCATTTTAGTCTTATTTTGAGGTTTACATGTTATACATGATGTGAATGTGGGTTTATGTTGTCACATAAAGAAGTATATATTTTTCATGTGAGTATTTTTTTTGCAGTAACCGGAGAGTTCTAATTCCATCCAACGAGCTTTTAGAGAAAGCGGACATCGTACTAGTTAGCCATTCAGGTAAATTTGAATCATAAATTATACACACTTAATATACACATTTGAGATCCGACAATCATATTATAGACTTGCGTTAATCTATATCTTATTCAATATTTGAATAAATTTAATATTTGTGTATAGTTATTTTTCCACCAATAGTCTTGCTCAAATAAACTTATTTAGTGACGAAAGTCCAGATGATGTGAATTAACATTAGATTTTTTTTATTAATTCTTTTTATTCTTAGTGCAATAGAATACAAGTAATTATGAATATAATTGAAAACCAGTAACTTCGTATGTATACAAATTACAGCCATTTTCCAGAGGAATTTATAAAGATGCAAATCCTATAAAGTCGATAATGATAGCAAATAATTATACAATGCATTTCAATCATAAAGTATCTGATTTCAAAATATCTCCATAAAAGGAAATGCCACCAAATTCCTTGATAAGAATGCTAAATATGTATAATGACTACTGTTCGATTTAGGTTAAATTCTTTCCTTATTGGGAAAAAATATTTGAATTTTACAATTAACCTTGCATTTTTTGTTTTATACATATATATATATATATATTTATATTTAATAAAATTTTCCTATCTTGAAAATTTTGAAATTATAGCACCTACCTAATGCTGATAATACAAGAACATTATAATTAAATTCCTGATACAAAAAATAAATTTTCTCAAATAATTATATATCATAATTTTAGCTGAATTTGAAATTTGAAATATATGTTCTATCTTTTGGACTACAACATAGCAAGTTTTTTTAAATTAATAAGAATCACACATAAAATCGTAAAATGGTAAGACTTAACTCATGAGTTTTGTTGCGATTCTATCATAATGATTTTATACTTGAGTTAACTTATTTAAATAGACAAAATTGTAAATTTTTATACTTGAGTTAACTTATTTAGATAGACAAAATTGTAAATTATAGATCCATAGAAGTAAAATTGTGATTTTTTAACAACATTCAAGCTTCCCCTTATTTTCGTTGTGTATCTGTCTTCATAATAACCAAAAACACATTTAAATTAATATTTATATATTGTTGTGCCATTTCATTTTTAATACATTTTTCTTTATAAAATACAAATTCATGTAAAAATCATTTTATTAATTAACTAATTACTTCTTTTATTCATGTTTCAAATATTATATTTTTCCTCAAAGATTATGAAATTGTAATTTCTGTTTTTTTCAATGTGGTGTCATTTCATTTTTAGGCACTTTTCTTTTTAATTTAATAAATATTATAGAAATTAACATAATAGTTTACTTATTATTTTTTAATTATCTTACACATAATATATATACATATATATTTTTTCAAAGATTATGAAATTTTAATTTCTTTATATTGAGTGAGGTGTAATTTAATTTTTTAAGGTATTTTTTAAATATACTTTTTTTTGTCAAAGATTATATAATGTTAGAATGATTTCTTGATACTGTCTATGATGTAATTTAATTTTTAATGCACATTTCTTTGTAATTTACAAAATCTAAAAATATTATTTGTCGTATAACTTCTTAATGTATGTCTCATGTAATATATTTGTTAGATTATAAAATTCTAGATGAAATCATTGTCATATTATCATATCACCTATACGGAGATATTATTTTTAATTCAAATTCCCCTTTATGATGATTTTTTAACCTATAAAATCTATATACGACATCATGTTACTCTCATGCGCTTTCTCTTGTTGGTCTTCATCAATTCATTCATAAGATTTTGTGTAATTCACTTCTGTGAGAATTTGTTTTCCCAACAAAAAAACCATAGATGACATCTTTTTGATGTCGTACGCTTTCTCCTCTTTCATCATCACTTTGTTCATATACATTGTTGTTTCTTTCTAATTAAAATTTTTTAAGTATTTTTTTGATTTATAGATCAGAATAATTTTCTTTTTTTTCTTTTTTTTTTAACTTCTTATCAATTTAGTCTTCTTTTGAGGTTTATATTTTATACATATGATGTTTTAAAATATACAAAATCTTATAGAAATTATCACCATAGTTTACATATTACTTTTTTAATTATTTTACGTATATTATATTTTTTGTTGAAGATTATAAACTTGTAGAATAATTTATTCATATTGTATGTGATGTCTTTTCATTTTTATTGCACATTTTTTTGTAATTTATAAAATCTAATAATATTTTTTGTCATATTACTTCTTATTTTATGTCTCATGTATTATATCTTTTACCAAAGATTATAAAATTTTAGACGAAATTATTGCCATATTATCATATCACATATACGGAGATTTTTTTATTCAATTTCCCTTTATGAAGATATTTTAATATTATCTATAGACGACATCATGTTACTCTTGTGTGCTTTCTCTTGTCTTTCTTCATCACTTCGTTCATAAGATTTTGGGTACTTCATTTCTCCAAAAAAAAATCTTTTTACAAAAAAAATCCATAGATTTTCTCTCATACGCTTTCTGTTTTCTTTCTTTATCACTTTGTTCATATACATTGTTGTTTCTTTTATATTTGTACCTTTGTACCCTAATGAAATTTCTTTCTCACTAAAATTTTTTTAAGTAGTTTTTTTCAATTATAAGACTAATTCTTCAATGTGTGTGTGTGTTTTTTTTTTTCATATTTCATATCAATTTAGTTTTCTTTTGTTGTTTATATTTTATACATGATGTTTTGTATGTATATGTTTCCATAGAAAGAAGTATATCCATTTCATGTGAATATTTTTTTGTAGTAACTCGGGATAACCAATTCCATCCAACGAACCTTCAGAGAAGGCGGACATCACACTAGTTCAGGTAAATCTAAATCATAACTTATACACACTTATTATACATATTTGAGATCTGATAGCGACATCATGGTTTTGTAATGATATATATTCTGCATGCAATAAATCCCCATTTACTGAAACATAAAAGATAAAACTAATGTTAAAAATCTTTTGTGGCATGAAAATTATTCTAAAGTTTTCTTAAATAATTAAACTCATCGTATCTGCCATTTTAAAATACAATTTCATTAAAATATTCTTTTAAAGGATGTAATATAAATCAATTCAACTCTAAAATTTTATCTTTTCAAATTTCAAATACTGAATTTTTTTCATAAGGCTTGTGGATAATCATACAATAAAAATTGCACAAATATCATTAATTATACATTTTTACCATAATCTAATTAATGTTATTAACTTGACAAAAGTTACAACAATCATAATCTTAGACACAATTCTATAAATTCAGTTTATAACTTCTCAAAGTAGAGGAAAAACACTACAAATAAAAATGGAAACAAGATATCATATCATTAAGTATAACACAATATGAAAAATTATAATATAGATTTCCACTAAAGTAAAAAGGTTAATTGATTATCACTCAGACATTCCTCGAATGTTCAGGCATTAAGGTCCTCATATCTTTGTGAAAAACATAGATGTTTATTTTGACATTTGATATTACCCCCAAATGGAAGTCCTCATGTCTTTGTGATAATCATGGATGTTTATTTTGACATTTGATATTACCTCAAATGGAGGCATTCTAGATTATAGTACTCAAGGGAAATAATGAATTCAGACCTTCATAAGGCTCAAGTATTGAAGGTGTATGGCATTGTTGAGGAAATATCTCATCATCGACACCAGTAACTCATTTGTTGTGAATCCTTTTATTCTTACATATTTTATAAATGGAAAAAATTATTTGGCGCTGGCTCAAATACTTCTTCCCATAGTAGTCATAATAGAGACTGTACAAATGCATTTTTATTGAACAATAAAAAAATTATAATCAATAATAAATAATTCAAAGTTTATTTCAAGGTTTTGTTTGCAATATAAAAAATAGAATAAGAGTTTACATTGATGAAATTCTCTCATTGTATAGACATTTCTTCAGAAAAACGATGATATGAGAGGGATTGAGAAAACTCTCTGGTGTCCCAAACAACTGAAATTCCTTTAATTTACATAAACAAAATTATATATCCCAAACAAATGAAATTCCTTTAATTTACATAAAAAAAATTATATATCCTTGAATTCATAGTCCTGGTAACTAGTTGTCAGCCTCTAGAAAAGATAAATCCATGACTAAATTTATTTTAATAAAATAAAAATCCTTGAACTCTTGTAGGAAGCCATGAAAAATTAGTATTATAGAGTTATCTCAAGGATGGCGTTGGTGACAATTATGGTTTTACCAAAAGCTATGTTTTTCATCACATCCTTTCTATAAAAGGGCAATTGAAAGTTTTTCGGGTGATTAATTTCAAGAATTATATAGCTTAGATATGGTAGATTGCAGTAATAATTGAACTCCACAATGTTTCCATGATAATAGAATGTACGGAGACAAGAAAATTTATCGCGATGGAATGACCACCAAAGTTTACAGAACTTGTCCTAAATTCCTAAGTGAGAAAATGGAATTTCATTTTATTAGTGTGAACGCCCTTAGGGTCAGGCAGTTCACAAACAATGCCTCCACTCATACAGGTCGGGCCTTAGTGTCCTGGAGAGTGACCTCTCAGATTGCGCAACCCATTTGAGTTGACTCGCAAGTGAAGCTCGCAGTTAAAGAGAGATTGTAGCTAAGAATTAGGTTTTTTTTTCAAATGGGTGAAATCCAGATCGAGTTCCTTTACTTTTAGATTGATAGTATGGTGTTGAATGGAAATAGACGAGAGTAACCCGAAATAAAATATTCACAAGTCAAGAATGACTTGTGAAGCCAACAGGGCGAAAATTATCCACTAATATAAAGTGAATTACAAAAAGGAATCGTGTATCTCTTCAAACGATTCTTAACGTACTTGAAATCCAATATGAATTTCAAGTCGACTAAACTAACTAAGAAAGTAAACTTAAAGAAATAGTGTATCACTCACAAACTCTCACTTGAAAATTGACAGCAACAAGATCAGAGTAATATGTTGCTGATCAGTGCAGAATGTTGGAGTCAGAGTGATGACAACTTTCTTAGTAACATATGTCTGTGTTATACAGACAGATGTAATCTCATTCAGTGCGTTTTTTGCTTTCTTCCTTTGTTGTATTTATAGAAGGCTTCAGTTTCCTTTATCTCCTTCTTCCAGTGCCCCACATTCGTGTATTGCCTTTCTCCACTTCTCCTTTATTTTCTCAACTCTCTTCTCATAGGATAGAGTTTTGACTCGGTCTTCAACTGCTTTCCTATTTTGTGGGGATATTGCTTGATGCCAAATCTTGTGATTCTTCTCTGTATCTTTCAAAATGGAAGAAACCGGCAAAATAGATATTCTAAATAAATTTGACAAGTAGAAATTTCAACAATCTCTCCCTTTTTGCCTTTCTTCCCAATTTCCAAATATTTCGACTAGAGACAACAATTACTTAAACGATCAGTTTTGCACATGTTATTATCTCCCCCTGTATCCAATAATCCAATATTTTTCTTACAGCAAGAGTTGGAACGATATATCTCCCCCTACGTTCAAACTCCCCCTTAACAAGTGTCCAGTGTAAGTCAACCATAAACATGTATAATTCAATTCCTAACAAGTCAAGTGTAAACATGTCTAATTTAATTTCTTATTAGGACTTATCAGTCTAACAAAACAATCACTACAAGAATAATCAAAGAGGCATCATCATCTGTAGCCGCAAGCAGGCTTTAACCATCATATATCATCAATAGTTCCTCAAGTCATTAACAAACCATAACAGAACTTTGATCAAAATGTTAAGTTTTTGGTAAGGATAAGCAAAAGCAAGAGCAATGTACCAACAAACAATGTACCCAACTTTGCACTACCACGATGACTGCGTCCATTATCGTCACTTGCGTTTTATCAGCAGCATCAGCATCATCGGCAGCATCAGCATCAGCAAATCAGCATCTACCATGTTCTTTGGGAGCACCATGAGCATCATCTTCATCTTCACCTTTTTTACTTTCTTCATAATTCCTCAATACTTGAGAATCAAAATTAGACCACAAGACACAATACACAAAGTTTACCCAACAAATATATCAGCATTGTTAATCCTGCAAAACTCTCCCTTAATTCAAACTCCCCCTACATACTTGATATTTAAGACCATTGTAGCATATAGTAATATCCAGAATTATCCAACAAAAATCATAGTCACACCAAAAATCAACATCGAGTTAACCAGTACACAACTATCCCAAGATTATCTCCAAAATAAATTTCCAAGATAAATAAAAGTAGTACAGATAATCATGTCCTTCTTCTTCCCTAAATACAGCAACAGGTTCTCCCCTAAACAAATCAGTCACAGAAGAAATCATTGTTTCCAATCATGCCAATTCCCATAAACAAATCAATCACAGAAGCAATCATTGTTTCCAATCATGCTAACAAATCTCCCCCTAATTGTGAAGAAAGAACATCATGAACAACAGATTCAACATATGTTATAGCAGCACATAACTTTCGACCATGGAAAAAGTATCAAGGTTAAATCGACGAAAGTTATATAAATCAAATTTATGTTCATGAAAACACACAAGGTTCAAATTATCAGCATTAAAAAATCATGAAATAAGTAAATCGAATGATACCTGAGATTCTAAATTAAGTGGTGAGAGATGAGAGACAGAACCTGATGTTGGATTGAATGTTTTGGAACCGTTCGGGGGAACATTCTGTATCAACAGAATATGTTCCATTATTTTTGCAATTTTGAGCCAGATTCTGAAATGGGATATCCTCCCCCTTATCTTTTCAGACTCATTGTCCCATAGAGTAAAATCTTGATCACTCTCATCGTCATGGAAGTCATCAATGATTTTCTCAATATCCAAATCTGTGGGAGAGGTGGAAACTGCAACTTGGGTGAGAAACTCAAGAATTTAGATGAGAATACGGCGAGACCCATCGTCGGCCATGGTTGATGAGAAAACAGAGAAAAATAGTTAGAGATGTGATAGATAAAAATGAGTGGGGAATGTGAAAAGTTTGCTAAGACAACATGAAAGATGAATTGTGATAATTGAATGGTGAATGATATTTAGAGGTTTTGACAGATGAATGTCCCTGAGTGGAAGATATGCAGTGATATGTGAGTGGCATGAATATCTCAACTGTCACCTATTCAACTTACTCCCACTATTCCATAAAATACGTATCACAACCAACCAGAGAAAATTTAGAAAAAAGGAAAATCTGGATGAATATCATATACTGATTTAAATAGCAGATTTATCCTTAAGCTTTGTACCAGAATTTTGGGAGTGATCAGAAGAAGGAAGAAGATAATATAATATATAATCAGATGAATTTTCATAAATAACTCTCACGATGGCATCGTTTTTTTTTTTTCTTTTTATTTAAGATTCAAGTAAGAATTCCAATTTCTCATCATATTTTTCAAGGTAGCATCGTCGCAGCATACGCCGTGCCCCTAGTTACTTAAGTATTTCTTAAATTATTCAACTCATCAATATTTTACTAGGTAGCATCGTCGTAGTGAGCGCCATGCCCCCCAAGTTACTTTAGTTGATGAGTATTCTTAACTCAAATCTTAAATTTCTCAGCATGAGCAACGTTTGACAAGGAAGCATTGTCGTAGCGAACGTCATGCCCCAAGTTACTAGCTGCCCAGCTTCATCGATATTTCCATCTTCTTTTTTTAATGATGCCAAGCTAATAGGTCATTTCGAAACATCCAGACTGATGGTGAAATACAGAACAAGCAAGGAGTTATATATACAGAATATATGCAGAGTGAAAGTCCAAGAGATTTCCTGAGACTGGAGAATCTCTCAAAATCAAGAGCTTTGGTGAATATATCTGCTATTTGATTTTCAATATTAATGTATTCTAACCAGATAAGCTCTTTCTCTATCAAATCTAGGATGAAGTGATGTCGTATATCCATGTGTTTAGTGCATGAGTGTTGAACTGGATTTTTCGAGATGTTCATGGCACTAAAGTTGTCATAAAAAATAACAAGAGTATCACTTGAATAACCATAGTCTTCTAGCATCTGTTTGAGCCACAATAAGTGTGTGTAGCACCCTCCAGCTACTACATATTTTGATTCGGCAATGGAGAGAGATACACAATTTTGTTTTCGACTATGCCAGGAGACTAGGTTATTTCCTAAATAGAAACATCTTTCACTAGTGCTCATCAATATCTCCTGCCCAATCACTAAATTATATAACATTTATATTTTTAGGCCTGGGAACCAAATACCAAACATCATTCCTAATAAATCGATTTAATTTTTCATGCATTTCATCAATCCCAAAATTATCTGCTAATGCTTCAAAAATAATTTTTTGTTCAGTCAAAGATAAGAAACATGACGAATTTACTTCGTTAAATATAGAGGACAAGCAGACAAACTTTACCATATCTCTATAGTTCACCCGTGCTTTTTGTCTTGTTGTGATACCTTCATGCACATTACCAATGACTTGAGTAATCGGGTGATTCTTCCTTATCCTTTCTGGCGGATCTCTTTTTTCAATTTGCTGAACAATCGACTCTTCTGTAATTTTTGGATGAGTTTCTGGTTCTGTGTCAGAATGAAATTTGGTTCAGTATTTGGGTCCGCATTTTGATCAACATCTGAAATTCGACCTTGCTCAGTTGGTTCGACATATCCGTAATTCTGCATATCAATGTAGGCTTCAACATTGTCTTCTTCAGTTTTTCCTGCCAGATCATTGAGATCATCAAACATAACATTTACAGATTCTTGAATACACTTTGTCCTGAGATTAAACACACGATATGTTTGACTTTTTAAACCATATCTAAGAAATATTCCTTTGTCACTTTTAGAATCAAATTTTGTGAGTTTATCATGATCATTCAGAACATAGAACAGACATCCAAAATCATGAAAGTATTTCAAGTTTGGCTTACACCCATTTAAAATTTCATAAGGAGTTATGTGTGTGTCGGGTCTTAAAAAAATGTGATTTGAGATGTAATAAGCAGTATTAAGGGCTTTGGCCCAAAATCTTTTAGATAGGTTTTTTGAGCTAATCATCACATGAGCCATTTCTTGTAAGGTTCTATTTTTCCTTTCAGCTACACCAATCTGTTGAGGCATCTTAGGGGCAGAAAATTCATGTATGATGTCTAGTTTATAACAAAAGTTTAAAAATAATGAGTTTTCGAATTCTCTACCATGATAGACCTTATACGTGATATGCAAGAACCATAAACATTTTTGAACCTAGCATGCAGTTTTCTAAACACATCAAATGTTTTAGATTTTTCTCTAAGAAAGTTTATCCAAGTATATCGGGAAAAATCATCAACTAAAACATATGAGTATCTTTTACCACCTAAGCTTTCAATCTCAATTGGACCCATAAGATCCATATGGATTAGTTCAAAGTTCGAGTAGTACCAATATAATTCATATGTTCATGAGAGGTTCAAGTTTGTTTACCTTTTTGGCATTCTCCACATACAATTTGTTTACCTTTTTCAAGATTGGGCAAACCTTTTACAACATTTAATCTTATCAATCTGTCAATGTTGCTAAGGTTTGCATGTCCCAGCTTTTGGTGCCAAAGGATTGTTTCGTCTGTCTGAGCAGTGTTGCATGTCAGGCTCTTTCCAACGAGATAGCAATTATCGCTTGATCTTTTACCTGTCATTACATAAACATTGGTTGAGTCAAACACTTAACATTTATCTTTGTTAAATTTTACTTGAAGTTCATTGTCACATAATTGACTTATGCTGATGAGATTGGCCATTAATCCATCCACATGCAGAACGTTTCGAAGGTTAGGAAAACTATCTACAGAGAGAGTTCCTTTTCCTATGATTTTTCCTTGAGCTTCTCCACCATACCTTACTGTACCTCCTTGGAATGATTCATAGTTGGTAAGATATCTTTTTGAACCTGTCATGTGTCTTGAGCAACCACTATCGAAATACCAGGATTCTGAATGGTTAGTCTTAAGAGCAGTGAATACTACATTATAGGTAAAACTTGGTTTACAGACCCATTTTAGATTTTGACAGACAACTGTATTTTTCTGTTTCACGATGTTGTGACGAATGTTGTGCAACGTTTGTGGCAACATATTCTTCAGCGACAGATCAGTTTTTAATTTTTTACAGTAAGGTCGTATGTGCCCTGGTTTGAAGCAGTAATGACAGACATATTTCCTTTTTCTTTTGACTAATTTCTCATTGTCTACCAATTTTTGAACATTGCTACTTTCTTTAACAAAAAAATGGGATTTTTATTAGAGGTTCGATTACATGCATTAACAACAGCAGGGTTTTCAAGATATCCAATTCCAGAATGACCTATATTATCGACAGTCAATATTTCATCAAGTCTAGAGGTACCTGTATTCAGTTTCCTGAATGTTTCATTTGCAATTTCGAGATCAATTTCTTACTTGCTTATTTGGACATCCTTCTTCATGAGTGTAGCTTCTAATCTAGTGACAATCTTTTTCAATTCTTCATTTTCTTGGATCAGGTTTTCTGTTTCTTATTGTCGTAATTCCAGTTTCTTAAGCAGTTCATCTTGATCCGCTTGAATTTCCTTGAGTATACGTTCATCTTCGTCTTTCTCTAATAATTCTACATCACTTATACAGCCATTAAAATAGTTAAAATCATAATTAGAGAAGAAATTGTACCTGTCGGATGTAGTGTTCGAACTTGAGGGGGTTAGTATCTCCTCATAATCAGAAAATTCGTGGACTGATGTTAGCAGCGCAGCGGTTTTGATTTCTTCTTCTATTCATCAATTTCTTCTTCACTGAGAGATATCCACATTGACTTTCCATGTCTCTGAAGTACGTTATACATTTGTTTGCATAGTGACCGAATCCTCTGCAGGCTTGGCATTGAACATCATCAAAATTTTCTTTAGAAAGAACCGGAGAACATGGAAGACTCATAATTTCTATTGTAGCACCAAAACTCCAGAACCACACTTAGTGTATCAAGTGATGGCTCTGATACCAATTGATAGTACGGTGCTAAATGGAAATAGACGAGAGTAACCCGAAATAAAATATTCACAAGTCAACAATGACTTGTTAAGCCAACAGGGCGAAAATTATCCACTAATATAAAGTGAATTACAAAAAGGAATCGTGTATCTCTTCAAACGATTCTTAACGTACTTGAAATCCAATATGAATTTCAAGTCGACTAAACTAACTAAGAAAGTAAATTTAAAGAAACAGTGTATCACTCACAAACTCTCACTTGAAAATCGACAGCAACAAGATCAGAGTAATATGTTGCTGATCAGTGCAGAATGTTGGAGTCAGAGTGATGACAACTTTCTTAGTAACATATGTAATCTCGTTCAGTGCATCTTCTACTTTCTTCCTTCGTTGTATTTATAGAACGCTTCAGTTTCCTTTCTCTCCTTCTTCCACTGCCCCACATTCGTGTAATGCCTTTCCCCACTTCTTCTTTATTTTCTCAACTCTCTTCTCATAGGATAGAGTCTTGACTCTGTCTTCAACTGCTTTCCTATTTTGTGGGGATATTGTTTGATGCGCAATCTTTTGATTCTTATCTGTATCTTTCAAAATGGAAGAAACCGGCAAAATAGATATTCTAAATAAATTTGACAAGTTCAAATTTCAACATAGATAATTGAGATGTGGCCTATCCACTCGGAAACAATCTCTTCATGGTCAGTTACATCAAAGTGTAGTTGAATTTTATTTGCACAAGTGTTTAAATGGTTAGCAAAAAAATTGTCGACCGAAAATGCGTACTCGTTTCGAGAGAGAGGTTTCAGCATAACATCGATGAGTTTATGAATCTTCTTATAGAAGTGAAATGCTACAAAGTTTGTTTATTGAAAGGAGAGAGAGAATGTGTTCGATAAAATCCACAGACAGGTAAAGATTTTCGATTTTCTTGTGAGAGTATGAAATAATGCAGTTTTGATTTGACTGAGAAGCCATTTCTATTGACAATTACTGAACACAAACAAAATTCTATGATATTTGGGAAAAATTCTATGCTTGAATAAATTTCGATTATTCTTGACAACAGCAAAGTTTTTGTCAAAATAACATAGAATTATATTTTTTGTTAATTTTCTGTCAATATAAATGGCTTCCCCATCAAACCAAAACATCATTGTTTGATACTCTCACAAGAAAATTGAAGATCTTTACCTGCCTGAGGATGTTATCGAATATATTCTCTCTTTCCTTTCAATAAAACAACTTTATAGCCTTACAATTCTATCGAAAAGATTCATAAAATCATGGATGTTTAGCAGAAATCTCTCTTTTAGATTTTGCTCGAAATTTATAAAGAAACACGTGCATATTTTCGATCAACAATTTTTTTGCTAACCATTTAAACAATTGTGCAAATAAGTTCAAGCTGTTCTTTGATGCAACTGACCATGAAGCCGTTGTTGTCGATTGGATAGGCCACAGTTCTACTTGTCTAAAAGTAAAGGAACTCGAACTCGATTTCATCAATTCGGAGAAAAACCTAATTCTAAGCTACAATCTCATCGAAATGATAACTTAAGAATAATAAAGCTTGTTAACTATGAGCTTCACCCTCCAGTCAACTTAAATGGCCTGCGCAATCTGATGGAGGTAGCTCTCCAGGACATAAGGGCCCGAGCTGTATTGGTGGAGGCATTATTTCTGAACTGTCCGACCCTAAGGGACTTGTAACTCATAAAATGCAAGTCCATTTCCTCACTCAGGGCTTCAGGATAGGTTCTATAAACTTTTGTGGTCAAGGACGGTTCCGATGTGTATTCCATCACGGTAAATTTCCTTGTCTCCGTACATTCAATTATCATGAAAAAGTTATGGAGTTATAGTTTATACAGTGATTTACCCTATCTTAGTGATGTAATTATGGAAATTTCTCACCCGAGAAGCTTTCAATTGCTCTCTCATGGAAATGATGCGATGAAAAGCCTGCTTTTGTTAAAACCTTAACTGTCACCATCCCCATCCTTGAGGTACCTCTATTGTAATAACTTCCTGGGGTTTTTATTTAATTGATGTTTATTAAAATAAAATTTGCAATGGATTTATCTTTTCCAGGGGTTGACAGCCAGCAGGAATATGAATACAATGCAATGAAATTTTGTTTATGACAATTAAAGGAGTTCCATTTGGTTGTGACACTAGAGAATTTTCTCAATCTTTCTGATATCATTATTTTATGAAAAAATGTCCATATAATGAGAGAGTTCTCATCCTATTTTATTATATTGCAAAAAAAATTAAATTTGACTGATTTGTTGTTTATTTATTTAATTTTTATAGCTCGGGAAGAATGTATTCAGATGCGGTCTCTATTGGGGATACCATGGATAGAAGTATTTGAGCGAGTGCAAAATAGTTTTCTCTTCTATAAAATACCTAAAAAAAAAAAAAAAAAAAAAAAAAAAAGGATTCACAAAGAAGGAGTTGTATCGTAGCAAGATGCTTCGTCAAGAATGCCACACACCTTCAATGTCTAGTCCTTGTGAAGGCACATCCATTATTTCCAAAATATTACAATCTAGAATGTTTCCATTTGGAGGTAATATCAAATATCGAGATCAAAATATTTGAATATCACAAAGACATGAGTGTTATGCCTGGACATTTAAGAGATAATCAATTTTCATTGGTTTTTATAGAAAGTGTCTAAGATTGTGATTTTTATAATTTTATAAAGTTAATAACAATAATTAGATTTTGCATGCGATTTGTATTGTATGATTATATACAAGTCTAGGAAAAGAATCTGTATATAAAATTTAAATGCTGGTTGTGAGATAGGTGTTGCAACGTTCTCTGTCTAGGTTGAGGACCATGAAGGCCTCACAAATTAAAATAAAACATAAAAAAAATACATAAAAAATAATAATAATAAAAAAAAAAAAAAATTTAAGTTATGTGCAAAGAAATTCATAAAACTGATCAGTAGTTTGAACTCGGATCATTAAAAATGGTGGTGGTGTGGTGGTGTGGGGTTGGCAGACCGAAACGCACAGGAAAATGCTGAAAATCATCGAGCTGCTACATCTGAACTGCCGGATTTACGAGCTCATTTTCAAAGACCGATCACCAAACTGGATCATTAAAAGTGGTGGTGGTGTTGATGTTGATTGACCCTTCGTAACTATCTTCTTCTTGTCCTTGTCCTGTGAAAATTGTAGCTCCGAGTGGATAGTGCTGCTGTCACTGACCTGCCAGATTTACAAGCCCATTTTCTTAGACCATGACTGAATTGGGTCATTAAAAATGGTGTTGTTGATGTCAATTGACCTTCCGAAACTAGCTTCTTTCTTGTCCACGGAAGACTGTAGCTCTGAATGAATAGTACTACATGATAGGTTGTCAATTCACCAAATATAATAACCTACTTTCCAAATACGAATATAATGGCAAGCATGGTCAAATCCACAGAGAACGAAAATTAAATTCTTTTGAACAAAATTAAACAAAACTGGGGGTCTGAGAGATTTCTATCTAATCAATTAAATATTAAATTAACTAATCAAACAACCACAAGCTTACGAAAAACCAATAAACATGAAACAATATGACAAGAAAGATGATTAAAATAAGGAAAATAATAATAAGAGAAAGATTTGATTAAGGGTTCTACATTCAATTATACTATTGATCATAGACCGATAAATAAATTCTTGCAATTCAAACAATTAACCTTAGATTCATTAGGGTAGCCGAATAAATCTTTTGTTTCCCTAATTAATTGACCAAACCTAGCATATGATCAAATCTTATCATTAATCAATTTGGTACGATAGCGTGCCATGTCAATTAACAATAGCATTAATTTCTAGTGAAAATAGGTTAATACTAATATCAATACTTGGGATAGCCCTAAGTATCAATATTAGCCCTATAGGTTCAATTAGATTAAGCAAATTATGATAGCATAATTTAGCTATTCTAATGCTACAATCCTTTACTAATTTATACTGTTAGGAGTATAAATTCATGAATAGCTATAGGAGAATAAATAATAATTTGATTTGTTAATTCAAATTAGTATAAATCTTCATTAAAAATTATTTAAACCCATTAGTGCTTCAATATAAAACAAGGAAATCAATACATATCACAAAGGCCTCACAATAATAAAATTGAAATAAGAAACCCTTAAATCAAAATGTAAAATTAGCCATTCATATTATAATAAATCATAAACACACACAACATCATTTAATACAAGAAATAAAATAAAAAAGAAAAGACAAGAAAAAATAAAAGAAATAAAGAAATGAACAAAATTTTATACATGGTTCCCCTAGAGTAGGAAGAGAGAGAAAATGGAAGAAGGGTCATCACATTCCTTCCTCATCCAATCCTCCAAAAACTAGCGTGAGTTGGTTTTTTGTTTCAAGCTCAGGGAATATTTTTGTTTTCTTTTCTTTTACAACACAAAAATGTTGTTTTGGACCCTAATGGACCAAATGAAGAAATACCTATTTACTATTTATCTAAATGGGCTGCCCATTACAAAAATAAAATGATATAATATTTTTCATGGACTCCTTTCTTTGCTTGGCCCGATGCATCGCCGAATAGCCATAAAATTTATCTTTTGGCTCAATTTTGTCCAAATCCAATCAATTAATATCCTGAAATAAATAATGATTCAATAAATCAATTAATTGCATTTTGAAAATAAAAATAAGGAGGATGTGGATATAAAATGTAGAATATTATAAACATATCAAATTCCCTACACCTAAATTATGCCAGTACTCAGGCATGCATAAGAAAGTAGCACAAGGTGATAAACAAGAGAAACATTCTCCTCCAATTGTCTACCTCTCAAGGCAAAACTCTCCTACAATGTTCTCAAATTGCTATACAATGAAGAAATTAAGATAACAATTCTACAAGAGTAAGTGATCATGATTCCATATAAATCAAGAAAACACATGTCTCATCAATTTTTAACAATTTAAATAAGCCCCAATGTGACAAATTTAACACCTTCTAATGATTTCACTCAATTCACTCTTTTGTGTATGAAAGTAATTTGTGCATTGTGACACTCAATTTCAAAGTATAACATATCATTACCATAAGCTTGCTTATCTATTGAATTTTCACCACTTATGTTATGTATTTATACAAAAAAATCAAAGGGTCTTTTCAAGTGTTGTAATGAAGTCATGGGTAAGGTGGGATAAAATGAAGGGAATATAAGCTAAACAAGTCAAGAAAATATGTCAATTTACAAACAATGTCCAAGATGGCAAATAATTCACCTCCATTTCTACTATTCAACATGAAACCTCTTTCTGCCATTCTCTCTTGATATACTTCCATTTCATCAAGCTCAATCATGTATAAAGAACCATGTAGTAACATGTGTATTACCCCATTTACAACTCCCAATCATCAAAATAATATTACATTATGCACCATCAGGGAGTGTAACAAAATCCAAACCATTTTCTCAAATTTTTTTCCTACCCTTCTTCATCGTGGCAATGATCTTTTTTTTTTCTCTTTTTTTTTTTTCTCTTTTTTTTATTGCCACAATTACTTTTTCTTGATAGTGCTCAACCCGTTTTTAAACTCCAGCTCTTTAAACAGTATTTCAATCTTGACATGCATTTCATTCACACACTTCTTGACAAGAAGGGTTCAATCAAGATGAATAGAATGAAAAAAAAATGGTTAAGAGGCTCATCATGTACTTGTTAGATCAAGAAATTGGCTAAAAGTACAAATGAGCAAACTAGGGGAAATTGTATAGGTATTGATTCAAAGAAAAGGCAATCAAATGGTTAAGCCCAAGTGCCCTTATCATTTTTAATTCATGAACGCATTATGTGGTCTCAAAATGCATATTAAAGCAATTCTAGAACGAATATGTTATGCTTGATCACACACAAAACAATTATGGCTCAAAAGCTCGCAAAAAAGGTTATTGTGTGTTGAACTATACACATTTTTCGTTCTATCCATTGTAAGAAATAATGAGACACGTCATTTTGAAGCATAGACAAAAACTAATCAATCTCACACATCTCTTGTAGATATTATCACTCTCATTCCAACAAAGCATGACAATTTAACAACCAAATTCAACATTTATGCACCATATATCCCCCAATTCATAGAAATTAAAAAAAAAAAAAAAGAGAGAGCATTCAAAAGGGATCTCTAACCCCCCTCACCTAGCCTTAACATCGTCCTCAATGTGCTCCATTCAAACTCATAAATCAAGGCATAAAACACACAAAAATGAAAACATATAAAAGAAAGAAAAATGAAGATAGCAAACTTCCCTGAAGCATGAGCCATAGTGGAGACATATTGGAAGGGTTACAACGTGCAGTGGTATACGGTGGAGCAGACGCTCTTCCAAAGGAGGAAGGATAGCGTTTCCTTCGAATGAGTACGCGCCATTTTTCATCTTGAAGCAATTGCACAATTGATATCTAACACCAAAGCAACCATACACTCAAATAGAATTGTTAGAAATTTAACAACAAGATGAAATGACTCTTTCGAAATATACAAGTGCAAATCTCAATTCTCATTCAATCAACAAATCAACATATTCTAGCATCATCTCCAAGTGATAACAACAAAATTCACCATCATCAACATCAACAATCAACATCCCAACGATTCACCACAAAAACAATTAAAAAAAATTTAAACTACGCACATTACTAGTTCAAACACTACAACTATTATAACCAAGAATCTAAGAAAAATAAACAACAAAAAAACAAAAACAAAAATAAAAAAATAAAAAATAATAATAATAAAAGGGAACTGGTGATTGGAGAAGGATGTAGCGGTGGTGACGAGATGGGGAAGATAGTGGCGGCAATGGCGGCAACGGGCAGCAGCAGCGGCGAAGAGAGTGCAGTGGTGAACAGAAGCGAAGGCGACGGCGGCGACTAGGAGCAGCAAATAAGCAGCAGTGGCGGCGAAGAGAGATGGGAAGCAGCAGCGGTGAACAGAAGCAACAGCGACGGCGGCGACTGGGAGCAGCGAATAAGCAGCAGCGGCGGCGGCGAAGAAAGATGGGCAGCAGCAGCAATGGAGAAGAAACGAAGGCAGCAGCAGCAATGGAGAAGAAATGAAGGCAGTAGCAGCAGCAACAAAGTTGGAGAGAGATGGGCAGCGGCAGAAATGGAGAAGAGCAGCGGCAGCGATGGAGGAGGGTTGCAGCGGTGAAGAGGAGAGAGCAGCGGATGGAGAATAGAGGAAAGAAGAAGAAACGCTCACAATTGATGCTTTTTTTTTTCAATTTTCGTTTTTTTATAATAAAATCAGAAAAAGGGACCGAAATTTTGGATGAAAACTCAGAAAACTTTGTAGTGTTAGGCGTGATCACGCCTAACACTCCACTGTCTATTTAGCCTGATCACACACACTTCAACCTAGTCTTCGAAAATTTCAAGAAAAACTAGTCTCATTTAAGTGTGGTCTTGCTCAAACGAACTAGTCTCTTGTACCATTCTTAAATTTTGGACTTAAAAGAGTTTTCATAAGCCATGATCTCGCTTCCAAAATTGATGCCCGAACCTATCAACACAGAGAAAAAAAAACAACGAGAATTAAAATACGAAAAAACTAAACTAACCAAATACAAAAATAAAACCTAAAATCCAAAAAAATAAAATAAATAAATAATCAATTTGGGTTGCCTCCCAATAGCGTATTTTAATGTGGTTATGCTCGACCGAATATATCAATAGAACATACAGAATGAGTTTTCAAAGGATATTTCGTAGCATCGAAAATATTGAATTTAACAATCTCTCCGTCAAACTCGACGGAGAGTGTACCCTCATCCACATTGATCTTCGTTCTTGCAGTCTTCATAAATTGTCTATGGCCAACAGGATAGGGACAATATTAGTGATGGTGTCTTCTTCCATTTTCAAGATGTAAAAATCTGCAGGAAAAATCAACTCGTTAACCTACACCAAAACATCTTCAACAACCCCTTCTGGGTAAGCATTAGAATGATCTACTAACTGAATGACAACTCGAGTATCTTTCAAGGGACCCAGATTCAAAGCACAGTAGATTGAGTATGGCATGACATTAATAGACGCACCTATATCTAACATAGCACTCTCAATCTTCATATTTCCAATAACACAAGGTATAGTAAACATAGCAAGATCCTTACATTTATTTGGGAATGATTTTTTTAGGACAACAAATACATTCTCCCCCACACTAACATTCTCATCATTTCTCAATCTCCTTTTGTAGTGCACAACTCCTTTAGAAATTTAGCATACTTCGGGATTTGCTTAATGGCAACCAACAAGGGTATATTTATCTCCACCTTTCGAAAAGTTTTCAACATCTCTCTCTCTCTCTCTCTCTCTCTCTCTCTCTCTCTCTCATGATCTTCCTTTTTTGATTAGCCAGCCTGCTAGGAAATGGATGAACAACCACATTAGAAGTACTAGGTAAAAAGTGTGAGGAATTTACCTTTTTATGGTTCTTGGACTTTTCTCTGATGAAGTTCTTCCACTTTGATAAGTAGGAAATTGTGCATAATTTTAATTGATAAAATTCTATTTTTAATACAATTAATTCTTGTGCAGTCTCTATTTCATACTTATTTAATGTTTCAACAAGAATTACTTCCTTTTTGTTTTTGTGGATATTTGCAGCATTTGTGGATAATTTTATACAATAATCCACATAAGCACTTGGTCATCTTTAGCCCATCCAAGAAATGAAGATTACAAAGAAGTTTATGGGCTGAAATAGTTTTGGACTTAATTAATTAATTAAGCCCAACACTTAATTAAAGACCATAAAGGAAATTAGGGCAAAATGGCAAGGATAAAAGGGAGATTGAAGGCAAGCAACAGATTCATTCCAGGATTGAGGGTGTGAACAAAGAAACAAATGAGAGACCCAAGGAGACAGGGAGAGAGAGCAAGGGGACAGATTCACTGAGGAACTCATCTTTTGTGTATTTGGGTTTATTCCTCCCTTCTTATCTTTGTTTTAATGTCTTTCATTTGGATGATTTTAATTTGTAGACACGTGATGTGTAACTAAATTTTATATTCCGGTTCAGGGAATGTTTGAACCCTATTTCAATATTATGTGATTTATATTTTCATGACACCATATTGATTTAATATGTGCGAATTTATTATGTTGATGGGTTGAATTGATTTATAATATATATATTGTTAATTGTGACTGATCACCCCAATTGATAGTTTATATGTTTAGGGCTAGGGTTTAAATTGCAATCCGTAATTGTTGTGATCTTGAACCCGTCAGTAGCAACTAATAATTTATATTATTAGAATCAACATAATTAGGGATTAATTGAATCGAGCGTATGAATTCAATAACCTGCCTACCCTATTATCCTAATTGATAATGCATTTAACGAATTAAATCCAAAGAGCGTATTTTGGACTGTTTGATTAAATAGGTTAATTAGAGAGCTTATTCTAATTAATTATACTTAAGGGATAAAGCAAATCAACAGAGCTTGTTGTTGGTTTAGGGGTAGGAATTCCACAATTAAATTATTAATGTGTCGCATAATCATATGATTTGGAATAGAGGGAAAACTGAACCATAAACCGGAATTGATTCCTATTACTGTCTGCCTTTTGTTTAATTACTTGATTTTTATTTATTAGAGTAGATTCTATTTTATTAGTTTAGTAGACAAAATTCATCAACATCCCCCCTTTTTTATTTGCATTCGTAAATTAGCATAAAAAGATATACAAATAATTCAACTGTTCTCTGTGGGATCGACCCTTACTTCCACTACTACAAAATAGTAGAGGAAAGCGAGGTAAAATAATATAATTAATTTTGACGTGCCCCGACAGCATGGTCACACTTCTTTCATTTTTTCTCTTTCATTGGTGTCTTCAAGTAAAGAAGGTCCCGATTGTATTTCCTTTCCACCTCTCAACATCATAGCACTTACATTTTCTCTTGGATTTACCTCCTGTTGAGATGGGAATCTACCTAAATTTTGAGCTTCCAATTTACTAACAGATGTTGCTAATTGGCTAAGCTGATTCCCAAGATTTTGAATCCTAGCTCTCGTCTCTTGTTGAAACTTTTGATTGTTTACTGCTAGAGCTTTCACAATATCTTCTAAAGACATTCAAGATTCTGAAGGTTGAGCTTGTGGTGGTGGCGGTGGTCTTGTTTGACCTTGGTGAGGAAAACCTTGCTGGCCTCCTTGACTCTTTTAGCTAAAGCTCGGGTAGTCTCTCCAACCCGAATTATAGCTATTTGAATAAGGATTATATTTCTGTTGTGGTTGTCCTGAAAATCCTCCCATGGTATCGTCTTGTTGAACATCTTCTAGCAATGAGGGACATATATTAGAACCATGTCCAACAACCGAGCAAATCCCACACACTTGAGCTTGTGCTAGTTGTCCCACTACAAACTTTTCCATCAAAGATGTTAACACTTCCAACTTCTTATCAAAGGAACTTGTGTTCACTTCATTAACTTGATGTGGAATACTATCTTGTCCAGTTCCAAACTCTTGTGCATTAGCAGCCATGCTCGAGATGAGACTTCTAACCGCTTCTAGTGTCAAGCTAACCAATTCTCCTCCACTCGCAACATCAATCATGTTTCTATCAGAAGTCGAAAGCCCTTCATAGAAGTATTGGATGAGTAATTGCTCTGGAATTTGATGTTGAGGGCAACTAGCACATAATTACTTGAATCTCTCCTAATACTCATATAAAGTTTCACCATTTTGTTGTCTAATTCCACAAATATCTTTTCTAATATTGGTTACACATGAAGCTGGAAAGAATTTTTCAAGAAACTGCTTCTTCATCTCATTCCAAGTGGTAATAGATCCGAAAAGTAGATAATAGAGCCAATCCTTAGCTTTGTCAGCTAAAGAGAATGGAACGGCCCATAGAGAAATTTGGTCTTCTGTAACAGTTTGAGGCTTCATTGCAGTGCGTACAACATAAAACTCCTTCAAATGCTTGTGAGGATCTTCACTTGCAAGTCCACGAATGGTAGGTAATAAGTAAATAAGACCAGATTTCATCTCAAAAGTAGCATCGGTAGGAATTTGAATGCATAATGGTTGTTGATTAACATCCGAGTTAGCCAACTCCATTAAAGTCCGTTGAGCTGGAACTTCCAAGTCTTCTTCCTTTGTCTTACTTTCTTCAGATTCAATAATCAGGTTCAGACTTGATCCAATCTAAAGTGAAATTCAATCCAGAGGATGATGAAGATGATTGTTGAGCTCATAGTCTAACTTATTTCCTTAAGCCCTTTGCAATTTTCTCGACTTCTAGATCAAATATCAATTCATCTATACGAGAAGAAAGAGGCATAAACCAAAAACAAGAAAAACCAAACTCAAAATAAATTAATTCAACACCATTCCCCGACAATGGCATCAAAATTTGATAGGTTGTCAATCCACCAAATATAATATACCTACTTTCCAAATACGAGTATAATGGCGAGCAGGGTCGAATCCACATGGAACGGGAATTAAATTATTTTGAACAAAATTAAACAAAATAGGGGGTTTGAGAGATTTCTATCTAATCAATTAAATACTAAATTAACTAATCGAACAACCACAAACTTATGACAAACCAATACACATGAAACAATATGACAAGAAGATGATTAAAATAAGGAAAATAATAATAAGAGAAAGATTTGATTCAAAGGTTCTAGATTCAATTATACTATTCATCATAGGCCGATAAATAAATTCTTGCAATTCAAACAATTTCATTAAGGTAGCCGTATAAATCTTCCGTTTTCCTAATAAATTGACCAAACATTGCATCTGATCAAATCTTATCATTAATTGACCGGGTACGATAGCATTCCATGTCAATTAACAATAACATTAATTTTAAGTGAAAACAAGTTAATACTAATACCAATACTTGGGATAGCCATAAGTATCAATATTAACCCTATAGGTTCAATTAGATTAATCAAATTATGATAGTATAATTTAGCTATTCTAATGCTACAATCCTTCACTAATTGACACTACTAGGAGTATAAATTAATGAATAGCTATAGCAGAATAAATAATAATTTTATTTATCAATTCAAATTAATATAAATCTCCATTAAAAATCATTTTGAACTCATTAGTGCTTGAATATAAAACAAGAAAATCAATACATATCACAAAGGCCTCACAATAATAAAATCAAACTACGAAACCCTTAAATCAAAACATGAAATTAGCCACTCATGTTATAATAAATTCTAAACACACGCAACATCATTTAATACAAGAAATAAAATGAAGAAGAAAAGAAAAGATAAAATAAAATAAAAGAAAGAAAAGAGCAAAAATTCTTACACGGTTCCCCTAGAGTAGGAAGACAGAGAAAATGGAAAAAGGGTCGTCACATTCCTTCCTCACCCAATCCTCCAAGAACTAGCATGAGTTGTTTTTTCTTTCAAGCCCTGGGAATATTTTAGTTTTCTTTACTTTTACAAGGAAAAAATGTTTTTTTGGACCTTAATGGGGCAGTGAAGAAACACCTATTTACTATTTATATAAATGGACGAGCCCATTAGAAAAATAAAATGATAATATATTTTTCATGGACTCCTTCCCTTGCATGGCCCGATGCATCACCAAATAGCCATAAAATTTTTCTTTTGGCTCGATTTTGTCCGAATCCAATTAATTAATTTTCTGAAATAAAGAATGATTAAATAGAATAATTAATAGCATTTTGGAAACAAAACGAAGGAGGATGTGGATATAAAATGTAGAATATAATAAACATATCACTACGGCCACTTACCACGGGCCCATCATCTAAGAGGATAGGCTACAATTCTTCGTCGACTATATGTGGCAGAGGAGGATTCCGAAAAGCTTCAATAAAACTATCATCCTAAACATAACCTCCTTCTCCAAGAACACTTTTGGCATGACCTCCATCTCCAAGAACATTTTCCGAATAACCTCCATCTCCAAGAGCATCGTTTCCCAGAATTTTGGATGGGAATCCGTCTCGAAGAACATCTTCGGTAATGTTGGATGAGAATACATCTCCAAGTACATTTTTTGAATAACCTCCATCTCTAAGAACATTTTCCTGAACCCCAAGACTTATCATTACCTCATAAGATATCATCCCCCAATGGTAAGAATTTTTTAACCATTAGAGGATGAATTTTTAAAGTAAATTGAAAATTCTTTAATACGTAACAATGAATTAATATTTTTTACAAATAAAAAAATATATGGAGGAAGAATATGAATTTTGAACAGAAGAAATTTTTTGTTTCTTTCTAAGAAGAATTGCTATAGATTTTGAATTTTTGAAATCGAAATAGTTGAAGTTATAAATTATGCACAACCTTAGACAAAATATTATAACTTATAAATTATAAACTGGAGTGACATGAAACTTTTATGGAAGATGAATAAGATCTATAAGAATGAAATATTCAAAATTCAAAAGATTTGGATAATTGTAACCATATATTCTGAATTTTCAAATTAGAAATAATAAAAAGGAACTATATTTCAAAATTTCATAAAATCCAAAGATGTAGAAATATTAATTTTGATTTTTTTAGAATAAGAATATCGAAGATTGAATAAAAGAAGGAGAATGGAGGTTGAGATGACGGTGATGACTCAACTAACAAATCCTATAGTGACCTGCCCTAATTTGTTTTACCTTGAGATGTAAACAAATGAACTTTAACCCGTACTTAATGCTTCTATGGTATGCTATTGGGCTCGGGGCCTCGGAACTTGGATTTTTAATATTAAATCTAATTTTATTAAGCTCAATTATAACTTAATAAATTTAAATCATGATGCAATGTTGATTAAATAATTTAATCATGCTTTTGCTTAATTTTATTCCACATAAAAATTACACAATCATAAAAATAATCTAGTTGCAATAATTTCATAAATTGCAAATTAAATCATGGAATGATTTTAAAAATCATGAAATCATAAAATTTAATATATATATATATATATATATATATAATGACATTTCATAATCACAATTGTCATTCTATTAATTTAATTCAATTAATTATACATAAACCATGAAAATCAAAATCTTATAATTGTACAGATAATCATGAAAATTTCTTTTGAATTCCCTAATCATGCTCTAACTTCAATCCCACACAAAAAATTATAACGATATCAATTAAAAAATTCCATTTTAAAGTCATAAGAATTCTCAAAAAATTTTTTTATCAAAATTAATCTTTTAGTTACTCAAATCATGAATTTGTGCATAAAATTATGAGAATTTGAACATAAAATTGTCTTACTTAAGTTATGTCAGTCATAAAATTATTTAATAAATAACAACAATTAAAGTCATATAATTTCACATGAAATCTTAGAAAAAATTTCATATTATGAGATCATAAAATTAAATATATAAATATATATATATATATGTATATATATAAATATATATATAAAAGTACATGAACCTTTAGTTTGTTAGGATATCAGTTTTCGAGTGCTTTTGACATCATAACATCAATATTTGTTAAATTTCATTACTTTAAACTTCCATCATATTGTACTTACATTTTTTTTATTGCAGTCCAGAAGAGAATTATATTTCCTCTCTTAAAAAATAAGTGTTTGTTTGTCCTGGAATAGAGGTAGGTATATGTGGACATTCAGATACAGTTTAGTGATTGTGTTTATATTATTATAATAGAAGATGTGATGAGATGTATAATTGTTGCCTCGATAGTAATTAAAAATTTGTTGGGATTTGTTGAGTTAATGATTGGATATTTTGTGGTGTGAGTTGTAAGATATTTTGATTTGTGTAATATTATTGTGTAAATTATTTTATTTTTTAAAACAAAATTAAATTATCCGAATTCAATTTTTTATTTCGTAAAATTTAATAAAAGAAATTTAATACTATAAATAAATATTTTTTAATATACAATTTTCAAAAATTATAAAAAAATTGAAGTACATTTTCTTAAATCAATAATTCATATAACTAAAATATTTTAAAAATATGTCTTGTTATTGTCGATTCATCTAATATAATATCTTAATAATTGTCAAAACAAAAATTTGTATAAGATCTATGTGGGACAAAATATAAATTGTTTTATTTATTTATTTTCAAATTTTTAGCTTTTATTTTAATTTCTCCGTAGATTTTTTAACTTATTTTTAGTTATCACCTTTTTATTAGATTTTTTGGGATTTTTTTTTTCTCTAGCGTTTTTGAGGGATTTTGATGTTAGTTTAAACATTTTCATCATGTTTTGTTTTATTTATTGTTTCGTTTTTAATTTTTTTTTAAAATATTAAAATATGATTTTATGTGATATATTTGTGAGATACAAAAAAATCATAAAACTGAAAAACATCCCCAACAAACACAAGTTTTCTTACCGCATTTAATAATTATCTTACGCATATTATATATATATATATATATATAATATTTTTTAGATTATAAAATTATACAGTGATTTCTTGATATTGTCTATTATGTCAATTCATTTTTAATGCACAGTTTTTGTTGTATCAAAATCTAATAAAATTATTGTTTTTCTACTTCTTTTTCTTATGTCTAGCATGTTATATTTTTGGTCAAAGATTATAAATTCTAGATCAAATGATTACCATATTATTATATGTGATTTACGGATATATTTTTAAATTCAACTTCCCTTTTACAGAGATTTTTTTACCTATAAAATATGTAGACGCATCAGTTGCTCTCGCATGCTTTCTCTTGTCTTTCTTCGTGGCTTCATTCAAAAGCATTTTGGGAACTTCAATTCTCTAAGAATTTTATCCTAAAAAATTCTCAAGATGACATCATTTTGTTCTTGTACGCTTTCTCTTCTCTTTCTTCATCACTTTGTTCAGGTACATTATTTTTTCTTTTATATTTTGTAAAACTTCTTTTTTTCATATCCTGTTGAAATTCCTTTCTCATTAAAATTTTGTAAGTTTGTTTTCGATTTTATAAATCTTACTAATTTCTTATAGTGTTTTTAATTTTTAATTTTTTTCTCATTTTAGTCTTATTTTGAGGTTTATATGTTATTAATGATGTGTTTGTGTGCTTATGTTGTCACATAAAGAAGTATGTGTTTTTTATGTGAATATTTTTTGCAGTGACCGAAAAGTTCTAATTCCATCCAACGAGCTTTTAGAGAAGGCCGATTGCACTAGTTATTCATTCAAGTAAATTTGAATCATAACTTTTACACGCTTAATATACACATTTGAGATCCGGCAATCATATTATAGACTTGCGTTAATCTATATTTTATTCAAGATATGAATAAATTTAATATTTGTGTGTAATTATTTTTCTACCAATAGTCTTGCTCAAATAAACTTATTTAGTGACGAAAGTCCAGATGATGTGAATTAACAATAGATTTTTTTATTAATTCTTTTTATTCTTGGTGCAATAGCATACAAGAAATTATGAATATACTTCAAAACCAGTAACTTCGTATATATACGAATTACAGCCATTTTCCAGAGGAATTTATAAAGATTATAACAGATTATAAAATTCCAGACGAAATTATTGTCCAATTATCATATCACATATATAGATATTTTTTTAATTCAATTTCCCTTTATGAAGATATTTTAACATAATCTATAGACGACATCATGTTATTCTTGTGCGCTTTCTCTTGTCTTTCTTCATCACTTTGTTCATAAGATTTTGGGTACTTCATTTCTCCAAAAAAATTTCATTTTAAAAAAAAAAAAAAATTCATAGATTTTCTCTCGTACGCTTTCTCTTTTCTTTCTTTATCACTTTGTTCATATACATTGTTGTTTCTTTTATATTTGTACTTTTGTACCTTAATGAAATTCCTTTCTCATTAAAATTTTCTTAAGTAGTTTTTTCAATTTATAAATCACACTAATTTTTCATGGTGTTTTTTTTTTTTTTTTCAAATTTCATATCAATTTAGTTTTCTTTTGTGGTTTGTATTTTAGACATGATGTTTTTGTATGTTTATGTTTCCATAGAAAGTTGTATATCTATTTCATTTGTATTTTTTTGCAGTAACTCGAGATTACCAATTCTATCCAACGAACCTTCAGAGAAGGCGGACATCACACTAGTTCATGTAAATCTAAATCATAACTTATACACACTTATTATACATATTTGAGATCCGATAGCGACATCATGGTTTTGTAATAATATATATTCTGCATGCAATAAATCCCCATTTACTAAAACATAAAAAATAAAACTAATGCTAAAAGTCTTTTGTGGCATGAAAAATATTCTGAAAGTGTTCTTAAATAAATAAACTCATCGTATCTGCCATTTTAAAATAAAATTTCATTGAAATATTCTTTTAGAGGATGTAATATAAAACCAACTCGACTCTAAAATTTTATCTTTTCAAATTTCAAATATTGAATTTTTTTCATAAGACTTGTGGATAATCATACAATAAAAATTGCACAAATATCATTAATTCTACATTTTTACCATAATCTATATAATGTTATTAACTTTGCAAAAATACAACAAACATAATCTTAGACACAATTCTATAAGTTCAATTTATAACTTCTCAAAGTAGGGGAAAACACTACAAATAAAAATTGAAGCATGTTATCATATCATAAATAAAACACAATATGAAAAATTATAATAGAGATTTCCACTAAAGTAAAAAAGTTTAATTGATTATCACTCAGACATTCCTCAAATGTTCAGGCATTAAGGTCCTCATATCTTTGTGAAAAACATAGATGTTTATTTTGAAATTTGATATTGCCCCCAAATGGAGGTCCTCATGTCTTTGTGATAATCATGAATGTTTATTTTGACATTTGATATCACCCCAAATGGAGGCATTCTAGATTATAGTACTCTGGGGAAATAATGAATCCGGACCTTCGTAAGGGTCAAGCATTGAAGGTGTATGGCATTGTTGAGGAAATATCTCACCATCGACACCAATAACTGATTCGTTGTGAATCCTTTTATTCTTACATATTTTATAAATGGAAACAATTATTTGGCACTGGCTCAAATACTTCTTCCCATAGTAGTCATAATAGAGACTGTACAAATGCATTTTTACCGGACAAGAAAAAAATTATAATCAATAATAAATAATTCAAAGTTTATTTCAAGGTTTTGTTTGCAATATAAAAAAATAGAATAAGAGTTTACATTGATGAATTTCTCTCGTTGTATAGACATTTCTTCAGAAAAATGATTATATGAGAGGGATTGAGAAAACTCTCTAGTGTCCCAAACAAATGAAATTCCTTTAATTTACATAAACAAAATTATATTCTTGTATTCATAGTCCTGGTACCTGACTGTCAGCCCTTGGAAAAGATAAATCCATGACTAAATTTATTTTAATAAAATAAAAATTCTTGAACTCTTGTAGGAAGCCATGAAAAATTAGTACTATAGAGTTATCTCAAGGATGGCGTTGGTGACAATTAAGGATTTACCAAAAGCCATGTTTTTCATCACATCCTTTCTATAAGAGAGAAATTGAAAGTTTTTCGGGTGATTAATTTCAAGAATTATATAGCTTAGATATGGTAGATCACAGTAATAATCGAACTCCACAAATTTTCCATGATAATAGAATGTGCGGAGACAAGAAGAATTTACCACGATGAATGCACATGAAAACAGTCCTGACCACCAAAGTTTGCAGAACTTTTCCTAAATTCCTAAGTGAGAAAATGGAATTTCATTTTATCAGTGTCAACGCCCTCAGGGTCAGGCAGTTCAGAAACAATGCCTCCACCCATACAAGGTGTAGGGATAAACACACGAATAATCAACAAAGAATTTATTCGTCTACACAGCGGAATGATCAATTATCCCTCTCTTGTGTGAATCTAGTAGGAAACAATACCAATAATATAATGCAATGAAATCTAAGCAATCACCAAAACAATAACACAAGCAATTTTAACATGGAAAACCTCCTCAACGTGAGGAGTAAAAACCACGTTAAAATTGCTTGTGTTATTGTTTTGGTGATTGCTTAGATTTCATTGCATTATATTATTGGTATTGTTTCCTACTAGATTCACACAAGAGAGGGATAATTGATTATTCCGCTGTGTAGACGAATAATTCTTTGTTGATTATTCGTGTGTTTATCCCTACAAAGTGGTATCAGAGCTAGGATTCTATTGTGTGCCTTGTGGTGAATATGGAAACGAATACGAATAGAATGGTGAATCTAAATGGTTCAAATTATCATGTATGGAAAGGGAAGATGGAGGATCTTCTATACGTGAAAGATTTATATCTACCTGTATTTGAAACAAATAAGCCTGATGGTAAAATAGATGCTGAGTGGAATATAATGCATCGTCAAGTGTGTGGCTACATTAGGCAATGGGTGGATGATAATGTGTTGAACCATGTTAGTGGAGAAATAAATGCACTGTCATTGTGGGAAAAATTGGACCAATTGTATGCTAGAAAAACTGGGAACAATAAATGGTTTCTAATCAAGCAATTGATGAATTTGAAATTCAAAGATGGCACTCCTATGACTGATCACTTGAATTCATTTCAGGGCATCATTAATCAATTGTCGGGAATGAATATTAAGTTTGAAGATGAAGTACAGGGCTTATGGCTTCTTGGTACATTGCCAGATTCGTGGGAGACGTTCAGGACATCTTTGTCTAATTCAGCCCCTGATGGAACCATCACCATTGATTTAGTAAAGAGCAGCGTTCTGAATGAGGAAATGAGAAGAAGATCGCAGGGCTCTTTTCAGCAATCAGAGGTCTTGGTCACAGAAAAGAGGGGGAGAAGTAAAAGTAGAGGTCCATAAGGCAAACAAAAAGGCAGGAGCAAATCCAACAGATACAACAAGATTGAGTGTTGGAACTATCACACTCCTGGACACATAGCGAAGCATTGCAGAAAACCCAAACAAGATGACAAGAAAGATAAAGGGAAAGAAAAGAAGAACGAAGAAGCAAAAGATGAAGATCGAGTATCCGCTGCTACAAGTGACTTTCTTATCTTTTGTGACTATGAAGTTGTTAATCTTGCATACCGTGAGAGTAGTTGGGTGGTTGACAGTGATGCATCCATACATGCCACATCTCGCAAAGATATGTTCACATCCTACACGTCAGGTGACTATGGAAATGTTAGGATGGGTGATGATGGCTTAACTAAAGCCATTGGCGTTGGAGATGTATGTTTGCAGACTAGAAATGGTGCTACACTAATTTTGAAAAATGTGAAGCACGTGCCTGATCTTCGGTTGAACTTGATATCTGTGGGGAGACTTGATGAAGAAGGTTTCAGCAGTTTGTTCTTCAATGGTCAGTGGAAGCTCACAAGAGGTTCTTTGGTTGTTGCTAGAGGCCAAAAGTACTCTTCATTGTACTTATTGCAAGCAAAGCTACTTGATTGCTCTATAAATGCAGTTGAGAATGAGGGGATAATCGAGTTGTGGCATAGCAGACTCGGCCACATTAGTGAGAAGGGATTGAAGATTTTGGAGAAGGGAAATCTCATTTCAGACTTGAAGAATGCATCTCTGAAGAAGTGCTCTCACTGTTTGGCAGGAAAGCAAACCCAAGTTGCTTTTAAGAGCTCAACTCCTTCCAGGGCATCAGGTATACTCGATTAATTTATTCTGATGTTTGTGGCCCTATGAAAACAAGAACTCTTGGTGGTGCTTTATATTTTGTGACTTTTATAGATGATCACTCAAGAAAGACCTGGATCTACACATTGAAGACGAAAGATCAAGTGCTCGATGTGTTCAAGCAGTTTCATGCCTTAGTTGAGAGGCAAACGAGGAAGAAGTTGAAATGCATCAGATCGGATAATGGAGGGGAATACATCGGTCCTTTTGATGAGTATTGCAAGGAGCAAGGTATCCGACATCAAAAGACTCCTCCAAAGACTCCTCAGTTGAATGGGATTGCAGAAAGGATGAACAGAACATTGGTCGAGAGAGTAAGATGTCTGCTATCGGAAGCAGGATTGTCTACACCGTTTTGGGGTGAGGCTATGAGTACTGTTGTACATGTCTTAAATCTTACTCCATGTGTTCCTTTAGACTTTGATGTTCCAGATAGAGTTTGGTCGGGAAAAGATGTTTCCTATAATCATTTGCGGGTCTTTGGATGTAAAGCATTTGTCCATATTCCTAAAGACGAAAGGTCTAAGTTGGACATGAAGACTCGACAGTGTGTGTTTCTTGGTTATGGCCAAGATGAATTCGGTTACAGATTTTATGACCCCGTGGAGAAGAAGCTTGTCAGAAGTCGAGATGCTGTGTAGAAGAATAAATTATTTGTTGATTATTCGTGTGTTTATCCCTACAACAGGCCGGGCCTTAGTGTCCTGGAGAGTGACCTCTTAGATTGTGCAACCCATTCGAGATGACTGGCAAGTGAAGCTCGCAGTTAAAGAGCTTCATTATTCATAAGTTACTGTTGTCGATGAGATTGTAGCTAAGAATTAGGTTTTTCTTCAAATGGGTGAAATCTAGATCGAGTTCCTTTACTTTCAGGCAAGTAGAGCTGTGGCCTATATCCACTCCGAAACAACCTCTTCATGGTCAGTTGCATCAAAGTACAGTTGAATTTTATTTGCACAAGTGTTTAAATGGTTAGCAAAAAAATTGTTGATCGAAAATGTGGACTCGTTTCTTGATAAAGTCCAGGCAAAATCTCTTTCGAGAGAGAGGTTTCAGCATAACATCGATGAATTTCTGAATCTTCTAATAGAACAGAAATGCTACAAATTTGTTTTATTGAAAGGAGAGAGAATGTGTTCGATAACATCCACAGGCAGGTTAAGATTTTTAATTTTCTTATGAGAGTATGAAACAATGCTGTTTTGGTTAGATTGGAACCCATTTCTATTGACAGGTAATGAACACAAACAAAATTCTATGATATTTTGGGAAAAACTCGATGCTTGAATAAATTTGGATAATTCTTGACAAATGCAAAGTTTTTGTCAGAATAACATAGAATTATATTTTTGTTAATTTTCTGTCAATATAAATGGCTTCCCCATCAAACCAAAAACATCATTGTTTGATACTCTCACAAGAAAATCGAAGATCTTTACCTGCCTGAGGATGTTATCGAACATATTCTCTCTTTCCTTTCAATAAAACAACTTTATAGCCTTACTATTCTATCGAAAGATTCATAAAATCATGGATGTTTAGCAGAAATCTCCCGAGATTTATTAAGATACACGTACATATTTTCGATCAACAATTTTTTTGCTAACCATTTAAACAATTGTGCAAATAAGTTCAAGGTGTACTTTGATGCAACTGGCCATGAAGCCGTTGTTGTCGATTGGATAGGCCACAGTTCTACTTGTCTAAAAGTAAAGGAACTCGAACTCGATTTCATCCATTCGGAGAAAAACCTAATTCTAAGCTACAATCTAATTGAAAATGATAACTTAAGAATAAAGAAGCTTGTTAACTGCGACCTTCACCCTCCAGTGAACTGAAATGGGCTTCGCAATTGTGATGGAGGTAACCCTCCAGGACATAAGGGCCCGACCTGTATTGGTGGAGGCATTATTTGTGAACTGTCCGACCCTAACGGCCTTGTAACTCATAAAATGCAAGTCCATTTCCTCACTCAGGGCTTCAGGATAGGTTCTATAAACTTCTGTGGTCAAGGACGGTTCCGATGTGCATTCCATCACGGTAAATTTCCTTGTCTCCTTACATTCAATTATCATGAAAAAATTACGGAGTTATAGTTTATACTGCGATTTACCCTATCTGAGTGATGTAATTATGGAAATTTCCAGAAAATAATACTTGTTTAGTAATCATCTCTTTCCAGTACTCATGGTCTCTCTCTTTCTTGCCCGTTAACACAGAGATAATTCAAGACCAAGAAAACACTAAACTATATATAAGGTGGTCTTTTCCCCTGATATACTAGAGAAGTACTAAGTAGAATTTTGTTCGTTAAAACATTCAATCAATGTTCATTACTCACTACAAAACTTTGAAGGAAAAACAATTTTTCATTTAAAAAAATAAGAAAAGAAAGGTGAAAAGGACCGTAAGTGGTGAGCCCCCACCCTTCGTTTTCCGGCCACTAATTGTGGCATATAATTGTTTTTTTTCTTTTTTTTTTCTTTTAACTTATTCCACACGGTTCGCTTGGGAAAATGAATATGATACCATGTCAATGTCTCTAACCAAACTCACTCTCTCTCCTCTCTCTCTCATATATATATATCCACACAATGTATACACATTACAACCCTCTCTCTCTCTTGGTCTTCCCTTCTCTCTCATCATACACACATAAGCTGGATGGCGAGAGATGGTGAAGGGAGACCTGAGCCTGAAAACTGTTGTATGTGTGGAGATCAAGGTCTATCTTTCGAGCTCTTTACATGTAAAAACTGCAAATTTAGATCCCAACACAAGTAAGTATTGTTTTAGAAATTCTGCTTCGTTTATATACAATGATGCCATCATATTACATCGCATATTTCTCACCAGATATTGCAGCAATCTTTATCCAAGAGCGGAAGCCTACCACATTTGCAATTGGTGCCTTAGCCAAAAAGACGACAAAAGAGTAGAGGATACGAAAGCATGTCCCGATTCTTCTCACAAGACCAAAATTGGTCTTCAAGACGATAAGATGAAGCAAAAGAAGAGGGTATTGGAGGATAGCCATGAAGAAAGAATTGGACCGACCGGGGGCCAAATCAAGAAGCTGATTAAGCCCCCAGTGCCGGGAGATCGTCGGCCTGGCCCGTCCACAGCGGGCCGGAAGAGGATCATGGGCAGGACAAGGTCGGAGGAGATGTCAAATGGTGGGAATGGGATGGTCATAAAACAACTGTTTAGAAATAAGGTGAGAAGGTATAAGCGTTTGGATGAAGTCTCTAGCTAATAAACATATCAACTATATTATATTATTTGGCCATTGATCAATGCTTGAATGGCGTTACCATTTTTAAAAAAAATAAAATAAAAAATAAAAAATAAAAATTACTTTTTTAAGATAAAATTTTGAAATGTGTTAGCCTTTTAACAATTTTGTATCAAACGTACGTAAAGATTTGTATTCAATGGTCCTTAAAAGTATTTATAAAATGTAATTCAATTCTTAACAGAGGGCATATAAAATTGGAAAAAAAAAAATTATTGTATATCCGTTAATCTTGACCATATATACACATGATTCATAATTGTACAAACTACTGTCAGTGATCACTAACTTATAATTTTGCTCAATTTACATTCAATTTTGTCAGAATTTCAAACATTCATCAAAATTTATTATTCAAGAATAAATTGAGCAAAATAAAAAATTAGATATTATTATGAAGCACATGTAAGAATAACAATCATTTAGACATTACCCACATTAATGAGTATAAATTAAAAAAATTCCGATAAAAAAATTGTTCAAGCTCTCCTTTGGAGTTGTATGAACAAATAATTTATGTAAAAATTGTTCTACTAACCCCTTACGTCATCATTATTAATTTATAAAGTGTGGTTTTTTAACTTGTAATAATTTTCAAATAATATTCCCAAACCATCGTCCCTTGATATTCCTTTCATGGGTGAAAGTGAAGTTGACAAGAAACCACTTCATATAAAATAATGTCACTCTTTATTCAGAATATTATTATGAATTGAACAGAAATTTTGTCATCGTTTTATGACCCGTTCCCACCCTGTGACATTTTCAGCATAACCAAATTAATTCATTCTAGAAACATCCGACACTGCTTAAATTCTTATTTTATTTTTGTATTTTCACATTATTCACATGCATTAAAATTATGTATAGCATGTGTCACAAAGTTTAATATAACAAGTATAGAAAGATAGTTCGAATATAAAAAATTATATATCTACAGATCATATTTTATGTAATGGATTGGATCTAATTCTGAAAATGGACATAAAACGGAGATTCTAGCATACTCGCAATGAATCTATAAAAGAATTTGGAAATCCAACATCGGTTAGGGCAGAAGCAAATTTTGTGCACCCATTTGGTTAATACATTTTTAAATAAGGTGTTAGTTTTTTTTTTTAATAAAAGAAGTATTACTTTCATGATAAAAATATCATGTTTTTATAATTAGTCAAAAAAATCATATTTTTTTATCGTATTAGATTTGAGATTATAGTTTTGGAGAAAAGCAGGAAAATTCTTTTTTTCCCCTCAAAGTTGGAGTCAATAAGAGTTCTCTTTTTAAGAATTTTTTTTTTTTAAGGACCAGTATTAGGGTCCAATTTAAGTTTTTCCTTTTTTGCTTTTTCTTTTTCTTGTTCATTTTTTGTGTGTATAAATAAATAAATTTTGATACATCAAAAGAATATTTGATCTATATCAAAATTTTTAGCTCACAAAATTTAAAATTAGCCACCATGCATATTTCATGTGCCCAAATGTCCATTTGAGCCAAATTGTCTTCAAGTGGTTCAATGACATCTCAACAATATGAAGGTAAGTTCCAAGAAATCAAAATGAAACGCAAAATTTGCTTCAATCTATTGATACACGTCGTGTGCCAATGCATCTTTATGTAGTTAACAACACAACATGCTCGAAATCTAGCCAGAAGCTAAACCTAGGTAGCGCATGCCAGGCCAAACTGCCAAAATCAAGCAGAAAAAAGATGGGTAGAAGCTTCAACATGCACATCAACTGGCTTTGATCATGGGAAAGAGCCTTCTCCAGTCACAACTCAAGCACAGTTCTTAGATCTCAAAATATTTTTCGACAGACAAGACGAGAGCAACCTAGCTTTGATACCAAGCGGGTACGGGAACCCTACACATTCACACCCTTAGAGGACCATGGTCATCATGTATTCAAAGTGCCTTGACCAGATTGACTCTGAACTTCCACTCCTTCTTCGGCACTCTTGGCCTTATCAAGCAAAGCTCAGATCCACCAAGTAAAACCAATTTAAAGCATAGATTGTGATCTTCGTGTGAACTATAGGAACCGTTACTCTTTTCTAGGTTATAACATATTTCTGATATACAATATCCTCATAAGAGGCGAGTATAGAGCATATTTTATGCTATAAGGATAATAAGATGGAGAATACGATAAGCCATAGACTGACTTAAGGGCTTTGGAGAAGACAACTAAGAACTTAGAAACTCATAAGTATAGAAAATGGAGTGTTTATTAATTTTCGTGTGTTTTATACTCAACTCCCCTATTTATAGAGTTTCGAGAGTGAAGAGTCATGAACCCTTACAAAGTCACGTGTCAGAGTGGCAACCTTCATCAAATGACTCATCACTTTAAGAAGGTTGCATGTTGGACATGTCATGCTAGGTTGCATACACAACACTTATCTCGAAGACACCTCACTAGATGAGATGTCATATCTAGGAAAGTACACCACTACCCTTATAACATGGGTATTATATTTTTTTAAACATTAAATGTGGCTTTAAGTACACCTCACTAGATAAGATGTCATGCCTAGGAAATTACAATACTACCCCTATTATATGGGTATTTATTACAAGGTTTAAATTTATGAGCGAACTTGTCTTGGGTCGAACTCGGGTTCATACTCGAACTCTTAATCTTGACTAGTTCTAGGTTGGTATGATCTGGATTCTTCAGTGATAGGGTTGACTACGAACGAAGTATAAGTAAGTCCTTCAGTATCTTCATGTGGATGACTTTTATTGGCAAAACATAGATGGACAAAAGTTCTCAGCGCTCTTCCTTATTATCTTGGATTGGACCCTTGATTGTCTTCCATTTATAGTGTAGGGAGACTGAATGAAATTCTTCTTGGATTCCTGTAGAATATGGCATATGACAAAGGAATGTGACATGAGGGTCTTCATCATCCTAATATTCATTTTGGAACACTTGTATCCATTCTTCCACAGTTGCATACTATAGCAGGAATGACCACCAGAGGGTAAAGTCATTTTCAATATCTTGGAAAAAGATGAGTGTATCCCATACTAAGAACTCAATCGGATGAAAGTATAAGGTGGACAAACACCTTAGGTACCATAAATCGATGAAGGTGGGATCTTTAGAAAGATCAACATGTATTATGCCCAAGAATGGTTTGTGGAGATGATAGCAGGCTTGTTCCTCTTGGATTCCTTCTTCTGAAATATATTTCGATAGATATCGAAACAAATTCGCAGTTGCATGTTGTCAGATATCTCCAAGAGTTTTGAAAAGCTCATCACGAAGAGGAAATGATAAATCAAGATTGATAAGATGGATGGGAGTTTATCTCCAAAAAATGGTTTTGGAAGATATTATCTTTTTTGTTTCCTTGTCATAAAGATAATGGGCAGAACCTTGGTAGATGATACGAGTTGAAGCTGAAATTGTATGGAGAGATAATCAGGCACAACATTGTCCTTGCCCTTTATGTGTTGGACTTCAAACTGGTATTTTTAAAACTAGTCTTTGAGTCTGAGTAGCTATTTTTCTGGGACTGCTTTATTCTTGAGTTCCATAATCGCTGGGAAGGATGTATTATCTAGTTGGATAATGAAATTGTATCCCACCAGATGGAATTCAAAATTTTTAATTCCATATTTGACAGCTAATATCTCCTTGTAGACAGTATGATAATGTGCTTCAGACTCTTTGAATTGGCCGCTGACATGTCCACAATAATGAAGTCTTCCACCTTCATTTCTAATAAGATGGCTCCCCAATATTCATCACTGGCATCTGTTTGTAAGATCCGTTGGCCTTCTCCAGGAATTCTCAAGGGTGAGAGCTTTTGACACACTTCTTTAAAATATTTGACTGCTGCAGTTTGGTCGACATCCCAAGAAGGTGGACTTTTCCTTAGAAGCTTTGACAATTTGCTTGTATAGGCTGAACATTAAGGGATAAAATCTTTAAGATAGTTGACGATTCCAAGGAACTGTTGAACCTATTTAGCAGATAAATGCTCATCCGGGAACTTAAGTAGGTCTTGGGATAGGTATGATCCTGGTTCATACTCCCCATCCTCAATCTTCATGCCCAGAAAATCAATAGATTTTTGTTTGATCACACTTTTCTTTTGGGATAGCATGATACCATATTTTTGTACCAAGTCTATGAATATGTTGAGAAGTTGTTCATGTTCTTCTATATTTTTGGAATATAAGAGGATATCATCTATGTAGACAAGGCAACTGTTTAGTATGGGTTCAAAGATTTTCATCATAGTCTTTTGGAAAAAGGATGGTGCAACTTTAAGACCAAATGACAGAAGTGTCCATTGGTATTGAACTGTGGGTAGGTAAAAAGTTGTTTTATACCTTTCATTTGGGTGAAAACCCACTTGCCAGAAACTAGATTTAAGGTCAAATTTGGAAAAGATTTGGGTTTCTAAGAGGTAAGAGAACATGACTTTTGTCCTGGGAAAAGGGAATTTATCATCAAGCAAATAATAGTTGAGAGGTCTGTAATCAATGACTAACTCCTTCTTTCCTCAAACTTGTTCTGCTCTCTTATTGACATAAAAAGTTGGGCAAGCCCAATTTAAGTTGGTGCCTTCAATTAGGCCTAAGTAAAATAGTTCGCTGCATTCTTGTCATGCCAAATTCAGCTCTTCTGGTGTCATGCCATGATTCATGGCTTTAGTGGCGTTAATATCCTCATTCTTCTTGAAAGGTAGTCGAACAAATAATTTTGAGTTATTCCAAAGTGGATAAGGATTGGTAAAGTCTGCATGCGACTCGGCATAACATTTTTTGAATCTTTTGATAAGTGGACCAGGTTCTGGTATCTCTTTTACTGTGAACAGCTTTTGTGTTAGTGTGAATGGTAGGAATTTCCTCTTGTATTTGACTCCATGGGAAAATATTTTTAGCTTCTAAGTTTGAAGAAAACATCAAAGCCCATTAATAAATCATGTCCGAGAAGTTTGCTTCCGATGACTTTGATCCAGACAACACAGTCTGGAAGGATTTGAATTTTGATTTGTTATTTAGATATCAAGGTAGTATGAAAGGTTCAGCCATCTGCAGCAAAGAAATATTAATGATGAGACTCCCAAGCTTCGTTTGGAAGGATGTCTGGGTTCATCATAGTTTTTTGTGCTCTTATCTCAAGGACTCTGATCACTTTGATGGGCATGTCATACTTTGACTGAAGCACCTTGACTTCAAGATAAGGTAATGTCACCCCTCCTTGTATGATCATGTTGGTTCTCAGCATTGGAGGTTGGTTCATCATAAGAATGGGAACATTCTCTTCTAAATCTTCTTCATCAGATGTCTCATGAAGAACGAAGGTTGTATCAGAATCCTGGCCATCTTGTTCTGAATAGAGAGATTCTATGTCTACTTCAGCAACATCTGCTTCATAATAGTGAAAGGTCTGTTATGCCAGCTTAGCCCCTTTCCCTTTCTTCGTAGGGCATATTTTTGCGAAATGCCATTTTTGTCCACATAGATAACATCTGTCAGTGGACTTCTTTCTGAATGGCTTCCTTTGGAAAAACCTGTATGTTTGGTTTTTCTTTTTCCTTCTGACCTTTTACTTCTCTTTTTCTTTATCTTTTTTGAAACAATGGCATGCTTTCTAATGGCATTTTATTTCAAGGTAGGATTTGTCACATATCTTTTCAGGAATTTTCCGCCTCTCCATCATTTCTTTAAAAAGATTTTGTTGCTCATAGAGTTTCTCTAGAGTAGCTAAATAGGTTTGATGGATTTGCCCCATGCTGATATTGGTCATACATTCTTCATGGCTTGAAACATCCTTGCCATTTCTGGTTGTAACTCTTGTGGTAATGAGGCAAGGTAGACATTCTTCAGATTAGGATCATTATAGCCATTCAGGATGTAGAATCTTTCAGACATTCATTTGAAATGCCTATCCAGATTCTTTTTCAACAGCGAACAACACCTTATAAAAAAGTCTTCTTGAGATACATCCTTGGTATAAAAAGAGACTTTACCAATAAATTCTCTATGTATTTCACCAAGTATGTCAGCTGGTATTGGTGCATCGATCAGTTGTACTTGCCGTTATTTCAAGGCTTAAGAACCATTCTCTTAAGACACCAAGAAACCTTGAGGTGAATTCCTTGAGAACTATTCTTAAATCAGCTCCTTCTCTGTTTAGCTGATTATCTATCCAAGCTGATAGTATATGCATCTTTTCTCTTCGCTTTTGAATAGGTACATTCAAATGAAAACCAAGGACCAATAGAGGGTTTAGTATCTTGATTTTTAGTGGGATGTGTCATATATGGTCTGCCATTAGTCTCTTGATCTGAGTCATCAGAAATAGGTTTAGTGAAGGGTTGACTTTCTCCTGCATCAGCCATCAGGATTGCTGAAACATTAGTTATCTCTTCTTCTATTCCACTTGATGTTGGAAATGTTTCAGTTGATTCTAATGTATAGCTTTGACTTTCTTCCAGATCATTTGTTTCTCCTAGGAGACCAGAGAACATAGGATGAGCCATTAAAGTATTAATGGGTTTTTTGCCTTCAGCCTTTGATTGATCGCCTTCTGCTTCTTTCTGTCTTGAAGGTGGTAAGGCTATATTGGAGAACATCCAAAAATGTTTGGCATATAGCTGCGACTCTATCTTTGAATCATTTGGAGATTGATATAAGGTTGGTGAAGTCATAAGCGTGGAGACTCTATTAGGGGGCATAAAGGTTGATCTTCTTTCTGCCTTATCTTCTTCGATCCTTTTAAGCTCCTTTTTGAGTTGTCTAACCTCCACTTCTTTTGATGTTAACTCTAAGCCATACTGCCGATTTACAAAAAGGTTTCTGATTTCTCTATCCAACTGGGTTATTTTTCGAGTAAGTTTCTGTTCCACTCTCAGAAGCTGGGTCTGCAAGAAACTCATTTGATTATAAGAATTCTGAACCTTGTCGAGTACTTGAGTTACCTTGGAATCAATACTTTGTAGTGATTGATTTTGTGCCCAAGTATTTGTGGTCTGCCAATTGAGGAATTCCTCTCCTTAACTTAGAGGCTTTAATTGGCCCCTTGTTTCTACCACTGTGCTCTAGATATAAGGTCTTGAGGTCACCTTTGAAGTTTGATCTTCGCGTCTCTCAAGAGGATGAAAATCCTCTTCTTGGCTTTTAAACATGAAACATGGTTGGAGAGTTAATGGGTTTGGAAGTGAAGGTCTCTCTTCATGTCTGCATGAGTAGCCTTGTGCAATTGTAATTGGTATTTTTGGAGTAGGAGGATCAGGTGGGTCATTGTATTTATTAACAGTAGGCTTACAACGCCTTCTTCTCCTTATTTTGGGAACTTCTTCTTCATCTTCATCATCACTTTCCCAGGTATTTCATAAGCACCTATGATCACACATGGATGGATAAACATCCCATAGAAAATGGCCATTGATCTGGTCAGTGTATACATGGCTTCCATCTGTCTGAATGAAGAGATTGGAATGTATCTGTCCATTTGCTTGAAGACGGGCTGGATCATAAGTTGGAACATGGGAGTAGAACTCTCTTCAGGCTTCATCTTATAGATTGTTTTTACTTGTCCATCCTTCAGTCATTGAAAATTGAACTCATTACCACGAACTAACCGTGTCACCTGGTGGAGAGTCTTATAGTTGGTGATCCATTTGGTAGGAACCAATCGATGGAGGTCACCTCTGCTAATTTGCCTCAAGATTTGAATGATGGTGGGGACTTCTAAATTGGATTTAGCCAGCACCATTAGAGCATCCTTTATCCCCTAATGTTTTAAATCAAGGGCATGATTCTGTAACTGGTACATGATTTGATGATGTAATGTTTCCATGATGGAGTTGGGAATTTGCTCAGCACCAGTTATTTGGATTTGCACGTTTAATGCATCCACTAATGATGAATCCTGTAAGGATAAGGCAAAATTAGGGAAAAGGGTTATTACCACACTTCTGACGTTCAGAGTGGACAAAACCGTTCCCACCACAGCATGCTCATATTTGAGAAATCTAGTATCGAGGAGTGCAATCCTTACTGTTATAGGAAGCCCTCTTCGGCCATGGTATGATACCACCAATCTGACAGCTCCTAGATAGAGGTGGGTGTATCCTTCTCTCTTCCATGTCTCAATATATTCAGGTGGAATGGATAGTGTGCCACATTGCTCGTGATTTATAGCTGGAAGTCCACAGTGATCCATCTTGGATGATTGGACATATTTCTTGGTCGGAGGATTTCGTGAGGCAATTAGAGCCTTGATACTCTTGGTGAGGCTACCATATTTTCTATATATATTATATGGGATAACAAGAGGGGGTACCGTTTGTTCTATAATAGCATCTTCAGGAATAGTTGAGTATTCTTCCAAATTTTCTATTCTACTAGTGTAGTGTTTAGGTAAAGAAAGAGATGAAGACTGTGATAAAATATGTGAGGAAATAGAACCTAGGTTTTCCATAGTTGGGAAAGGGTCTTCTCCAGTCACCACTCAAGCACAGTTCTTAGATCTCAAAATAATCTCCGGTAGACAAGACGAGAGCAACTTGGCTCTGATACCAAGCGGGCACGGGAGCCCTACATGTTCACACCCTTAGAGGACCATGGCCATGGATTCCATATCAAGTTTCAATAACATTCCATACTAAACAAGTACCGGAAGCACATCATTTAATTGTTTTTAATATAACTAAAATTCGTGCCATTTAATTTTTTGAATTTACAATTTTGACAAAATATACTTATTTTAACGAATCATCATTAAAAACAAGGTATTAATTGGTTATGAGTGAGGAATAAATTAAGAGCGCAATGCTTTAGAAAATTAATAGTCTTTTTTTGTAAAACAATTTGTGCATCAGGTGTAGCGTGTAACCCAATCTAATAGTATTACTTGTTTAATAAAAAAAATTGATATTGAAATGTATTAGATGTTACCTTCAAAATATATTACATGTTACTTTCTACTTCAAAAAGTATTACTTTTTACTTTTTAACAATATTACTTCTTTACCTATAATGTATTACTGATCTGCCTAAAAAGTATTGCTCATTGGGTTGCACAGTGTGCGCTTGATGCACAAAAAACTCACTCATCTTTTTTGTAAGGTAAATTACCTATACTCGATGAGTCGTTGGTTTAAGTCGTGAAGAAAAAGTGGGGAACTATAGTTGATTCTCTTTTTTATGAAAAACAGGATAAACAAATCATTGGAATTTTGATTCTCTTTTTTTATGAAAAAAGGAGAAACAAATCAATAAAGTTTTATTTTATTTTACTTTATTTTTTACAAAACATTGGAGGGTTGTATTTCTAATGACCATAGTAACATGTACATGAAACAAACTTGAGGCATGTCTCGTAGTGATTAGATACAGTAAAAGTCCGACTCGATTGACTTGCCTAAAAAACTCGATATTTGAGGTAGGCTGACTATTTGTTTTTAGGTTCAAAATGTGACCACACCCATTTGATATGACCCAATGGACCAATAGCCTGTGGCCATGGATTAGCCCGATGGGTTTAATGTATTTTAGTAGTGTTAGACTAGATTTTACTCAAAATTTAATAGTTCAATAAAAATTCAATGCTTTAAAATTTAGAAATATATTATATTAGATGAATCAACAATAAAAGAACATATTTTAAATATTTTATTATATAGAATTGTTGATTTACGAAAATGAACTCCATTCACATTCAATGAAGATTCCATCTGAGCTTTGACTATGTCCCCCGAACAATCTCATTACATATGGTGCAAGACGATCTCTTCATGCATGGATTCCACGTACGAGGTCACAAACACGCTTTCAAGCTTTCTTTGGATGTGCTTTTGTATCCTCATTCTTTTAATAATTTTTTTAAACTATATATTAAAAAATATTAATTTTAATATTGAATTTCTTTCATAAAATTTTACAAAATGAAAATTTAATTTGGGGTGGTTTAAATTTCATTTTTGAGGATAAAATAATTTACACAATAATAGTACAAAAATTAAAATATCTTACAATACATGATAAACATAGGATTTACATACAATTCGAGATCATTACGCATAGTTTTTAGGAAATTGCATGCACTAGGTGCATTGTTTTCTTAATTAATTATACTGTACCATAGAAAGTTCATTACTGGATCCTAGATCATACTCCAGAAAATGGAAAGAAGAAAATTCAATTGTTGCTGATGATGATGATGATGATGATGATGATGTACAAGAGAATGTTGCAGCTATTGAAGATGGACATAACTCTCCTGAAGCGTCTGTTGACAGTAATTTGGAAAACATTCTTGGAGGTGGACTCTCATCTGACATTTCAAAAAAAAATCTTAGAAATGTATTCTCCTCTGACATTCCGGAAAATGTTCTTGGAGATGGATTCCCATCCAACATTCCATTGAACGTTCTTGGAGGTGGAGGTAATTTGGAAAACAACGTTCTGCAATTAATATCTTCTGAGGTAATGATAAGTCTTGGTGTTCAGGAAATGTTTTTAGAGATGGAGGTTATTCAAAAAATGTACATGGAGATGGATTCCCGAAGATGTTCTTGGAGAGGGATTCCCATCCAACATTTTGGGAAATGACATTCTTGGAGATGGAGGTTATGCCCAAAGTGTTCTTGGTGATGGAGGTTATGTTTATGATGATAGGTGCATTGAAGCTTTTCTCAATCCTCCTCTGCCACATTAGTCGAAGAAGAATTTGTTGCCCATCCTTAGCCATTCCTCTTAGACGATGAGCCCTTAGTCAGTGGCAGTAGCACTATCCATTCAGAGCTACAGTTTTCTGTGGACAAGAAAGAAGCTAATTTCAGAGGGTCAATACATCAACAACACCATCATTTTTAATGACCCAATTTCGTCATGGTCCTAGAAAATAGGCTTGTAAATCTGGCAGGTCAGTGGCAGCACCACTATCCACTTGGAGCTATAGTTTTCAAGGAACAAGAACAAGAAAAAGCTAGTTTTGAAGGGTCAATCAACATCAACACCACCACAACCATTTTTAATGATCTAGTTCAGTCATTGGTCTTTGAAAATGGGCTTGTAAATTCGGCAGGTCAGATGTAGCAGCATGATGATTTTCAGCATCGCCCTACGCGTTTTGGTCTGCCAACCTCACACCACCACACCACCCCCAGTTTTAATGATCTGAGTTCAAACTAGTGTTCGATGTTAAATATATTGTATATATTTAGTGGTCAATATAAATAATTAGTTTTCTAATTATTAGCATGTTAAATATTTATAATATATTTAGTAGTCAATGAAAATAATTAATTTCCTAAGTATTAGCCAGTTTTATGCTTACAGTTAGGCTTCATATCTTGTATGGCCATTGTCTTAATGAGAATAATCAAGGATTATAATTAAATCAAGAGTTTAAGGTTTCACGTTCTTCTCCTTCCACTACACATACCATTAGGCCACCCGCTTTCTTCTTCCTTCTTTCTTCCTTCCTCCGGTTGCCCTATAATGTTGGCATCCAAGAACTTTTTTCACCCTACTCTTGCAGTGTATAACATCAATAATCATATCTCCATACCGCTTGAAATGGAAAATGTTCAATATTCTATGTGGGCATAACTATTCAAGGTTACCACACGATCTCTTAAGGTTTGCACCATATTATTTTCTCTGCCAAAGGGAAAGAGAAGGTTTCATCGTCAACTAAGGATGATAACAAACTATGGTCGACCCTTGATGCAATGGTCCTTTTGTGGATTTATGCCACAATTTCTAATGACTTTTTGCACACAATTCTTGAACCTGATGTTATAACAATGGAGGCTTGGAATCATTTACATGACATTTTCCAAGACAACAAACATTCTCGATTCATTACTCTTGAACATGATTTCTCCACTCTCAAAATGGAGAATTTTCCTAACGTATCAACTTATTGTCAGAGGCTTACGTCTCTTGCTGACCAGTTGAAGAATGTTGGTGCACCGGTGTCGGATAGCCGACTTGTTCTCCTACCTCTGCTCTACAAAGCTAATTCCATGCTCCTCTTAGAAGAGGCCGGGATGGCCAAAGGAGGTGGTAATTGGATCTGAATCTGCTCTAGTGGCCACCTCCTCTACTTAATTTGATGACTCTGCTCCACATTCTGAGCAATCAGGGTATACTAAGGGTACAAATCAGTGCAAGAATTTCGGTGGTCGGAATAACAAAGGCGGCAACGGCGGCAAGGTTGCCCTTGACCGTGGGAATTTCGATCAGCAACAGGTCCAGCAGCAGTATGCGAGTTGGCCTCCATACTCGAATTGGCAGCAACAACCATAGTCCAATTGGGGTTGGATGCCACCACAGTGGGCCGCCCCTCCTTGTCCCTTCCCTACACAATGATGGTCTCGTATAGCTCAAGGCCCACGTCCACGGCAAGGGATTTTAGAGCCTCAACCACAGCAAGCTCATATGACTTTCTTCGGGTAGCCTGATTCGTATACTCCTACATACATTGAATTGGCAATGTATACAATGACTCTCAATCAACCAGATCAGTCTTGGTACATAGACACTGGGGCTACTTCTCACATGACAACCTCACTAGGTAATTTCTCATCTTATTTTAATTTGAGCAATTATAATAATGTTATTATTGTCGGAAATGGTCATTCAATTCCAATTAATGGTTATGGTCACTCGTGTTTACATACACCGTCTTCTCATACTTATGATTTTCTAGATGATAGTTTATCACCATATACTATCCACCACTTACAAAATCAAACTACATCTCAATCCCCTATCACAAATTCATCCTCACAGCACGTCCGTCCAACTGTGACTATGACTTTGCCACCTGCTAGCCCAATTCCAGCCATCCCACAACATGGTCATCATCCTCCTGGCCTACAAGATCTCCCTGGGCCACCCACAGCATGCCCACTGGCTGCCTCTATTGGCTCTTCTCCTCATAGCCCACCTCTCTCACCAAATGCCCATCTTCCTTCTTCTACTTCCCTCTCACCAATGTCCCAAACACAAACCGATCCCTAATCACTTCCATTCTCCATTCGACCTATCTAGCAGCCCCAAATGGTGACCAAAGCCAAAACGGTATTTTTAAACCCAATAAAAATATCATGCTTTGCAGGCTATGGTAACGAGGTTACCTTTTCCTTGTAATCCAGTGGTAGCTCTTCATGACCCGAATTGAAATATTGCTATGGATGATGAATATGATGCTCTTATCAAAAATAAGATGTGGGAGTTGGTGCCCCATCCACCTAATGTAAATGTGATTCGGCCTATGTAGATTTTTACTCATAATAAAGCCCGTCTTGTAGGTGTTCGAAAAACTCAGCAGGTTGGTGTTAATTGTGGTGAGATATTTAATTCAGTTGTGAAACCGGTAACGATTTAGACTAAGCTTAATCTTTCTCTCTCACAAGCATGGACAATTCATCAGTTGGAAGTTAAAAATGTTTTTCTTTATGAAAAGCTTATGGAGACAGTATATATGCATCAACCTTTGGGGTACCGGGATTGTACCCATCCTGATTATGTGTGTCTTTTATACGGGCTTAAGCAAGCTACCTGGGCTTGGTGTACACGATTTGCTGATTTTGTTTTGTCTATTGGTTTCACTAAGAATAAATGTGACAACTCATTTTTCAATTACAACAAAGGGACATATATGGCTTACATTTTATTGTATGTTGATGATATCATTCTCACTAGAAGCTCTATTATGATCTTCTTAGTTCTGAATTTTCTATAAAGGATCTTGGTCCCTTGAATTATTTTCTTGCTATTGCTATGACTCTAAATAAATATGGTATGTTTCTTTCACAATGAAAATATATTGAAGAAATAATTGAGCATGCTGGAATGTCATCTTGAAAACCGCCTGCCACTCCAGCTGACACCAAGTCAAAGGTTAGTGTTACTTCTGGTTCCACATTTGTAGACCCCACTCTGTATCAGAGTTTTGCAGAGGCTCTTAATATCTCACTTTCACCCAGACATATATTTTTTATGTGGTCCAACAGGTTTATCTTCATATGTTTGCTCTCAAGCGGGTTATTCGGTATGTTAAGGGTACTTTGGATCACGAGCTTCATTTGCACCCATCTTCTCTCTCTACACTTGTCCGCAATCTACGTCAATTTATTATGTATTTTTAGGAGACAACTTGGTCTCATGGTCGTCTAAGCCACAACCCACTTGTCTCGTTCTAGTACCGAGGCCGAGTATCATGGGGTAGCAAATATCTCTGAGTCGTGTTGGCTTCAAAATCTTCTCTTGGAGTTGCATTGTCCAATTAAAAAGGCTACTATTTTTTATTGTGACAATGTATGTGCTATTCATTTCTCAGGAAATCTAGTTTAACATCAACATACCAAACATTTATTGAAACGGATATTCATTTGTTTAGAGAGGAGGTTGCCCATGGATAGGTCCGGGTTCTTCATGTACCATCACGATATCAGATTATAGATATATTCACCAAGGGTCTTCCGCTAGTATTTTTTGAGGATTTTTGGAACAGTCTTAGCGTCCGTAAACCTCCCACTTCGATTGCAGGGGTGGTTAAATATATTGTATATATTTACTGTCAATGTAAATAATTAGTTTTCTAATTATTAGCATATTAAATATATACAATATATTTAGTGGTCAATGTGCATAATTAGTTTCCTAATTATTAGCCTAGTTTTATGTCTTGTATATATGGCCATTGTGTTAATGAGAATGATCAACGATTATAATTCCTTTCAATCGGTTTCATGAATTTCTTTGCACATAAATTAGTTCATTTTATAGGCTTATAAAGAGTAGGCTTCAAGTGTGATTTTCGTATTGTTTAAATTTTTTATGTCTGGACATTTTCAATTCATTGAATTTAAATTTTATTTAATATTATTTCCTAATTAATTAGGAATACTATAATTGTTCTTTAATTTTAAATTTTACACTATCTATGTGCACATGTAATGATTTAAAGGTGAAAAAACTACTTTGAAATGTCTTTCAAGTGATCGATAACGAGATTATAAAGATAATGATATATATGTACCAAATAAATTAGCAGACACATGAACAAAAATAAAATGTATTATGAATATTTATAATTTTTAGAAAGTCATATTTTTATCTAATTAATCAAAACTAACTTGTATTGGATCAATCTGTTAAATATATAATTGTGATTTTTACGTATATAAAAGGTTATGAGGACTTGACATGAAAAATATATGTGATCAATAATTATGTCTTCCACGTCAATGCACTCTGCATGAACGACTAGTTTTGACATTCACTCTCAATCAAATTATAGCTAAATAGACAATTTTATGAGAATTAACCATGATAGCAAATATAACATAACTTTGAATTTTTTTTTTTTTTTGTATTTATGTATTTTTATTAGGTTTTTATTTTAATTTGTGAGGCCTTCACAGTCCTCAAACTTGAGAGAGAGAATGTTGCAACACCTATCTCACAGCCAGCATTTAAATTTTGAATAATGATTCTTTTCCTAAGACATGTGTATAATCATACAAGACAAATCGCACACAAAATCTAATTATTATTATTAACTTTATAAAAATTATAAAAATCATAATCTTAGACACATTTTCTATAAATTCAATTTATAGCTTCTCAAAGTAGAGAAAAAACACACTATCAACTAAAATTCAAGAACAAAATTATATCATTAAATAAAACATAAAAATTACAATAGTGATTTACACTAAAAAAACAAAAACAAAAACCAACAAAAATTGATTATCCCTTAAATGTCCGGGCATATTATGACACTCATGTGTTTGTGTATTCAATTATGTTGATCTCGATATTTGATATTACCCCCAAATGGAAGTATTCTAGATTGTAATATTTTAGAAAATAATGAACGGGCCTTCACAAGGACTAGACATTGAAGGTGTGTGGCATTCTTGAATAAGCATCTTGTTACGACACGAGCAATTCCTTCTTTGTGAATCTTTTTTTTTTTTTTTACGTATTTTCTAAAAGGAAAAACTATTTTGCACTTGCTCACATACTTCTACCCATGGTAGTCCCAATAGAGACCAAGTCCGAATACATTCTTCCCGAGCTATCAAAATTAAATAAATAAACAACAAATCCAACAAAATTAATTAAAAGTTGTTCTTTTTTTTTTTGACGATATAATAAAATAGAATGAGAGTTTACATTGATGGGAAACTATCTCATTGTATGGACATTACTTCTGGAAATAATGACATAAGAGGGATTGACAAAACTCTTTAGTGCCACAATCAAATAGAATTCCTTTAATTTTCGTAAACAAAATTCCATATCATTGTATTCATAGTCCTTATACCTGGCTGTTAGTCCCTGGAAAAGATAAATCCATGGCAAATTTTATTTTAATAACATTAATAAAATAAAAACCCCCAGAAGTTATTACAATAGAGGTACCTAAAGGATGGGGCTGGTGACAGTTAAGGTTTTAACAAAAGTTAGGCTTTTCATCATATCGTTTCCATGAGAGAGCAATTGAAAGCTTTTTGGGTGAGCAATTTCTATAATTACGTTGCTCAAATAGGGTATATCGCAGTATAAACTATAACTCGATAATTTTTTCATGATAATTGAATGTACAGAGATAAGGAAATTTACCGTGATAGAATGCACATCGGAACAGTCCTTGACCACAGAAGTTTGTAGAACCTATCTTGAAGCCCTGAGTGAGGAAATGGACTTGAATTTTATGAGTTACAAGGCCCTTAGGGTCAGGCAGTTCACAAATAATGTCTCCACCAATACAGGTCGGGCCCTTATGTCCTGGAGAATGACCTCCGTCAGATTGGGCAGCCCATTTGAGTTGACTGGTAGGTGAAGCTTGCAGTTAACAAGCTTCTTTTTTCATAAGTTATCATTCTGATGAGAATGTAGCTTAAAATTAGGTTTTTCTCCGAATGGATGAAATCGAGTTTCAGTTCCTTTACTTTTAGACAAGTAGAACCGTGGCCTATCCACTCGACAACATCGGCTTCATGGTCAGTTGCATCAAAGTACAGCTTGAATTTATCTGCACAATTTTTTAAATGGTTAGCAAAAAAAAAATTTGATTGAAAATATGTACTCGTTTCTTGATAAATTTCAGGCAAAATCTCTATTGAAAGAGAGATTTTTGTAGAACATCCATGATTTTATGAATCTTTTCGATAGAATAGTAAGACTACAAAGATGTTTTATTGAAAGGAAGGAGAGAATAGGTTCAATAACATCCTGAGGCAGGTAAAGATCTTCAATTTTCTTGTGAGAGTATCAAACAATGTTGTTTTGGTTTTATTGGGAAGCCATTTCTATTGACAGAAAATGAAAAAAAATAAGGGCCCGACCTAGGTGTTTTTCCCAAAAATTGAAGTATGTTGTATAACTCATAAAATATTGATATCTTTAATTTTATATTATGTGTGATGTAAATCATGATAAAATATTCACTAGAAATGTGTTTGGGACTCAATTCTTGCAAATATTACGTATACAAAATTTTGCGAAAACTAATGTACCCCTGCCTGAGAATATTTCCCAAAAAAAGAAGTTTGTTAAATAAATTATAAAATATTGATATCTCTTATTTTAAATTATATGTGATATAAATAATGATAAAATATTCACAAGATATATGTTTGTGATTAGATTTTGCAAGTTTTAGTTTTCAGAAAATTTTGCGAAAACTTATGCACCGTTGCCTAAGGATTTTTCTAAGAAAAGTTTGTTGTATATCTCTTAAAAGCTTGATATCTTTGATTTGAAATTTTGTGTGATGTAAACCATGATATAATATTTAAAAAATATGTGCTTCTGACTTAGATTTTGAAATTTTCAATTTTCCAAAAGTTTATGAAAACTGACGTACCGCTGCCCAGGGATTTTTCCAAAAATGAAGTATGTTATATCACTCATAAAAGCTTGATATATCTTTGATTTAAAATTATTTATGATGTAAATCATGATAAAATATTCACAAGAAATGTGTTTTTGACTCAATGTTTGCAAATTTTAGTTTTACAAAATTTTGCGAAAATTGATGTATTGCGATGCATAGGAATTTTTCACAAAAAATAAAGTCTGTTGTATCTCTCCTAAAAGCTTGATATCTTTGATTTAAAATTTTGTGTGATATAAACCATGATAAAATATTGACAAGATATGCGTTTGTGACTCAGATTTTGAAATTTTGAGTTTTGCAAATGTTTACGAAACTTGACATACCGCTGCTTAGCGATTTTTCCCAAAAAATGAAGTTTGTTGTATAATTCATAGAATCTTGGTATATCTTTGATTTTAAATTATGTGTGATATAAATCATGATAAAAATTCACATGAAATGTGTTTGTAACTCAATTTTTACAAATTTTACTTTTACAAAATTTTACGAAAACTAATATACTGCTGCTTAGAGATTTTTCCCAAACAATGAAGTATGTTATATAACTAAGAAAAGTTACATATATATTTTTTAATTATGTGTTATGTAAATCATGATAAAATATTCAAAAAAAATATGTTTGTGACTCAGTTTGTGCAAATTTCATTTTTGAAATATTTTACGTTAACTGATGTACGGCTTAGGGGTTTTTCCCAAAAAGTGAAGTATGTTGTATAACTCATAAAAGCTTAATAAATTTCATTTTAAATTATTTTTTATGTAAATCTTAATAAAATACTCACAAAAAAATGTGTTTGTGACTCAATTTTTTCGAATTTTAGTTTTACAAAATTTTACAAAAATTGATTTACCACTGCCTACAGAATTTTCCAATGAATGAAGTATGTTGTATAATTTATAAGACATTGATATATTTTATTTAAATTATGTGTGATGTAAATAATGATAAATATTCATAGAAAATGTGTTTGTGACTCAGTTTTTGCAAATTTTGTTTTACAAAATTTTGCAGAAACTGATTTACTGTTGTTTAGGGATTTTTCCCAAAAAATGAAATTTCTTGTATAACTTCAAAAATCTTGATTTGTTTTTTTAAATTATATTTGATGTAAATCATGATAAATTATTCACAAGAAATACATTTGTGACTCAGATTTTTTAAATTTCAATTTTATAAATTTTCCAAAAACAGATGTTATGTTGCCTCGGGATATTTTCTAAAGAATGAAGTCTATTTAATAACTCAGAAAATCATGATATCATTGATTTTAAATTATGTGTGATGTAAATAATGATAAAATACTCACAAGAACCCAGTTTTGCAAATTTTAGTTTTCTGAAATTTGCGAAAACTAATGCACCATTGTGCAAAGATTTTTTCAAAGCTTAACATATGTTCTATAATTCATAAAAGTTTGATATCTTTGATTTCAAAATATGTGTGATGTAAATCATGATAAATTATTCATAAGAAATGTGTTTGTGACTCAATTTTTGCAAATTTTAGTTTTGCAAAATTATGATAAAACTTATGTACCGCTGCCTAAGGATTTTTCCCTAAAAATAAAGTCTGTTGTATAACTCATAAAAGCTGGATATATTTGATTATAAATTTTGTGTGATGTAAGTCATGATAATATATTCACAATAAATTTTTTTGTTACTCATATTTTGAAAATTTCAGTTTTGCAAATTTTTACTAAAACTGACGTACCAATGCTTAGAGATTTTTTCCAAAAAATGAAGTATATTGCATAACACATAAAAGATTGATTTATTTTATTTTAAATTATGTGTGATGTAAATCATGAAAACATATTCACTAGAAATATGTTTGTGACTCAACTTTTGAAAAGTTTAGTTATACAAAATTTTCCGAAAACAGATATACCGCAGCCTAGGATTTTTCCCAAAACTTAAGTGTGTTGTATAACTGAAAAAAGCTTGATATCTTTTGTTTTAACTTATGTGTGATGTAAATCACACAAAATTATTCGCAGGAAATGTATTTGTGACTCAGTTTTTGCAAATTTTAATTTTGTAAAATTTTACGAAAAATAAATGAACCATTGCCTAGGGAGATTTTAAAAAAAGTGAAATTTGTTCATAAAATCTTGATATCGTTGATTTTAAATTATGTGTGATGTAAATCATGATAAAATATTCGTAAGAAATATGTTTGTGACTCAGTTTTGTAAATTTTAGTTTTTAGAATTTGTTTCAAAACAGATGCACCGCTCTCTAAGGATTTTCCCAAAAAATAAACTATGTTGTATAAATAATAAAATCTTGATATATTTTATTTTAAATTATATGTTATGTGAATCATGATAAAATAATTACAGGAAATGTGTTTGTGACTATGTTTTTCTAAATTTTAGTTTTTCAAAAAATTTCGAAAACTGATGTACCGCTTCTCAGGGCTTTTTCCCACAAAATGAAGTAAGTTGTATAACTCATAAAATATCGATATCTTTTATTTTAAATAATGCATGATTTAAACCATGATAAAATGTTCACAAAAAATGTGTTTGTGACTCAGTTTTTACAAATTTTAGTTTTAAAACATTTTGCGAAAAGTAATGTACCGCTGTCTAGGAATTTTTCCTAAAATGATGTCTGTTGTATAACTCAGAAAAACTTGATATCTTTTGTTTTAAATTATGCATGATGTAAATCATGATAAAATATTCACAAAAATATATTTGTGAATCAGTTTTTGCAAATTTCAATTTTGCAAAATTTTGCGAAAACAGATGTATTGCTGCGTAGGGATATTTCCTTAAGAATGAAGTCTTTGATTTTAAATTATGTGTGATGTAATTCATGATAATATATTCACAAGAAATGTGTTTATGACTCAGTTTTGTATTTTTTAATTTTCAAAAATATTGCGATAACTTATGCACCATTGCGTAGGAATTTTTTCCAAAACATTATGTATGTTGTATAACTCATAAAAACATGATATCTTTGACTTTAAGTTATGTGTGATGTAAATCATCATAATTTATTCAGAAGAAATGTGCTTCTGACTCAGGCTTTGCAAATTTTAGTTTTAGAAAACTTTACGAAAGCTAATGTACCGTTGCTTAGAGATTTTCCCAAAAAATAAAGTATGTTATATAACTAATAAAAGTTGATATCTTTGATTCTAAATTATGTGTGATGTAAATCATGATAAATTTTTTACAAGAAATGTGTTCGTGACTCTGTTTTTTGAAATTTTAGTTTTTCAAAATATTTCAAAAACTAATGTACCTCGTCTTAGGGATATTTCTGAAAAAATGAAGTATGTTGTATAACTCATAAAAGATTGATATCTTTTAGTCTAAATTATGTGTGATGTAAATAATGATAAAATTTTCACAAGAAATTAGTTTGTGCCCAAGTTTTTGCAAATTTTAGTTATACAAAATTTTGCGAAAACTGATTTACCGCTGCCTAGGAATTTTTTTCCATAAATTGAAATATGTTGTATAACTCATAAATGCTTGATATCTTTGATTTTAAATTTTTTTTGATGTAAATCATGATAAAATTTTGGAAGAAATGTGTTGGTGACTCAAAATTTGAAAATATATGTTTAGCAAAAATTTTTGAAAACTGACATACGGCTGCCATAGTGTTTTTTATCCCAAAAAATGAAATATGTTGCATAACTCATAAAAACTTGATATCTTTGATTTTAAATTATGTGTGATGTAAATCATGATAAAAAAATATTCAAAAAAAATGTGTTTCTGAGTAAGTTTTGGCAAACTTTAGTTTCGCAAAATTTTGTGAAAACTTATGTGTACTCCTACCTACAGAAAATTTGCCAAAAATCAAGTTTGTAGAATAACTCATATAACCTTAATATCTTTGATTTTAAATTATATAGTGATGTATATCATGATAAAATATTTACAAAAAAATGTTTTTTCTTAGTCAGATTTTTCAAATATTTGTTTTACAAAATTTAGTGAAAACTAATGTGTACCACTCGCTACCTAGGGAAAAGTCACCAGAAATTAAATTTATAAAATAACTCCGAAAAGCTTGAGATGTTTGATTTTAAATTATATGTGATGTTAATCATGAAAAAATACTGGAGAAATGTCTTCGTGATTTAATTTTTCAAATTTTGGATTATCAAAATTTTGTGAAAACGGATGAGTACTATATGAGGAAATTTTGTCAAAAATTAAATTTGTAGAATAACTCATAAAAGTTTGATATCTTTGATTTTAAATTGTCTCTAATGTAAATAATGATAAAATATTCACAAGAAATGTCTTTTTGAGTCAATTTTTGCAAATTTTAGCTTTGGAAAAATTTTGTGAAAATTGATGTGCACCGTTGCATATGGAAATTTGGCCACAAATAATTTTGTAGAATAACTCATAAAAGTTTGATATTTTGATTTAAATTATATGTGATGTTAATCATGATAAAATACTCACTAGAAATGTCTTTGTGAGTCAGTGCAAATTTTAGATTTTCATTTTTCTTAAAACTAATATGTATCGCTCTACCTATGGAAATTTCTCTAAAAATTAAATTTCTAGAATAACTCATAAAAACTTGATATCTTTGATTTTAAATTATCTGTGATTTTAAAAATGATAAATACTCACAAGATATGTCTTTTTGAGTCAATTTTCGCAAGTTTTAGCTTTCCAAATTGTCAAAACTAATGTGTACCGTTGGCTAGGTAGATTTCGCCAAAAATGAAGTCTCATAAAATTTTGATATCTTTTATTTTATATTATGTGTGTTATAAATCATAACAAAATATTCACAAGAAATGTGTTTCTAGTCATTTTTGGCAACTTTTAATTTTGCAAAATTATTTGAAAACTTATGTGTACCGCTGCCAACAGAAACTTTGCCAAAAATGAAGTATGTCAAATAACTCATATAACCTTGATATCTTTGATTTTAAATTATATGTGATGTATTTTCTGATAAAATATTCATAAAAAGTAATTTTTTTCCAATATTTGCATTGTAAAATTTTGCGAAAACTGATGCATGCCACTCTGTAAGGAAAATTTACCAAAAATTAAATTTGTAGAATAAGTCCTAAAAGCTTGAGATCTCTCATTTTAATTTTTTTGTGATATTAATCATGAAAAAATATTCACAAGAAATGTCTTTGTGAGTCAATTTTTTCAAACTTTAGATTTTCAAAATTTTGTGAAATTTGATGTGTACCGCTACCTAGGGAAATTTAGCCAAAAAATAAAGTTTGCAGAATAACTCATTAAAGCTTGATTATCTTTGATTTTAAATTATCTAGGATGTTAATCATTATAAAATATCACAACAAATGTCTTTGTGAGTAAGTTTTTGCAAATTTTGGTTTTTCAAAATTTTGTGAAAACTTGTGTGTAACAATACATGAGGAAATTTCGCCAAAACTAAAGTCTGTAGAATAACTCATAAAATTTTGATATCTTTGATATTAAATTATCTATTATGTAAATCATGATAAGAATAATAATAATAATAATACCGAGAAATGTCTTTGTCATCAATTTTTGCAAATTTTAGTTTTGCAAAATTTTGTGAAAATTGTTGTGTAACACTACTTGAGGAAAATTCGCCAATTTAATTTTAAATTATCTATAATGTTTAATTATGATTAGAAATACTCACTAGGAATGTCTTTGTAAGTCATTTTTTGCAAATTTTAGTTGTTCAAAATTGTGTCAAAACTGATAAGGACAGCTGTCTAGTTTTGCCAAAAATGAAGTTCGTAGAATAACTCATAAAAGTTTGATATCTTTGATTTTAAATTATTGTGATTAATTGTGATATAATATTCACAATAAATGTGTTATTGAGTCACTTTTGTGAAATTTTAGTTTTTTAAATTACAGCTGCCTACAGAAAATTCTCCCTAAATGAAGTTTATAGAATAACTCATATGACCTTAATATCTTTAATTTTAAATTATGTGTGATTTATATCATGATAAAATATTTACAAGAAATGGTTTTTTTAGTCTCTTTTTTCAAATATTTGTTTTACAAAATTTAGTGAAAACTAATGTGTACCACTAGCTGCCTAGGCAAAAATCACCAAAAATGAAATATGTAGTATAACTCCTAAAAGCTTAAGATCTTTGATTTTAAATTATATATGATGTTGATCATGAAAAAATACTCAAGAGAAATGTCTTAGAGATTCAAATTTTTTCAAATTTTAGATTTTCAAAAAAATTTCAAAACTGCTGTGTACCGCTAGCGACCTGAGGAAATTTTGCCAAAAATGAAATTTTTAGAATAACTCATAATAGTTTGATATATTTCATTTAAGCTATTTATAATGTAAATAATGATAAAATATTCACAAGAAATGTCTTTTTGAGTCAATTTTTGCAAATTTTAGTTTTGGAAAATTTTGGTGAAAACCGATGTGTACCACTGCCTGGGAAAAATTCATTAAAAACAAAGTATTTAGAATAACTTATAAAGCTCGATATCATTGATTATAAATTTTCTGTTATGTTAATCATGATAAAATACTCACGATAAATGTCTTTGTGAGTCAGGTTTTGCAGAATTTAATTTTCAACATTTTGTGAAAACTGATGTATACCGCTACCTAGGGAAATTTTACCCAATATGAAGTTTGTAAAATAACTAATAAAAGCTTGATATCTTTGAATTAAATTATGTGTGATATAAATCATCATAAAATATTCACAAGAAATGAATTTTTTATTTTGTTTGTTTGCAAAATATTCTGAAAACTGATGTGTATTGCACTCTATGGAAAATTTGCCAAAAATGAAATTAGTGGAATAACTCATAAAAGTTTGATAAAAATTAGTGGAATAACTCATAAAAGTTTGATAACTTTTATTTTAGATTATTTGTGATATAAATAATAATGAAATACTCACAAGAAATGAGTTTTTGATTCAGTTTTTGCAAATTTTAATTTTGCAAAATTTTCCTGAAAATTGATGTGTACCTTATGCAAAATTTTCCAAAAAATGAAGTTTTTAGAATAACTTCTAAAGGTTTTCAAAATTTTGTGAAAAATAATTTGTAACAATGGCGTGGGAAAATTCGCCAAAAATGAAGTTAGTATAATAACTTATAAAAGTTTGATATCCATGATTTTGAATTATCTGTGATGTTAATCATGATACAATACACAAGAGAAATGTCTTAGAGGTCAAGTTTTGCAAATTTTAATTTTTCAATATTTAGTGAAAACTTATGTGTACCGCTGCCTAGGAAAATTTTGCCAAAACTGAAGCCTATAGTAGAATAATTCATAAAAGCTTGATATCTTTGATTTTAAATTATGTGTGATGTAAATCATGATAAAATATTCACAAGAAATGTGTTTTTGAGTCAGTTTTTGCAAATTTTAGTTTAGCAAACTTTACTAAAAACTGATGTGTACTGCCGCTAAGGAAAAATTGCCAAAAACGAAGTTTGTTCAATAACTCATAAAAGCTTCATATCTTTGATTTTTTTAATTATTTATGATGTAAATTATGATAAAATATTCACAAGAAATTTCTTTGTGAGTCAATTTTAACAAATTTTAGTTTCTCAAATATTTGAGAAAACTAATGTGTACTGCGCTACCCATGGAAATTAATCAAAAATGAAGTTTGTTGAATAACTCATTTAAGCTTAATACATTTGATTTTAAATTATTATTGATGTTAATCATGATAAAATACTCACATTAAATGGCTTTCTTAGTCAATTTTTCCATATTTTAGTTTTGCAAAAGTTTTTGAAAACTAATGTGTATTGCCTAGGGAAATTTCGCCAAAAATAAAGTCTGAAGAATAACTCATAAAAGCTTGATATCTTTCATTTTAAACTATCAATAAGGTAAATCAAGAAAATAATATGCACCAAAAATGTCTTTGTGAGTCAATTTTTACAAATTTTAATTTTGCAAAATTTTGTGAAAACTGATGTGTGCCGCTATCTTGGGAAATTTCACCAAAAATGAAGTTTGTAGAATAAATCATAAAATCTTGATATATTTGATTTTAAATTATCTGTGATGTTAATCATTATAAAATATTCACAAAACATAGATGTATTGCTCTACCTATGGAAATTTCTCTAAAAATTAAATTTCAAGAATAACTCATAAAAACTTGATATCTTTAATTTTAAATTATCTGTGATTTTAATCATGATAAAATACTCACAAAATATGTCTGTGAGTTAATTTTTGCCAATTTTAGTTTTTCAAAATTTAGCCAAAACTAATGTGTACTGTTGGCTAGGCAAATTTCGCCAAAAAAGAAGTCTCTAGAATAACTCATAAAAGCTTGATATCTTTTATTTTAAATTATGTGTGTTGCAAATCATGATAAAATATTCACATGAAATGTGTTTTAGTCAGTTCTGGCAAATTTTAGTTTTGCAAAATTATTTGAAAACTTATGTGTATGCTGCCAACAGAATATTCGCCAAAAATGAAGTATGTCGAATAACTCATATGATATTGATATCTTTGATTTTAAATTATGTGTGATCTATGTCATGATAAAATATTCATAAAAAAATATATTTGTTCTAATATTTGCATTGTAAAATTTTGTGAAAACTGATGTGTACAACTCTCTAGGGAAATTTCACCAAAAATTAAATTTGATGAATAAGTCCAAAAAGCTTGTGATCTTTCACTTTAATTTTTTTGTGATATTAATCATGAAAAAATACTCAAAAGATAAGTCTTTTTGGTTCTATTGTTTCAAATTTTAGATTTTAAACTTTGTGAAATTTGATGTGTACCGCTATCTAGGGAAATTTAGCCGAAAATAAAGTTTCTTGAATAACTCATTGAAGCTTGATTATCTTTGATTTTAAATTATCCTTGATGCTAATCATTATAAAATGTCACAGGAAATGTCTTTGTGAGTAATTTTGTGCAAATTTAAGTTTTTCAAAATTTTCTGAAAACTTATGTGTAAAAATGCCTAAGGTAATTTTGCCAAAACTTAAGTCTGTAGAATAACTCATAAAATTTTGATATATTTGATATTAAATTATCTATAATGTAAATCATTATTTAAAAAATAAAAAATAAATGTCTTTGTGAATCATATTTTGCAAATTTTAGTTTCGCAAAATTTTGTGAAAACTGATGCGTAACATGCCAAGGGGAAATTCGCCAAAAATGAAGTTTGTAGAATAACTTATAATAGGTTAATATCTTTGACTTTAAATTATCTATGATGTTTAGTTATGATAAAATACTCACTAGAAGTGTCTTAGTTAGTCAGTTTTTGCAAATTTTTGTTTTTCAAAAATTTGTCAAAACTAATGTGTACCATCGTCTATGGAAATTTCACCAAAAATGGAGTTCATTGAATAACTCATAAAAATCTTGATATCTTTAATTTTAAATTATTGTGATGCATCATGATAAAATATTCACAAGAAATGTGCTTTTGAGTCAATTTTGGCAAATTTTAGTTTTGCTAAATTTTGTAAAAATTTATGTACACCGTCTGCCTACGGAAAATTAGCCAAAAATGAAGTTTGTGGAATAACTCATATAACCTTGATATCTTTGATTCTAAAGTATATGTGATGTATATTATGATAAAATATTAACAAGAAATAATTTTGGGAGTCAGTTTTTTTCAAATATATGTTTTGCAAAATTTAGTGAAAACTGATGTGTACCGCTGCCTGGGAAAAGTTCACCAAAAAATAAAATTTGTAGAATAACTCCTAAATGCTTGAGATCTTTAATTTTAAATTAGTTGTGATGTTAATAATGAAAAAATACTCACAAGAAATCTTGATATCTTTGATGTTAAATTATCAATAATGTAAATAAGGATAAAATACCGTTGCCCAGGGTACATTCCCTAAAAATAATGTTTTTAGAATAACTCATAAAAGCTTAATATCTTTGACTTTAAAATATATGTGATGTTAGTCATGATGAAATACTGACAAGAAATGCCTTTGAGAGTCAGTTTGAGCAAATTTTACTTTTTCAAAATTTTTGAAAAGCTAATGTGTACTGCTACCTAGACAAATTTCGCCAAATATGAAGTCTATTGAATAACTTATAAAAACTTGATATATTTGATTATAAATTATGTGTGATGTAAATCATGAAAAAATATTCAGAAGAAATGAGTTTTTGATTCAGTTTTTGCAAGTTTTAGTTTTGCAAAATTTTCTGAAAATTGATGTGTACCCTATGCAAAATTTGCCAAAAATGAAGTTTTTAGAATAACTTATAAAGATTTTCAAAATTTTGTGAAAACTAATGTGTAACATTGCTGTGGGAAAATTCTCTAAAAATGAAGTTTGTATAATAACTTATAAAAACTTGATATCCTTGATTTTAAATTATCTATGATGTTAATCATAGATAATTTTAGTTTATCTATGATGTTAATCATAGATAATGTCTTAGAGGTCAGGTTTTGGAAATTTTAGTTTTTCAATATTTAGTGAAAACTCATGTGTACCACTGCCTAGGAAAATTTTGCCAAAACTGAAGCCTGTAGTAGAATAACTCATAAAAGCATAACATCTTTGATTTTAAATTATGTGTGATGTAAATCATGATAAAATATTAAAAAAAATGTGTTTTTGAGTCAGTTTTTCAGATTTTAATTTAGCAAAATTTACTAAAACTGATGTGTACCGCTGCTTAGGAAAATTTGACAAAAATGAAGTTTGTAGAATAACTCATAAAAGCGAAATATCTTTGAGTTTTTAAATTATTTGTAATGTAAATTATGATAAAATATTCTCAATAAATTTCTTTATGAGCCAAGTTTTACAAATTTTAGTTTCTCAAATATTTGTGACAACTAATGTATACCGCGCTACCCATGGAAATTTTGTCAAAAATGTAGTTTGTAGAATAACTCATTATAGCTTGATACATTTGATTTTAAATTATTGGTGATGTTAATCATGATAAAATAATCACATTAAATGGCTTTCTTAGTCAATATTTGCAAATTTTAGTTTTGCATAAGTTTTTGAAAACTGATTTGTATTGCCCATGGAAATTTCGCAAAATATAAAGTCTGAAGAATAACTTATAAAAGCTTGATATCTTTGATTTTAAATTATCAATAATATAAATCAGGAAAATAATATTCACAAGAAATGTCTTTATGAGTCAATTTTTACAAATTCCAATTTTACAAAAAATTATGAAAACCGAGGTGTGCCGCTATCTTGGGAAACTTCACCAAAAATGAAGTTTGTAGAATAAATCATAAAAATATGATATCTTTGATGTAAATTATGATAAAATATTCACAAGAAATTTCTTGGTGAGTCAATTTTTACAAATTTTAGTTTCTCAAATGTTTGTGAAAACTAATGTGTACCGCGCTACCCATGGAAATTTTGTCAAAATGAAGTTTGTAGAATAACTCATTAGAGCTTGATACATTTAATTTTAAATTATTAGTGATGTTAATCATGATAAAATACTCACATTAAATGGATTTCTTAGTCAACTTTTGCAAATTTTAGTTTTGCAAAAGTTTTTGAAAACTGATGTGTATTGCCTAGGGAAATTTCGCCAAAAATAAAGTATGAAGAATAACTAACTCATAACAGCTTGATATCTTTGATTTTATGTTATCTATAATATAAATCAAGAAAATAATATTCACAAGAAATGTCTTTGTGAGTCAATTTTTACAAATTTTAATTTTGCAAAATTTTGTGAAAACCGATGTGTGCCTTTATCTGGGGAAACTTCACCAAAAATAAAGTTGGTAGAATAAATCATAAAATGTATTTGATTTTAAATTATCTATGATGTTAATCATTATAAAATACTCACAAAACATAGATGTATTGCTCTACCTATGGAAATTTCTCTAAAAATTAAATTTCTAGAATAACTCATAAAAACTTGATATGTTTAATTTTAAATTATCTGTGATTTTAATCATGATAAATACTCACAAAATATGTCTTTGTGAATAAATTTTTGCAAATTTTAGTTTTTCAAAATTTTGTCAAAACAAATGTGTACTGCTGGCTAGGCAAATTTTGCCAAAAAATAAGTCTCTAGAATAAATCATAAATTTTGATATCTTTTATTTTAAATTATGTGTGTTTTAAATCATGATAAAATCAAGAAATGTGTTTTAGTTATAGTTTTGGTAAATTTTAGTTTTGCAAAATTATTTGAAAACTTATGTGTACGCTCCCAACAGAAAATTCTCCAAAAATGAAGTATGTCGAATAACTCATATAATATTGATATCTTTGCTTTTTAAATTATGTGTGATCTATGTCATGATAAAATAATCTTAAAAAATATTTTTGTTCCAATATTTTTATTGTAAAATTTTATGAAAACTGATGTGTACAGCTCTATAGTGAAACTTCACAAAAAATTAAACATGTTGAATAAGTCCAAAAAGCTTGTGATCTTTCCATTTAAATTTTGTGATATTAATCAAGAAAAAATACTCACAAGAAATGTTTCTGCGGGTCAATTTTTTCAAAATTTAGATTTTCAAAATTTGTGAAATTTGATGTGTACCGCTACCTAGGGAAATTTAGCCGAAAATAAAGTTTCTAGAATAACTCATTAAAGCTTGATTATCTTTGATTTTAAATTATCTTTGATGATAATCATTATAAAATGTCACAAGAAATGTCTTTGTGAGTATGTTTTTGCAAATTTTAGTTTTTCAAAATTTTCTGAAAAATTATGTGTAACAATGCCTAAGGAAATTTCGCCAAATCTAAAGTCTACAGAATAACTCATAAAATTTTGATATATTTGCTATTAAATTATCTATAATTTAAATCATGATTAAAAAAAAAAAAACAAGAAATTTCTTTTTGAATCAATTTTTGCAAATTTTAGTTTTGCAAAAGTTTGTGAAAACTGATGTGTAACATTGCCTAGGAAAAATTTGACAAAAATGAAGTTTGTATAATAACTTATAATTGGTTAATATATTTGATTTTAAATTATCTATGATGTTTAATATTAAAAAAATACTCATTAGAAGTGTCTTTGTTAGTCAGTTTTTGCAAATTTTAGTTTTTCAAAATTTTGTCAAAACTAATGTGTACCATTTTCTAGGGAAATTTCACCAAAAATGAAGTTCGTAGAATAACTTATAAAAGCTTGATATCTTTGATTTTAAATTATTGTGATGCATCATGATAAAATATTCACAAGAAATGTGTTTTTGAGTCAATTTTTGCAAATTTTACTTTTGCAAAATTTTGTGAAAATATATGTGTAAGAAAATTAGCCAAAAATGAAGTTTGTTGAATAACTCATATAACCTTGATATCTTTGATTTTAATGTATTTGTGATGTATATCATGATAAATTATTCACAAGAAATATTTTTGTGAGTCAGTTTTTTCAAATATTTGTTTTGCAAAATTTAGTGAAAACTAATGTGTACTGCTACCTAGGAAAATTCACCAAAAATGAAATTTGTAGAATAACTCCTAAAGGTTTGAGATCTTTAATTTTAAATTAGTTGTGGTGTTAATAATGAAAAAATACTCACAAGAAAGCTTCATATCTTTGATGTTAAATTATCTATAATGTAAATAATGATAAAATATTCACAAGAAATATCTTTGTGAGTCAGGTTCTATGAATTTTAGTTTTGCAAATTTTTTTGAAAATCGATGTGTACCGTTGCCTAGGGCAAATTCCCAAAAAATAAGGTTTTTACAATAACTCATAAAAACTTGATATCTTAATTTTAAAATATATGTGATGTTAGTCATGATGAAATACTCACAAGAAATGTCTTTGTGAGTCAGGTTTTGCAAATTTTAGTTTTTCAAAAATAATTGAAAGCTAATGTGTACCGCTACCTAGAGAAAGTTCGCCAAATATGAAGTCTATTGAATAACTTATAAAAACTTGATATCTTAGATTGTAAATTATGTGTAATGTAAATCATAATATTCACAAGAAATGAGTTTTTGATTTAGTGTCTCCATAAAAATACATATTAATTATAATAATAGAGAATTCAATTTCTAGATATACATCAAATTATAGATTATTATTTTGTTTTTATCTTCAAAAAGAGAAAAAAAAACAAATTTCCACAAATTTTTTAAATTAGTGATTTTTTTATCTATTTTGTTGATAAGTATTAAAAAATATTCATTAATATAATTTTTTCTCCCACAATATATAATGATGTTTTGCAATTAAAGAAGCAATATTGTTACCTTCACGGTTTAACATTAATATTTTTATCGTTAAGGAGTAAGACCCATCAACAAAAAGAGTAATTACCTCTACAATTAAAGCAGTATTACCGTTAAAATAGTAATATTTAGAGTAATAATTTTATGGTTAAGAAGTAAAGAAATTTTAGAACAAGAAATAATACATTTTTGGTTAAATAGTATTACATTTCAACACATAAAGTAATAATTATACAGTTAATAATATCTTTAAACACTAAGAGCAATACTTTTATGGTTAAAAAGTAATACGTTACAACACAAAAACTAATACATTTTATAATTAAACATAAACACTTTTCAACACAAAGAATAATATATTTAAGGTTAAGCGATACTATGTTCCAAAATACAGAAAAATACATTAAAACACAATGAGTAATACCTTCAAGGTTAAACAATAATATATGTGTAGAACAAAAAAATTGCTCAATATTTACTAGTTTAATTGAACAAGGTATTACTTACTTAGATAAAAAGTACTGCTGGTTTAGCTAAAAAATATCACGCGCTAATAAATGTGATATTTGTTTATGTAAAAAGTATTATAGGTTTAATTAAAAAATATTATATACCCAGCGAGAAACCAAGAATCGCTCGGGTTGCACGCGTCCTTAACATGAGGTGAATGTGTGGTAGCAAAATTTTTATTTTTTTAATTTGGCGTGTTTTTTGAGGTCCGATCTTGAAAAAATATGGATCCAACCTACGACACGGTTGAACGGATATAGGATCCATACAACCAATTCACAAGAGACTTACTCTTGAACAAATAGATCATTTTCCATGTAAATGAGGTTTAGGGTGGCTCACATGTTTGTACATAAATATGACAACACACGATTGTAAAGTTCATTCAGTTTAGTTTCTATTTTTTGACAAAGAGAGAGTTCAGAATTAGGGTTTTATTTAATGTCAAACTGAGTTCTACGACGAATTAGAACTTAGTTTGTTTGTTCACTTGTAAAACCTTGTGATATGTGTTAGTAAAATTAATTTAGAGGACTAAGTGGTTGAGCTAGTTGTTACGGGAGTGTACATGAAATAGGTAGGGATATTTACTGGTGAGAGAGAGTCTACACTATTGTAAATCCATACTTCACCTTATTGAAAAATAAGGTACTACTCTACTAAACTTGTTTGGAGAGGAAGAAGGGAATTCTTCCTCCAAAACACATTAATCTCAATCTGTTTATCTTGCTTCTGTAAATTTTTATATTGTTTAGTGCTCAAATGAGTACGAACTCAACTAATACGCTAAATTAAAATGCAATTTAATATAAAAAGCCTATTATTATTATTATTATTATTATTATTATTATTATTATTATTATTATTATTATTATTATTATTATTATTATTATTATTATTATTATTATTATTATTATTATATATGTTATCATAAATTATTAGTATAATAAAATATATTATATCTCGTACATTGCACAGGCGGGCATCTAGTTATATCTAAAATATGATATAGTTTTTCTATATGTTGAATTATTTATTTATATTTAAATACTAGCTGCCCGTGCAATGCAAGAGATTTAATATATTTTATTATACTAATAATATATGATGAAAATATATTATTATTATAAAAAATTATATAATAATCACTTATGGAATTATATTTATATAAATACTATGCGCTTAATTTTTTATGTTATATTTCATTGTCATTCTCTTTAAAAGTTATCTTTATTAAATAATAAATTAAACAACTTTTTGAAGTAAATTTTAGAGTGTTCTCAACTCACTAAAACCTAATATAATGCAATACTTTAAATATAATAATTTATTTTAAAAAATCCAAAGTTTGTGTCAAATTAAAGAACACAAAAGAGAATTAATGGTGGAGACACATGTCAAGAAAGGAGAAGACTCTTATAATTCTTCTGTTATATTATAGAAGAATATAAAGATTATTACGGTGAATAAATGACATGGCGACACGTGATAATAACATAATCGTCGCTATTCTTCTTTTAATTAAAGAAGGAGGATATGTGTTGGATTTAGATAATAATAAATAAAATTCTTATATGAGTTCGAGCTACATATATAAATTAAATTGTTTTTTAAAAAATTGTATAGTTTAATCTGTATAATTTATTTGTTCGTCTTAATAACTTTAGTAACAATATTTTATTCCATATGTTGTATCATCCAAATTAATGTTAATTAACTACAAAATTTTATGAACATTGTAATTAATTATTTAACATGAGACTTTATGATGTATATAGGAGCAATGAGGGACCTTAATAAAAGTTATATGCCCCTCAAAACATGTTGCTCATACTTATTATTATTATCTAATTAGGAATGGCTCTTTCTTGGGCTTACTACCCAACAATTAAGGAACTGAGCCTCATATTTTGAATATAATTTGTCAAAAACAATAACTTCAAATACCATATTTTTATTAATGTAAGATACATAAAATATTTATTGTAAACAATAATTTAATTTATAATATACATTAGATATATAAAATAAGTAATGCACATGATATACAGATAAACATTGAAATTGAAGATAAAAGATTTGTCATAGAGGAATCCAACCAAAGTTGGGATGTTGCAGAGAACCCATGTTATTTTCCAGAAATTTTAGCATAGATTTTTCATTTTCAATAGTCCATAATTTTAATAAATGGAAGCTTTCTAAATAATTTCACTAAATGAAAGAAAATAAAACAATTTAAATTATTCTGAGGGGACAGTTGAAATTCAAATTTTAAGACTGAAACAAATAGGAATCTTTTATCTGAATGCAAGAAGCCAAAGAACCAGCATGTCAATGGAAGATACATGTAATATAAAATTTAACAAAAAGTCAAATTACACTCAGAAATGGCTGGCACCTTCCAAAATTATATATACTAATATTGGAATCTCTTATTATCTCACCAAGATATAACCAAAAATAAAACTTTTTTTTTAAATATAAATAAATAAAATAAAAAATAAAAAATATCGAATTTAAAGTAAAAAAATTAGCAGCAAAAATGAGTTGTTCCATCTCAAAATTTAAATTTGAAAGACAGAAAAGAATTAGCAGAGCTTAGATAACTAAGTGGCTTTGTCCAATTTCATTTATGATTGTGTGGATCTGCAGAAATAGAATAAAAGAAAGATATGCCAATAATTGAAGGATAAAAATACTTTTATTTTTCTTTCAATTGCCCAACTTTATCACTTTATGTAGGAAGAAAATCCATGTGTAACAACTAACTAGCCTCAATATCTTCAATAAAAACATCCAATATTATCAATCAATCCACTACACACACAGGTGGATTTATTCTATTCGTTGTATAGTATCTAATTGGATCATATATTATATACTTACGATCAACATTTTACTACATAATTACTTATGATCAACGTTTTACTGCATAATTAAATTATCTATTATACACTTAATATTGAATAAAGGTAAACGTTAATATTTTTTATCTTCATTCTCATATTAAGTAGTGTGTAATAGATAGCCTAATTAGATATTAGTGTTGGATATATAATCGAAATAATTTCAACATTATTGGAGTCTTCACGAAGTTGTCCTAAATCCTTCATTTATTTCATCGTTCATCACTGTCGCTATAATTAATCGAGGGCAAAAGTCAAGAAACTCTTAACTACAATCTTCAATTCATGATGGTAACAACATCGGATGATGAAGTAAGTAGTAGATCTTAAGTCTGACGTATGCAATAATAGTGTTGGATGTTATAATCGAAATAATTTCCTAGTTTGAACATTAAGAAATACAAATGAAAAGTAATTCATAGTTTATGATTCTTTTCATTGATTAGCCCTAAAAGAAAAAGAAAGTATGTTCCTTCTCGTTTAGTATCCTTCCTCATTAAGCTATCTCCCCCTATCAGAGCAAATGTGACTGAAATCTGCATTTTAAGGTCTACTAAAAAAAAACATTATTTTTTTGAAGGTGGAAGTAGTTATTATAAAGAAGATGAATTAATTATAAAATTTATATGGGTCTATACACTTACAATGAATGTGTAATTACCTTCACATTCCTGGAAAGAATCAATAAAAAAATGCCTCTGTTGGACAACATTACACGATTTGTTGGGTAATTTCAAGAATCAAATGAAAACTGAGGTTTCAACAGATCATAAGGTGCCCAGAGAGCATCCAACGGGCACGGCCGGCCCGCATCGAGCCGGGCCCATGGCTTACCTTTCCCACTCCAATGCAGCAGGCTCACCGGCCCCGGATGCAAATCCCGGCAAAGCCCGCGATAGTTATCTCCTCCTAGTCCGTGTTGGTTCCACCGGTGATCCACCGGCGCTATATTTCCGGCGAAAACCAGCAGAAATGGTGGCAATGACCCCAGCTCATATATCCTCATCCTCTTCTGCAGCGCCATCCATTCCTCGATCTTCCTCGTGTAATCCCCGGACCGCCATCGGTCCAGGTCAATCACCATCACTCCGGTGTTGAAATAGCAGGCTGCCCGCTCAGCGAACGTGAGGGAGAGCGAAGGGTTTGACCAGAATGTTGGGGTGAAGTAAGATGTGAAATTGGCGTTGCAGTACTCCGGCGCCGCCAGGACTTGTTCTCCGCCAAGCGGGGTGGCGGCGAGCTTCGCAATGTCGTCGACGAGGACCAGGTCGGAGTCGAGGTACACCACACGGCGGATGCAGGGCGACAGGAGGCTGGCCAGGTAGCTGCGGGCGTAGTTGAGGGGGCAGTCAAGGGCGGAGCGGATGGAGGTGGAGATTAACCACGCTACCGCTGAATCATTGAAGCCGTAGATTTGAAAGCCGAGGTAGGGGAAGGAGGCGGCGATGGTGGCGCGTAGGAGGGACGCGTCGGCGGAGGCGGAGGCTACAAAGTGGAAGAAGATATTCTGCGGGCAGGAGGAGTGCTGGAGGATGGAGAAGATGGCGGCGGTGGAGCCGCGGATGTAGGCCGCGTCCAATGTCATGGCCACGTGCACGGCCTCAAGCCGGCATGCGTTGTAGTTGGTCTTGTTGTCATCGTCGTAATTATAGTTTATATCGTCTTTGAAAATAGTGTCGGAATGGTCGATGATGGTTGGGCATTGTGGGGCATTATAGAATTCTGGGGCTTCTCTAAATTGTTGTGGGATTGTAGTTCTAACATTTGGTTTCGGTAGACAAGTGATGAGAAAGAAATGAGCGTTGATATTCAAGAAGAGAAACAAGAGTAGAACTGTCAGTTTAGGCTTCATTTGCAAGATTTCTTCAAATAGATTTTTGAAGAGTGTGTGTGTGTGTGTGTGTGTGTGTGTGTGTGTGTGTTTTTATTGTAGGTGTTGGATTGAGTTGGAAGTTAAAAGGACAGGAAGCTTAGGAACTTAATAAGAAAAAAAAATAGTGTTGCATTATTTGCATAGCTGGAAAGCTGGCCGCCGGTCAGCAGAGGCAGAGAGGAGGGCTAAGTCAAAGATTTTCAATAGGGGTTCTATATTTATCATAGATTTTTCTTTTTTTAAGCTTTTTTCATACTTATTTGAGCCAAAACATTTATATATTTTCATGAAATTTAATTTACAGTATTATTTATTTATTAACTTAAATAAAATAATAATATTTTTTAAATAAATAAATAATAATATAGATCAGATGCATGCACAAGACCCTCACTCGTAAATATTTTTTTTATCCACCTTAATTCTATAGTATGTATTTTTTTAATTCACCTTAACTATATTGCCCTTATTTTAAAAGGTAGGCGAACTCTGTCAGGCCATAAGCTAAGATTACACAATGCAGATCATATATTCTTCACCATGACAAGATTATGTCAATTTTATAATGAAGGTAAGGTTAACATGAAACGAACAATAAGGACTGGTTTGCTAGTTGTATAGGTAGTATAAGTTTATTTGTTCCACTTGATATCATATTTGGTAGAATGAATAATACATTCAGTTTAGTATAAAGCAACAATCTCCTTCAATTTTATTGTACATACGCATACTAAATATTCGGTCAAATTGATTAAATAATACTTTTTGAAATACAACTTTTTTATTTTGCAGAGTATGTTTGTCTTATTATTATCACATATAAATAATAAAGTATGCATTTTTTGTAAAAATATTACATACGTATGTAGATATATTTTTATGAGTTATCCCATACTAATAGATATTCAATCTTTCTTAACCAATACACATAACAAATTTGTACTTTTAGGTATTCATTACCAAACATAATATTGAGTACTTTGTTATTTATCTCAAACCCCCTAATCTCATACTATCTCATTCTCACAACAACAAAAAAATATCTAATTGTATTGTCCTCTATTATATTATGCACAATTGTGTGCCAACTTTGTATCATATCAACTTTATTGAGAAATTAAAACTTACTTAAAAAGATACTTAGATGTCGCTAAAACAATCTAACACAACAAAAATATAAGATTCAGATCATTACATTGGAACTTTTTTTTTTCTTTTAATTTCAACATTACATGATCGTAAAAATTAAGAGAGCAAGAGTATTTCAGAGTTTTAAACAAAAAGAAACTAGATAATATATTTGTAAGAAAGTGAGTGGAAAATTATTTTATTTGTCCTAAATGATAAAAGGCCTTCCTCAAAAATTAAAATACAGTTTTATTTGTTTTCATATTCGTTTTTACATGTTTGAGAAGGTATGTATTTTTAATAAAATATTCAAATTATTAGCTTAATAGAATATGAAGTACAAGATTTCAGATAATTGAAAAAGAAAAGTATATTCAGATAATTTCTTAGAGTAGTATCAATTTATGAAAAAAGTGAAAGTGGTAAAAGAATAAAATATGTGATAGAAGAAAGAAAGATCAGAAAAGTGGAAGGTCGAGACGAAGGCCAAAGTGAATAAAGGCATTAACTTTTGAGGCAGTGCCAAATCGTGGGGACCAAATTCTTTTTCAAGTGCTCCCCGTAATCTATTTATAATAATTATTATATAGTTCTCCCACAAATGTAATTAATTTATATATAAAATAAAGATGAAGATATGTTTTTTTTTTCTTTTTTTTTTTTAGTATATATTAATTAAGATTAAGATAAGTTGACAAAGGAATTAGGTAAGCTATTGTCTCATCCTTCATCTTCAGATTGATTTATATATTTGTTTCTCAAATTAATGTCATATTTGTTCTTATACGAACACTCCTCAACATTAGTTACATGAATTGAAATTTGTGTAGGGGTGTTAATTGCGACACGACCTGACAATCCAACATGAATTGAACATGAATATAGGAGATTAGAGTTGATTCTTAATGGGTTCAGATAAAAAACGGGTCAGATTCAAATAAAAAAATTGGTCAAATCGGATCAACATGCAGGTCTACCCGCTGACCATACGATTATTACTATTTTTAAAAATACATATGGTTTATTATAATTTCATAGAATATGAACGGTAATATTATAAAAAAACATATATATATGAAAACATTTATCACATTTATTATATATTATTAATTTCAGTTGTTATTTTGTGAAATTATAACATTGTATATTGAAAAAATATCATAATTCACTAATTTTTATAAATTTTCATAAATTTTTATAATATTTTTTTATTATTCAGGTCCAATTAAATTGTTCAGATCAACCAGCAAAATAGATGGGTTGTGTTCGGATTATATTTCTTGACACGATTAACTAAACAAGTCGGGTTCGGATGTCATGCAAAATCTGAAATAACCATGTTCCAATCCTACTTGTGAACCACGATCCAATCTGTTTGACAACCCTACATCTATGTCAATCCTATGCGCAACGTATGAAGAAAAATGAAACAAATCAAAAAATGAATTCACAAACTGTTATTAGTAAGATTTAAAACCGTTAAATGAAGGTATTAATTAATAAAATTTTAGTAAGTAATGGAATCTATGAATATAACTTAAAAGATGAGAATAATTTAAATCTGTGAAATGGGAAGGTTGAAACCTGTGTTAGCTAGCGCTGCACTACATGCTGCAGCATTTTAATAAATTATCAGTAACAAAAAAAGAAGCACTTGTGAAGCACATTATTTAGCATTCGAATATTAATTATTGCTTGTATGGTACATTTAATCTAATCTTGTATTATTACTATAACCCATGTGAATAAAATAATATTATGCATATACACATGTTATAAAAATTAGAATATAAGATGATACACAATAAAAAAATTATGTAGGTAAAGTTACATAAATTGTTGGAAAGTCTCCCAAAATATATCTTCAGTTATTAACAGATATTTAAATTACATTGGCACATGCTCCAGATCAAAGCAAATTCTTATTATAAACAACTCCTTTTAATTTTCTCGGAAATTGCAGTGATCTAAGTTGTATGTTATATTTGATGTTGAAAGATGAGTAAATGATTCACCCTCTACATCAATCACTTAATTTGAAAACTTGAGAAAAAAAACCCTATTCAAAACCAATAGCTTCATAACAATCGAGAAGCTTGGGACTCTCTCTCTCTCTGGGAAGAATTAAACATAGTACAGTGATGAGCATAGATGGGCTTACAATTGAGTAGGGGGGTATGGCCTATGGGAGAGACAATTGAGTAGGGGTGTGGCCTATGGGAGAGGACAAGTAGTAAGATGTGAGGTATGGGTAAACCCACAAAGTCCATTGAACCCAAAAGAAAGTGAGCCATAAGTCCCCTATAAATCATTGCAACCATCACTGCAAGACATTCCACATTTGGAGCCAGGATCCATATTCTTAGACATGCATAGATAGTACCAAATTTCATCCTACTACACATATCTCCAAACGGATGTCTAATCAATCATTGTCTTTTCTCTACATTCTCTTTTCTTATACACGCGATTATTAAACGACCCCTCTTATTCATATATTCATATTAAGATATTTTTTATGAGTCTCACACTTAATTTATTTAATTTTACTTATAAAAGCATCATGATGTATGAATATCCAATCAATTCTTCTCTCTCCTCCACATCATCTTTTGTTATACACCCAACTTATTAAACATACTATGTCATTGTTACAATGTTTAGAATTTCTTTGAAGAAAATCTTAAAATTTGAAATTTACGAGGGTATATATATAATAGTTTTAACTGCTAGAAAGAAAAAATCACAACAACTATATTCTAAAAAAAAAAATACCAAACTATTATATTATGAGGAAAGGCCCTTTTAGATTCCAAGTATGTGATTGATGATTTGAAAAATATTTTAAAAAATAATATAAAAAAAGCCAAATAACTATGTTATGAAGGGGCAAAAAAGTCAAAGGACTACAAAGAGTTGTAGCAGCCCGGGCCCACCATCTGTCCTTTTTTGCCATCAAAGACTTTCGACGGATATTTTGTTTTTTCATTTAATGTATTTGCTGTAATGGTATTACACACTATACTGTCATCCATACATCCATTAAACCCTTTTAAATGAACCCTTGGAGATGCTCTAAGTAGCGCATAACAGTATTGAGTACTAATTTGGCAACTCACAATCCCACAAAGATAACCATAGCACCAAAAGGGGTCGCTTCTTCCACAAGTACGTCACTAACTCAACAATGATGTCGCCTCCATTGTTGTGGCGGAGTTCAATTCTATTAGAATTAACCAAGGTTGAAACAAGTTATTTAATATTTCATTCAAAAGTGTTCATAAAAATATGAATAAGTTTAGTTAGATAACTATATTAGAAAAGCTAGAATATATATTTACATTGGAGAGAAACTTCAAGCATTATTTCAACTTGTGCCGTCAAAGTAAAAAAATAGTAACATAGTACAGCAACATCAAACTACCCAAGGTTGACTTACGTACAACTTGATTAAATTTGATTTTCAAGCTCGATCCAATGAACAATTAGTGATGCTTGAATATCATTTTTATAATTTGACAATATCAAATACATTCAGCGATAAAGTGTTCAATTTTAACATCGAACGATATGTATCTCATATATATAAATTTATATTTTGTATATATTATGATATACATATATAGGTAAGATTACACATATGTATATAACATATATATAATATAATATGTATATATGCATTTTGTATATCTATATCGATATGATTATATATACTTATATATACACACACAAACTCACACACATGCAATATAAGGTACTACAATTATGCAATTATTACCAACACAATATAGTATTACAATAAATGACATTTTCAACATTGATATAATATCTACAATACAATCTTATCATATATAATCTCAAAATAAATAAAATTATCATCATCCAATTTTATTTAACAATCCAATCAAGTATTTAAGTTGCATTTGGTCGGATATTTTGATTTAAGAAGAAATTTGTTATTGTTATTGTTATTGTTATTATTACTGTTACTTTACCTATTGATGTTCCTGTTGCTGTTTCTGTTGCTGTTTCTGTTGCTGTTAGTGTTATTGTTATTGTTAATGTTAATGTTAATGTTAATGTTAATGTTACTGTTACTGTTACTGTTACTGTCACTGTCACTTACTGTTACTGTTATGTTATTGTTAGTGTTCTTGTTAGTGTTATTATTATTATTATTATTGTTATTATTATTATTGTTATTATTATTATTATTATTATTATTATTGTTGTTGTTGTTATTATTATTATTATTATTATTATTATTATATCTCATCTGTCAAAATCATGCCAAATATAGTTCCAAATGGGATAATATATTTCAAGCAAAGTACAGAATGGACTTATTCAGGAGAATTTGCATCATGTCAATTAAGGAGCACCAACACCTATACCAAGTAATGCATGAAAAATACTTCATTCCCCTTTATGCACAATCACTGTTTCTTCGTTTCTACCAAGGTTTAACATCTAAAGGATTCACAACAGCAATAAATAATCGATTTCTCAGATAATTTATACCAAAATTGGTAAAGCCTTTCCCACATAAATTAAGCGAGATATTCCCAAACCTATCAACAAAGGACTTCAGAAATTTTCAAGCCTTCCCAGTACTGCATAATCATGCGTAGCTGCTCCAGTTTCATTCTAGGACAATCAAGAATTTATAAGTGATAAAAGAAAATTTAAAAAGTAAATGGAATACAAACTAAACCTGAGTTTCTGTCATCGGCATGAGAAACAACCAACAAAAAGAAAAAAGTATCAGCTACCCGGCTTGGAAGAATTTCGGTGCCATCACAAAACAGAAAAAGAACATGTAAATAAATGAAACTCTTAATCATTCATTTTCAGCAAAGAATAACTCCAGAACTCTACACATAATATATAACATGATCATTTATATAAGGATTTCTGCAAACAATTGAAATAAAATGTCAGGAAACATTGAGGAAATTGAAAGAAATATCTACTGTTTACCCCACCCCACCCAATTCATCCAGTAAATCCCTCCTAATAGTGTTTCCTCTTTTGGACAACCATACAAACTAGGAACTTTTCCGTTATTCGAATTTATCTTCGTCTGCCCCAAAATTTTACATTGCTTCATCAAAATCCTTGAAAAACAAAGTTATCCCATCTGAAATGCATTTGCCAAATCGATAATGAGGATTAAGAGTATCAGTTAAAAGAAGCTGTATCCAAGAACCTCAAACCAATTTGTGAGATATTTATGATAACAGAGGTCTTTATTTCTGATATAAAAGCTAACACAATACAAGGAGATAACTATTCAATTACATAGGAACTGGCAAACATTTAAAAATTGAATCAATCCAGCTGAGATTTGTGCGCATCGTAACTTGTCCAGATATACAAGTGTTAACTGATCATAAGTGCAGTCGGATTGAGATATTAGTATCAATAAATAACAAGATCGCTAGAAGATAATCTAATGACACAACAGAGTTCTATAGTGAAGCGTTAATCACTTGATGACTTAGTATGAACTAGCAAACATAATGAGTTCCTACAGAAACCCATTTTCTACCCCTTGAATTTCTATTGTGTCCACCACCTCAAAAAAAAATTCCTTATCCTAGTTAAAGTTTATCAAAGTGGTAAGTAAACTGGTTAATTGATTAGCACCATAATTCAAATATCTCTTGAGAAAAAGCGAGAAACAGCCAAAAGAAAAAGTAACAATAAAGGAGGTAAACTCAAAATGCACGTGTGATGAAAAATAATAGGATTTCGAGTGCATTCAGCGTGGGCCAGGCATAGTTTACAAACACTGTTCCTTTGCTAAAATTACAATTTTCGAAAGTTAAAACTAAACCCAGATGCTTAACGTTAGAACCACAGGCAGAACTCAAATCATATTCATGCATTTCAAGCAAAACTGCAAACTATACTAGCCCGCAACTGAATTAATGATGCTTCATCCCAAAACTAAATTCCAATGCAATCTCTATTCCTTGGGCACAAATAAGGTGTTTGAAGAATGGATAAAAACATGTAAACCAAACCATAAAACAGAACAGCCATTTAATAATTAGTGACACTACAGATCATATGAAAAACCTAAAGTTGTCTAAATCAAAGAAAGTGAAAATCAAGAAACAAGAGCTCACACAGAACTAAAGCACAAGTTTATATACAAGGTGCCGATATAGTCTTTGATATTTGTCGAAATTCAAGCACCAAACTCTTTGATTTACCTTAACTCCAAATTAGAGTCAGAAGCACACTTAAACCAATCACCAACAATAGGAACTTCAAGGTGGAATCCGCTTGTTGTTGCTGGTTTCCATGATGAGGGAATCCATGAACATGTCCACCGTGGAATGCATTTGAATACCCATAAGGAAAACCATGACCTGCTCCATACAAGTTGGGATTGGGAAATCCATGCACTTGAATGTTGAAAAACGACGGCAATAGACCCCCAAGTGCTGCAGATAACGTAAAGTTCCCAAACCTAGCAGTAGCTGCAGGCGCAAAACCGCCAAATGGGCCAAAGCCTCCCATAAACCCATATCCTTGGTGCATAAACGCATTGGCATTAGCATTTGGATCGGGTGGAGGGGCAGTTTCGGGCCTTTGTCCAGTGGGCCGATGTGGAATCTCCACCCCTGGAATTGACTTAGAGCGAGGGTCAGTGGAATTCTTGCCACGTCCATATAGAGGGACTAACTTCTCTTCTTCGATAAGAGCCTTACAAACAGGGCATTCTTGGGAATGAGAGTGAATGTGAAGCCATTTGTATAAGCAAGGCCAGCAGAAGAGGTGTCCACAAAGGGTTACAATTGGGTCTTGAGCTAAGTCAAAGCAAATATTACACTCAAAATTCCCAGCATCACTATTGTTATTGCTACTGCTCATGTAGGAAGGGCTTGGGGGCTGCCTGCTTGTCGATTCCCCAAACCCACTAGCCATCTTTCAGCCACAAAACCCCAAATTACCTTCGAAATTACAAACTTACAATTAAAACGCATCCAAGGTAACAGGAGAAAGAAAAATGAGAACTTGAGCAATCATACAAATTATAACACTGAACCCAAATCACGAAACTCAATAAATAATTAAACAACGTTGGAGAAAACTCGGTCAACAAATTAAAATAAGACAATCTGTACAAAAACATCTACAGGAAGATGTGTAAAAATACAAACGAAGGGAAATTTTTATCAGGTTGAATAAATATCATAAGGGGCGAAAACTGAATTTCCCAATCCTAGATTCACATACGCCCAAGAAATTCAGGCAGTTAGGAATCTAACTCTAACTTATCCAACACAACCTATACGATCACAATTGTCTAATTTTACTTCAGAGGATGCTTGATGGTTTGAAATTTTAAGAACCTTTCCGTAAAAGCAGATCTAAAACCAGATTAAACAGCCTGAATTCGTGAACCCAAAATTCAGACGCACGAGAGAGAGAGAGAGAGAGAGATATACCTTATTCGATCCGATGGTCGTTATGGAAGTGGAAGCGAATATAGGGAAGCGTGAACTGTGAGAAATATATTTTACGGCACCGAGGGAGTAAGGTAAACCGGAGCGAAATTTCAAGGAGGCAAATGTAGAAGTACAGTTGGGTTGTTGTCCACGTGTCGAATTCTTATTGGTTTTCATATGCTATCTTGGTGGCGGTTTGACCGTTTACTAACATATTTAGTCAATACTTTCGCATAATCAATTAATTACTTGATACTCTTCCTATAGCAAAAATTGACAAAAAAATTTTTTCTCTAAAACTAGTGATATTTAGAAGAGTAGGTCTTTTGTGTACATGGATCAAAGTATTATTTATCTTATTAAAAAATATTATTGATTAACTTAAAATATTAAATTATTTATAATATTTTTTAAGTAAATATATAATATTATTTAGTTAAACAGATAATACTTTATATCAGATTACATAGTACACTCGATGCATATAAACTTTTACGTATATATGAAGTTTAAAGTTCTATATTTGATTAAAGTTGGGAAAATTATTATCATTGAGATTTTTTTGAGTTAAATATGATCAAAATTAATGAATAAATAAACATAAATAAATTCTACTTATATTTGTACCTTAATTTGATTGTTAAAATATATTCCACATTTCAAAAATCCATATATATATATATATATATATGTATATATTAAAATAAAATAACTTTTATCAATTATGTTTTCCCGCCTAAACTTTATTACTTATTTAGAATAATTATATTATTATTAAATTAATATTAGATATTTTTATTCTAGAAATTTTGATACGATTTCATAATCTAAATTATTCCACAAATTTAGTTGTTTCAAAATTAGATGATATCAAGATGAATATACTGCAATATTTAATACGTGATTCAAAATCTATATATTTTATCGAATATTAATCAAATCACTGAATTATGAAATTAAAAAAATATATGAAATCTAACAAATATATGACTCAATTTTCTCGATTCATTTTATAAAAAAAATCTATATATATATAAGTAAAATTACTTTTTTAAATTTTGTTTTGTCGGCCTAAATTTCAACCATATAAATGTAAAACTATATATATTTATGCAACTTTTTTAAGATATATTATTACAAGAACATGCCTCTCGCAAGTTACGAATAAGAACGCACAAATGCATATTTTGATCCATCGCGGGGGGATCAGCATCAGCCACCCATCTCGCGATTTTTAATTTCGCCCCTTTTTTTCTTTTTTCTTTTGTTTTTTTAAGGATGTATGAATCCCAGGATAATGATGCAAACAAGGTCACGGATGCAGTTCAAGCAAAGGAGAAGGACCGGGACATAGATGGAATACTCTCTCTACCTCACGGACCTATCACTCGAGCACGAGCCAAAAGATTCAAGGAAGCATTGGCCCAATTGTGTGTTCGGTCAGCCCATGTAGGTGATCCAATGGCAGCCCAAAATTCAGTCCAACTTTGTGAGACATTTCAGGCCAAAGTAAAGCCCGAATTAGTGACCCAATTGATGGCCTATCACACACACTTTGAAAGAGCTGAAGTGGAGAATGTAACAGCCCAATCATGAACGTTTTTGAAGAGTTACAATGGAGAATGTAACAGCCCGGTGATGTACATGGCTCAAATGTAGGGTAGGTTCATTGTTTGATTGTAGACATAAAGTTTAAAGTCAAAATTTGTGTTTTAATGTAGAATTGAATGTAATTAATGTGTTTTAAACATGTTGAACCTAGCCATGTAGTATAAATAGGGATGAAACTCTATTGTAAGGAGGGCAGATCATATATTCAAGATTTCAACTTTCAGAATATTTTCTGAGTTTTCTTTGTTCTTTAGAGAACTTCTAGGACTTATCGAGTATAAGCTTGTGGCGTTCTAGTATACGGTCTTATCACTTTAAGTGTGGCGACCAACCATCTTAGAAACTTAGTTTGTCTAATTCTCAATTCCGAGTGATTAGAAGGGTTAAGTTCCGACTTACTTAACCTTGTTCTTCAAGGGTTCCGATCAGATTGTAAAGGTTGTCTCGGTTAGAATCGAAGGTTGTCTATCTCGTTTGCACGTGGATAGAAGGTCTAAGATCTATTCCAAGAAGGTCTTATATCAGATAAATGTAATAATCCCAACGCTGTTGATTGAATCAATAGGATGTTCTTCCAAAAAATTTCACTACTCTTTGAAGAGTAGAATGAAAACCGATGAAATCGGATGGAGGATAGTATGTGATAGGTGGAGCTTCTCTCTAGAGAGAGAAAGTCTCTACCGCTCGCCTACGTGAGTGAGTTTGGAACTTTCAGTGACAAACTCTGATATGTCACAGTAAGCTAATTTACGACAAATGTTGTAGGCATACTTACCAACATTATAGTTCTAGCTTTTCCTTATAAATCATATCCAGTATATCCAATAGTCAACATTAGATTATCCGTTAGTTTAGTGCAAAAATTGTATTTATTTTTCAGCAGTTTTCACTACTTTATTTACTAAAAAAGTATTTTAAAGTATTATTTTATAATTTATTTGTTTTAATCTTTATTTTTTGATTTTATATTTATCAAATACATTGTACATGTAGTTTTAATATAATTTTTTATATAATATTTTCACTTTTTAATTGTAAAATTAATCAAAAAAATTTAAAAGATAAGATGTAAAATTAAAATTAAAGTAATGCAAAATTAACCTACATGTGTTCTTCAATAGTCAATTGTATTTAACTATTTTATATTGTATAGTTATAATACAAAATATTAACATATCTATACATGAATTTAAAAAATAAACATTAACGCATTATTATTGCATAAAAGGATTAAAAAAATGGAAACAATGTAGAAATTCTAAAATAGTTAAACATCAATAATTACAAAAACTTACATTACAAATTTTGGAAAACTTCCTTATGCACAACATTTCTAGTTGAAGTACTGTTCTGATTATCTTTCTCAGAAATTAAAATCTTCAATCCACTACGATTTGTTACTCTTGAAACAGCCACATACAATTGACTGAAAACAGGTGTATTCAACAAAAGTCCAACATGCGAGAGTGATTGACCCCGACTCTTATTTATTGTCATGGCATATGACACAATAAGATGAAATTGTCTTCTTTGAAATTTAAAAGGCAACCTTGAATTAGAAGGTGTTAAAGACAGTCTTGGGATTAACAATTTATGCCCTTCATTAGCTCCATTTAGAATCCTCGCCTCCAAAACGTGATTTCCAAGTTTTGTAATAATCAGCCAAGTATCATTACATAAACCAACTATATGATCAATATTCCGTAGTAACATTACAGGAGTACCAAACTTTAATTATAATTGATGCTTTGGAACACCTGAACATCTAATACCATTCAAAAATTCAGTTGTGTGTACATCAGCCAAAAAATCAACATTTGAATTAGACTTGCACGCACTATCTGAACTCAAATATGTTTTCGCATCACCTGAATTCAGTGAAGTCATGTATTCATTTACATAATCAACAACATCAAGAGTGGGTGCCAGTATGGCATATTTTTTAAAAAGGTTGGTTCATCTACAAAATTTGGCATTGATGCATAAGTACTCTGCACAATACTCGCAATTGGATTATAAGAATATGGCAGCAAAATATCGTAAAGAATTTCTACATCTGAGTAGCCATCATGATGAACTCCAATCGTTCCATCCCCAATTCTCGCAATCCAATCAGAGAAATCTTTCAACTCAATCAATTCCGACTCAGAAGCAGATGGATTCTGAAGCCTCATATTTTTAGTTACTCTCAACACCTTACAGTGTTGCCAAATCGTAGATGAATTAATGGTTGCATAAACAATGTCCTAACATGTACCTTTTGGTATGACTGGCAAAATTTGTCTAAAATCTCCACAAAAAACTATTGTTTTACCGCCAAATGGTTTATGCTTGTTCCTTGGATTGAATAATTGCATGATATCCTTCAAAGTGTTGTTTACCACTTCAAAATAATCTATATGAATCATTGGAGCTTCATCCCATATTATGAGCTTTGCCCTTACCAAATGAATAGCTAATTTGCTTCTTTGAGTTATAGAACATGTGTTGTTCTCAATAGGATTCAGTGGAATGGCAAATCTTGAGTGACCCGTTCTTCCACCTGGCAACAGAAGTGATGCAATGCCACTGGAAGCCACGTTCAAAACAATATCTTCCTTTGATCTAAGTGTTGCAGACAAAGTCCTCCAGACATCCGTTTTACCAGTGTCACCATAACCATAAATAAAATAAACACCACCCTTATCTGAGGTAAATGCATTCATAACAGTATTATAGACATTTCGTTGCTCATCTATGAAATTTGCTATCAGCATGGAGTGTTCATCAGCTAAAGCAGCACGATTGTACCGTAGCTCTTCATAGAATAATTTATTCTGCACACTCGAAAAATTATTAATATCTGGTAGGGCAGTCTATCAAATTCTCTCAAACTCGTACCAAGTACTCGGATTATTTTCTCGATCTCTACCAAAGTAAGATTCTTTATCTCAACCTCAGACATATTCAGGTTTAAAAAATCAATAATAATAAAAAAAAGAAGCCACAAATTCAATATATAAATTAAGACATTCATTAATTGTCAAATGGAAATGAAGGACCAGGTACAAATATAACGCAGTGTACCTTGATGATTAAGAATGCGATGTTGCCTGTATAGTATGACTTTTGACAAATATGTTTAACACTTATCCCAAACATCTTCTGGTTGTGTTAAATTATTAGATGAAAGAAAAGTTACAACCAAATATCTCAACGAATGCGATGATGACCATTCACTTACTTCAACTATGCCATCAATGTATTCCTTGTCATCGTCCAATAACCGATGTCCATAACACGTTTCTCGCAATGTTTATATGTAACATTTCCTACTGTTCTTAGGTCTTCAAAACGTATAGGACCTCTGATGATATTAAGTAGACATCTTAAATAATACACTTCCCCACTGCCAAGAGGCACATAAAATATTCGACCTAATGAGAATCCACGTTTTTTTTGTCCATACCCACTTGTCCCTTTTCCAAACATTTTTTTGTGGAAATTCGGCGTAAGTAAGCTGACGTGCCTCTTCATATAATTTATTTGCCTCAAACCATGCCAAAAACATGCTTTGGTTAATTGTCGGACGGTCCATGACAACATCTATCGGATCTACACCGAAAAAATAATTGATTGTTGATCGAGTAAATGGAAACTCAACTGTTCCACGGATGGATTCTTAAATTGAATTTCAAAACCAAGGATCATCCACATAGCTTCACATGGAGACACGTATCTGTAATCATAGTACATGCTAACATCATCAACATTTTTGGATGCTTCCTTATCACCTGTCCTTTTATAGAAAGAAGTTGTAATGCGATCATGTCCTTTGTTCACATATTTAAATAAATACTTGATCGATCAAGATTGATTACACCATTCAACATTCAAATGTGCTCCATAATTAAGTAATAAATATTTGTTGTGAGGGACTACATATCTATTGTCAAGCTCCACTCCACTCTTCATAACAGTCCTACTATTATCCCTACGACAATAAACTGGATAATCATCTTCGTTAATAGTTGTATTATCAACAAACTTTTTTGGAAAATGTTTAGTACACCCATCTGATGACATGCATGGAGACTTTGATCTAGCCGCACCACATGGACCATGAATCATGAACTCACGAACTGCATTGTAGTAATTAGGATCTTTGTTGCATCGGGAATCTCAGCTGAGATGATCCTATCAATGTCGTTGGGTGTAGGTACTTATCATGTTGATCCATAAATAATAATATATGCGCATGCGGTAGACCATGTTTTTGAAATTCAATTATGTAGATCACTAAAAATAAAAATTATATAAGTGAGAAACAATTAATTGTAATAATTTGGTAATGATAATAAACATTACAAATGTATGCCAAAAACCCTTAATATATTTTATAATAGTTTAATTTAAACAACGTACGTGAACGAACTACACCAAATATTTTGTTTTGTTGTAGATCCTTTATAAGACCATCCAACTTCATTTTGAAAATATGACACACCATATATGGACGGTCTTCAACCTTCAAACCTAGTTTATCCAAAAAACCTGCTATTTTCGGCCACTTTGGATTACACGTGAATGTTATAAATATATTTGGATAGCCAACCCATCTGCATATTACCATCACATCCTGATAATTTTGAATCATATATCGAGCTCTACCAGTAAAAGTAGATGGTAGTGTAATCCTTCTTCCTAGAGCACATGGATCAGCTTCACCACAGAACAACGCTTCAGCGAGCTCCACGTAACTGCTTTTGGCATGTTCGAATATAAGTCAACCTACTTGATTCCACCATGGTGTATGCATCTACAACAAACTGTTGTGTTAATCATTTTACACAAAGAATAGATGGAGGTTGTTGTTCTTTGTCATGCAGTCGATAAGAAAACCATTCTTTCACACTGACTTTCTTTATTCCTCCACCATTAGTATTTGCAGACTCCGAGAAAGGTATGACCTCTCTATAACCGTCTTCACCATAAGGAAATAACAAAGGGTATGGTAGCGCAAGATATGAAGCATTCAATTCATTAATCCGTTTGAGTTGTCCAAATTTGGTTTCAACAATTATATCTCTATCCCCAATGACTTATCAAAACCACCTACTAAAAGAGCAACTACTTAAGATGCCGAAAATAAAGAAGCTTTGTTTGTATCTTCAATTTCCATGGATTGATATATATTATTAAGAACACACTTAACTCTGTTTATATTTGTTAGGTTAATTTTTATGGTTATTATGTCTTTTGTATAATATATTTGAAAAAATTAATTGGTCTGCTGGATTTGGTAAAAATGTAATAAATAGTTGCAGAATTGAGCAATTTTTTGGGGTCAATGCATGTGTTTATGATGAAATTCAACTTTTCATTACTAAATTTTTTAGAAAAGCTTCTTTAGGGATGATGTATGCAATTAGCTGAGTATATACAAAGTTAGAATTGGTCTGAATGGATTTGTGCAGCGTTTTCATGGATTATTGTATTATTTAAATTATTTATTACTTATTTTGTAGTACTAATTCACCTGTTATGAAATCCATACACTCTTTGCTGATTTCCTACTCTTTTTGAAACAACATTAATGTACATATAATACGTGCTAGTAGCTGAAGTATTCAAACGTGAAGGGTATTTTGGAAAGCTGGTAGCTTAAACTATATTGAGGTACGTTTTGTTTTTTGTTTAGATATATTATATTCATGATTATTCATTGTGTAAAAAGCTACAGAAGTTAAGTAGTCTTTCTTTTCAATATAAACTGCTTTAATGAAGAAATGTACAGAATATCTAAATGCATTACCTTATATAAGTGTGTTAATATTTTTTGTTAAAGTTATACTACTTGTAGGACTTTAAGTTGTATAGCAGGTTGATGATCATGAATCTGCTCACAGAGGTTTGAAAAACTTATATAATAGGTAAAACTTTTAACATTTCATGCATGTATAAATTCTTAATATTCAACTATTTCAAATTTGTGACATATATATAGTTAGAAATGTAGTATATGTGATCTGTATATGCATCTCAAAACTTAAACAATATGTACACTAACCTTCATCAAGGTGTAAATCTATTTTACGTTTCTTGTTTATAACTGTAGAACGTGTTATCTTTCTCATCAGTATAGCTATAGTTTAATATCTTTATTTGGGAGTTTGCCAAAAACAAAAAAATGACAACATATGAAGTATGGATTGAGAAGAACATAGACCTTCTTATAATGGTTTTAATGTGTGAATATTACTTTTTAAATTATTATTCTTGAATAGAGTAATATAATAATAATAGTTTTTCGAAAAGTATGAAAACAGTCCAATGTAATTGGTGCTTAAAAAGAAAGTTTTCTGACATGCTGCTAAATTGGGCATAATATCTTTGTTCCATTTTACAAATAAAATAGGTCAAACAAATGCATATAGTAAACCAGTGATAAGTATATAATAATAATTGAATAAAGGAATATAATAAAAACAGGTTCTTGGAAAATTTGAATACACTACAATAATATTGTTGCTCAGAAAGAAAGGTTGCTTGCCATTCTGATAATTTGTGCATAATGTTTTTATCTTGACAACAAATAGTGTAGATCAAACAAATGGAAAAAAAAAAAAAATCAATCATAAGTTGACCTCTTTGACATCATTGTTATGTTTTAAATTTCTCTGAGTAGAAACTCTTACTTTAAATTTAACATGGTTTATTTTCTTATAGAATCATCTGGTATTGAATCATATTTCCCTTTTAATGAATCAACTGAAAGCTATGAAGAAGTCTGCAAAAGATAAGTGTTTTCCTTTCTATACTATTTTCTAAAATCCCCATTTATCATTTTTTATATTTGGTTTTAGACTGAATTCATAGATTTATTTTGGCTTTGTGAGATTTGTATATTGAATATTGTTTCTTTGTTTGCTTCTTACTCAGATTGTATTTTTTATGTAATAACTATATTTACCAACTTAGGTAATGTTAATCAACAACTTAATTCATGACTATTTTTTCCAATAGTGTATTTGTCTAAATTAATATATATATATATATATATATATATATATGTTTAAAATATTGAGCAACTGCTAATCCTGTTTCTTAATATTTTTATATCACTAAGGTATCATGCAAATAAGACAATTTTCTTATTACATAACCAATGGTAACAGATAAATCTTTGATTGCAATAGTCCAGTGAAAGTTATTAAGAAGCCTGAAAAAGATAAATTATTATCTTAGTTACTTTTATCCTACTTACTACTGTATAATGTATAAAGTTTTTTAGATATTGTTTATGCATATAGAAAACCAGTCAAGAATTAACATCTTTGTCATTATTCTTATGTTTTAAGTTAAATGTGCTTAAATTTTAACTGCTAATTAACACAGCTTATTTTCTTACAGAATAATCTGCTACTCAATCATATTTCAATTTCATCTTACTCAAGTGAAATCTATAAAGAAGTCTGCAAAAGATAAGTGTATTCCTTTTTATATTGTTATATAAAATCTCCATTTGTCTGTTTATTACAATTGTTTTAAAACTAAGTTCATAGACTTTATATGACTTGCAGAGATTGGAATATTGGATATTGTTTCTTTGTTTGCTTGTTACAATGACTATATTTGTTATGCATGTAATAAGTAAATTCACAAACTTATGTAATGTTATTCATAGATTATTATGCATTTTTTAGATCTCTTACTGTGACTATATTTACTATGAACATATGAACTAAATTCACTAAATAAGATAACATGATTCAGTATCTAAAATCATGTATTACTTTTATTGGAGATTAAGGAGTTAAAACAGAAGTTAGAAATAATAATTTTCTATTATTTATCTATATCTGAGAAATAATGTAAGCGACTTTGTAGAAAATTAATAAAACAAACAATTAATTAGAATAACACACAATAGATTGAAAAAACATAAAAGGACAAATAATCTCATTACATCCTAAGTAGAACATCGTTCAAAATATCAAAACGATTCCAAAGTCATAATCCCTAGCTCCTTATAGTCCGGAAACAGAAACATACTTAAACTTTAGAATAAAAAAGACATTCTATCGGGTAAAATAGACTGTTGTTTCAATCTTACAATTCATTCAAAAAACTATAGTTTTGATTCAGACTTACGTTTCCTTCACTTCTCTTGCGTAATGAAAACTTTCTTTTTGTCACTTGCGTTTGTGGAGAACTCATCAAACAACTTACGCTTCACATATTTTTCTTCAAGTTTTTCTTTACCTTTATCCACTTTAGATACACTCTTAAATGGTGTGGATACCTCACATTCTGAACCAACAACGTGCAACAAAATAAACTAATATAATTAATGAACATCAGAGTGATAATTTTTTGTAAAAAAGTAATTAAAAATTTACCTTGTAGCAGTCCAGTACATCCCCTTCACTCTTGCCCACCATATCAGACCTCTAGTTTTACAACACATTGGAGAAAATATTGCATTAATTAAGCCTAGAAAAATCATAAATATATATAGTTTTTATTAATGTATGTATATTTTGAAACTACCTGGCTCCCAACCAAAGTAGTAACAGTGTTAGAGATAACACTATTCTCCTTACTCCTCTTCTTCACACTATAAGCTCCATAGAAATTAGATATCTGCTCAGGTGCCACTTGAATATTTAAATTTACCTTATGGTGTAGGAGATTGTACATGTCCTCGGGATATAAATCAGAGTCACCCAACTAAAACAACAGAAACAACAAATTGTTTATATAATATGAAGTAAATTAATATTTTTAGTAGAAGAAATTAATAGTAGGATTAAAAATTTTAGAACCTCCAAGTTATGTTCAAGCAAGTCCAAAGCAGTCTTGCCAATTAACTCAGTGCAATGTTGATCCCAAAGTAATACAAATGCATTATCTGTGTCATCTTGAATCAAAACTTGCATTTGATACCTTTAAAAAATTATATATAATTAAATTAAAGACGAACAATTTGGTGTTTATGAAAACAATAAACGTCATATTTCACGAAATACATCAAACCTTGGCATCCCAGTAGAATCCAGAATTCAGGCAAATACCCAGAAACTACCAACCAAGATGAAAATGTAGAAATGACAATTCTTAGTAATATTTATATCAACATATTAATAAAATATCATTTTAAATGTAAAAAGAAACAAGACATACCTCTCCTAAGGTTCTGATTTGTTCTATAGTGCGTACAGTACCTACTCCATTTACTACATCATTAGTTTCTAGAGTGAGATAATGAAACAACCTTGTGGTTACTGCAGATTGTCCATTACTTTCCACTGAAAACCTACATCACATAATTTTATTATAATTTAACTAAAAATTTTATAATCCTAAAGTAATAATACTTTAAATAAGAATGAATAATATTCAACCTAGACCTAAATTCTAAAATTTCACCTATGTGACCATCCAATATTAACTTGCTTGCATAGTAGATAGTAGAGATATAAACTATATCTGTTAAAGGGATATATAGAACAAATTAAAGTGAGTTTGAGGTACTGTCATAGCCATCTGTATAAAAGTTTCGTCAAAATTTAAGATATAAAAAAAATTAGACCTCTATAAAGTGTCCCACGATAGAACTGCAAAACCATAATAGGAGCCTCACCACCAACTCTTACACGATTCATCATCTGATCAACATATTCCTCCCAAAGAGTACAATACAATCTATTTTGTCTGCACATGAAGTATTAATTCTTCAGTTGTATATTACATCAAAACTAATGAAGTAATCAAGTTAAGTCTTAATAATAAAAATAATATAATAATATTTTATAAATATTAACTGAGGATCCTCCAAAACTACTTCCATCCATGTTGTTGTTTCTTGCTCATTGCGCACACGATTCTGACGCGGACCAACACTACAAACCCTACCAATGACATCTGCCAAAGAAATGTAACATATACGAGAAAACAATATGTAACTACATATAAAGAATATTAAAGAAAATGGTCATTTTGAGGTAATAATACCAAACATCTCGTTTTCTTTCATTTCATCAACATTGCAAATTTTCAGGAATGGTTTGAAATTAAACAGCTACAAAGGAAATGCAACATCATATATTTCACTGATTTTTGTATCATGAATCATTATTAGCATGTAACGGTGGTTAGTTGTCTTGTAATGCATTTTGTTGTTTGTTACAACAAAGTTTTTTACTGCAAAAATGCTTCCTTCTGTGAAGGTGACATTGAATCTCCGCATTAGATCAGTTCTAATAGTAGCATGGATTCTTTCACCCTACATTATAAGAAAGATATTGATTAGTATAAATAAATAAAATTAAAGGGAATGTAATTACATTATCTACTACGGCTTCTATTCAGTACTTCATAGTCATGAAATATACAGTTTGTGTTCTGGATTCTCATAGGATTTCCATAAATAGGGAGTTGGTAGGATCGAATAAGTCGAAGCTTCACTGCCCACTTGGTACTGGAAGGACCAACATCTTTCACCAAACTGAACAATGGAGCCATTTTACTACAGTATGATATGATGAAGCAAGCTACAGGTTTAAAAGGTGAGTTACCAAATCTGAAAGTACATATATAAAGAGGGAAACTCGAATTTGAAAAGCCAATGATCTATAAAAAAACAAAAAACAAAATACATAAAAGAGCCAATCACTGCTTTCTCGTTCTTGGATAAACACACCAAATTTTTGTCTGCAATCTATTTTATCTGATAACTTGACCATGTTTATAATCTGTTGGTATTAGGCAAGAAAAAAGATCCTCCAAAATAATTACTTAAAGGTTAAATAGATACAACCAATCACTAACTGCCTTGTTAAATGCACCAATATTTGTTTGTGAAAATAATATGTAAATATGAATAGCTGTTTTTTTAATCTTCTTGGTTATAAAATAAATTTCAGTTTTACTTATTAAATATGCTATTTTAAATTTGACTAAACCAAAGGTGAATTTCAAGAGTCCAAAACACGTCTAAAATTTTAATTAGTATAAAAAAAGTAGAAATCAGTAACAACTAATCAGTAATTGCCTTTTTTTTAAAAAAAAAAAAACATGATTTGGACTGTTATCATTATTTTCATTTTGTTTGTTCATCCAAATGGAAAACAACTTGCTGAAGTTGAATCACTAAGGATTTTCATAGAATATGTTTAAAATTCATGTCAACAACCACTACTTCATATTTAGATAATTATATTTTGATTTCTTTCTGCAAAATATATAAAAGGTGATTTTAAGTCTAATTGCATGTGAAGTGTTTGATTCAAGTTTTCAGTTTTGTATTGCCACAAAATTATATTAGGTGTTTCGCTACTAATTAACTGATCCATTATTTTATTTTTTTGTTTTTAACAGGAACTCTTTTAAGGAATCTGTAAATACATGTTGGGCATTTTATGTCTCGGCTGCGAATCTGAACAAATACTTAGTGTTGATTGATGCTATTTATATGTGAAGTATTGATTTATGTATTATTTCAACGTTTGGCATGTCTAGTATTTAATTCAAGGGTTGAAAATTGTTATGTTATTTGTATGTCAAGTTATACTTCAAGTGTGAAAAATAGTACATGTTATTTTTATTACTCAGGTATTTGTATTACATAATTTATGTAGATTTTTGTAGTACAAATTTAAACAGGACTGCTTTAATCAGAGATTTGTATGTACACTTTTGTTTTGGCTAATTTCATAGGTATTATTATGCCTATGAATTAGGTTTTCTGATACTTATTGATATTTCAACTTTTAATAAAAGTACATATACATACAAACAAAGAAAAAATACAAAACAGATTCACCACTACATGGAAAAGTAGAATGCTGACATGTAACAGAACCAGAAAAAATTATTAATCATTTTCTTCTTATAATGATTCAATTCAACTAATCACACGTCAGATAATATCTTTTTAACATATTCAAGAAAGATCAGTATTTCAGGATTGCAAGAATTCTCCTAGAAGTCACTATTTTTTGTATTATTAAATAGCAGGATAGTTTTGGCGGGAAAATGACATTCCTGTAATTTGGTCAAACTGTCTTTTTTTTTTTTTTTTTTATATAGATATAGATTTTTATTAACTTGAAGTCATATTTATAATTTCATGTGTAATATTTTAAATCTCATATTATTTTTTATTATTATTGAAATTACACATTATTATTGAAAATATTTATCACATAATTGAAATAAATTTAAAATTAATTTTAATAAGATTAAATATAATTAAAAAATAATATTTAATACCAATAATATAAATAAAATAAAATAAGAGTAGCACAGCTACGCCAATTTTACCACAGAGAAATACCAAACTTCATTGCAGCACCATCATTAGCACATTGCTAGAGATAAATTTGGTAAAGTTAACGCGTCTCTAGCGCGTTGCTGGAAATGGCCTAGAGAGATTAGGTGTTGTATTAATTTTTTTATATTCCTTTTTTTTGTGTGAAAAAAATTTAAGTTGTTCCTCTTTTTCTTTTTCTTTTTTGAATAAAAAACTTAAGTTATTCTTAATTTTATAGAAAACTTCAATTTATTTTTTAAAATAAAATTTTATTTTAACTATTATTGAATATACTCATTTTAATTTTAAGAATAGCCATTAATGACATGAAAGAAGGCCAATAATCTTCTTTCTTCCAAACATATATATATGTATATGTATTAATAGAATACAAAACTCCTATTAAATAATCTATCTATAACTATATAAAATAGTTGAAAAATATAAAAAATATTATTTTTCCACCTAAATCATTTTTTGTTTTTAAAAAGTTCAGATTTTTTTAATTCTAATTTTTAAAGGATAATAATTTTTCATCTCAACTTCATTTTTAATGAAAAAATATATCAAATTAATTATATTTTCATGATCTTTAATTTAGTATTTATATTGCATATATAAAAATAAAATATTAAGTTTTAAATATAAATTATTTTTTATAGATTAATTGTGATATAATTTAATATTTAATATATTTTTATATTATGAGATATTTTTATTTTAAATAATTTTAATTAAAAATATTTTATTTAAAAAATTAAAGTATTATTGTATATTTTATTGTCATATAATAGATTGTGGAACACGACCGAATTACTAGTTTACCTACGTAAGTAGACTTAGCAAAAGAGCCGGGACTACTGCCCAATTTCAGTGTGCCGCGACCATCCTCAAGTCCTGACCCTAGCTTGCTACTTTGCTCTCGAGGAATCAATATTTCACCTCCCGAAGAGAACAAAGAAGAATCAGGGAATGGCCACCGCAGCCGCCCGATCTGTTTTCCGGTCTTCAGCCGCCCGTAACGCCGCCGCGAGGCTCGCCTCCCAACCAAAAGCTGCCAGCTCCGCGTTTCGTATTCCTTCAAGAACTCCGCTTGCTCAACGGCTCTCTAGGTATCTCCACTTCTGTTGTTGTGTGCACGTATGAAATTGATTTAATTCAACGGCAGACTTGAACTAAGCAATTTGGGACACTTTTTTTTATCTTAAAGGAGTCCTGTTGAGATGAGCGCGTGCCTGACGTCAATGCAGCCGTACCACACAGTCACAGCTTCGGCATTGATGACTTCAATGCTCACTATTTCACGCTGCGGTTTTGGTTGGCTTCCTGATGGTTCTTTTCTTTTCATTTAATTGCTATGTTGTTTAAATTGATTATTATGTGGAATTTGTGTTATTTCAAAATATTATTGGGTTGGTGATTGTAGGCTGCTTTCTTAGTATAAAGAACTTAATTTGAAAAACCTGAACGCTAATTGCGTGCATAAATGTGTATCATTTATATTTTATTTAAGCGTTTTGGGGATTCTTTTGGGTGCTTGATTTGTTGTCTGCTCTGTGTGTGTGTGTGTGTGTGTGAGAGAGAGAGAGAGAGAGAGAGAGAGAGAGAGAGAGAGAGATGGCAGCAGACCAATTAAGCAACTGGTAAAGTTAAAAAGTTCTTGAGGTGTCGATTGAAGAATTAAATGGTCAATTTGGGTTGCATTTGGCTGACGGATTTGGTTTGAGGAGAGAATTTGGGGAAAAATCTCAAATGGCTGGGTAATAAGTGGATTTCAAGTTTAAAAGAAGTCAAGAGCTTTTAACTTTACCAATTGGTTATAAAAAATCATGCATAAATTCTATCTAATATCTTCTCTATCATACTTTGTGTGTGTGCTAGGATCATAGGAGAGGTGCAACGGTGTGTGTGCTATTGGCGCAAGCATTAGTGGATGATGGGGGTTTGAGTTTTTCGGTATTAACTTTTCTCTAGACCACTCTCTTCTTTTCTTTTTTTTTTTTTTTTCCCCCTTAATATGGAAACAACTGGAGAAGTTAAGTCCAAACTGATGTTAATCTTATTCTTCTCTAGGTTGCCGATTAAGTTCCATGTTTAAGTTGTCGTGATGGAATCACAAGAGAATTCTATTGTTTGGCTTTTCATTCTTAAATATTTTATTTTTCAAAATTATTCTTGAGTTGCTTCTTATAGACGTCTTTCTGTTCTCATTTCACTTATGCCTATAACTCAACTTCTTGTGTTCTTCCATCGGGCACACCTTTATCTGTGCTCCGTATTGGGTCTTCTCATCTGCTAATTCTTTCAAATAGATTTATTCTTCACTGCACTGAAAGGTCCTTCAAATTGTTCATGGTATTTAAGTCCTGCTTTCAAATATTTGGATAATTATCACGAAGTGCCACACTTTGTGCTTTGTCCCCATCATGTTTCTTCTTAAACCAAAATTTAGTGAAATTTCTCCAATCCTTCTTTTTGGTAAAGCTCTGAAATGCTGATAGGTCGCCTAACCTATGATTTTCATTCTTGATTTAGGTATCTAATGATGCTTGTAGAGCTACCTTTTGCTGTCCTCCACATTTCGTGTTCTCGGTGAGTTAATTGTCGCCCAACCTTTTCCTGTCCCCTGAAACAGTCTCGACACCCTTGCATACTTATAGGATGCAAGTCAGTCTACTAGTTGTGTCTTTCTTCTATCATCCCGCTCGACCCTCTTTTGTAATTTGGTTCCTTGTCGAAGATGGTTGGTTAGAATACCTAAAGATGATAGAATGTAGCTGTTCAAGTTTCATGCCATTTTCCTTTGTTCAATTCTAAGAACATTCAAATATCTGTTTCCTAGGCCTATTCTTCATTTTGATAAATTAGTGTCTTTTATTCTTCCTATTGTAGGCATTGACGAGACTAGTTGAAGATGCAGAAGCAAAGAAGAATACTTTTGCTCTCTCTGTCGGAACTCAATGCTTTCAATTGAATAAACACGTTCTGGCTGTGATATATACAATTAATGACTATCTAATAGTATGCCAAGTTGTTGAATGATCAAATCCTGGTTTTCTTGAGTTCTTTTCACTATGATATAACCTTTGATTCAGTAATGTCCATGTCATGAATCCTTCTTTACGTAATATATTTTTTACATAGTTGTATCTGCCGAAGTATGTGCCAGACTACCAGTCGGATAAGTTTGTGTATGAGTTGGGATGGTCATATTTGTGTAAATCAGTCTGGATTATAATTCATCTTAACTTTAGGCATCATTAACAATCAGAGAATGGATCAAATGGTGAAAGATTGAAACTTACACACCCTTCGTCTTTATTTAATCAGCTTGCTCTGATGGTGTGTGATGACCTTTTGAAGGCAAGGATCATTTTATGTACACACTCTTTCTAACACTGGTGGCGAAAGGGAAGAAGTATCGATTCTGTTGGAGAAGTGCTCACCTTACTCTGTACTTAGAGGGACGACTAAATGTTGTCTCATTTTTCATGGTCATTTTCTTTGATTGTGAGTGCTAAATGTAGTCACCCCTGCAAGATTTACATGCACGGTCAATGATTTCTGAATTCATGTTTTTAGAATACAATATATATATATATATATATTTGCTATGAGTGGCCAATTTATTCGAAATACTTAGTGGATTCTAATGTGTTAATCAGCTTGCAATGAGATTTCGTGATCAGTTGATCTTTAATCAACTGGCGAGCCGAAGCTGTTAAGGGAACTGAGATGGATTGTTTCATCGTTGCTTTTGCCAGGTTATGACGATTCCTAGTGGAAGTTTTCGCGAGCATATGTCACCAAGTCCTTCAGTGTTTAAAGAGTTACTTGTTTGGATCTTCTTTCAAGTTCTGGTGCTGTATTTATGCATCCTATGGATGTGATAAATTGATTTAGTCAACTTTGTTCACTTCCATCAGTGTACTAGGTTTACAGTATAAAACTGGATCTCTCTTCTTCCTAGACTAATATAAGCATTCATGCCTGTACTTACTATACTGTGGCGGGACTAGGGATGTAAATGGGTCGGGTAGGGTATAGATATATCTTTCCTATACCCTACCCTATTAGATTCGGGTAGACATCGGGTATTACCTATCGGATAAGCAGGTAACTATCGAGTAATCGGGTTATTCAGATATATTTAATTTTTTTAATAATATATAATATGCATATATACAATTTAAAAATATATATAATAAAATCACATATAATATGTGTACTATGTAAATATTATATTTTTTGCTTTATAATATTTTTTTATATTATATATGCAATATATTAGATCAAATTTTAGTTATATAATATATAACTTATATAATAATATATATTTTTTTAAATGGGTAGACGGGTAGGGTAATCGGGTAATAGACAATACCTGTACCCTACCTCTTGATAAAAAATATCGTGTTCTGATAGTATCTACCCAATTACCTGTTTATCAATCGGATAACCCGACTGTACGGGCAAAGCTGACATCCCCTATGTGAGATAAGGAACTCGTCCGTGAGGCAGAGACGGATCTAAGTACAGACGAGCCGGATTCCAAACTGCATTCATTCAGAATAGTTGCTAGCCACTTTTATTTTAAGTAAATAGTAAAATAAAAGGTAAAAATATTTTGTATTACTAAATATCATATTAAATTAAGGGGGCGTTTGGTTTAGGTTTAAATGGGCTTTGAAATTTTTTGACTAACCTTTTAAGGTTGTGAAATAAAGTTGAAAGTTATAATTTTTGTTTGTTTTGAGATTGTACATGTAATAATAATGATGATAATATTATATTGTGATAAAATGTGTTATTAATGATTGAATTATTGTGAAATGACTAGTTTTGATTATTGAAAAAGAAAAAAAATAGAGAGATAATGGCTAACTATATTGAGAGATAAATATAATTGGGTATAATTTTATTGAATTAGGAAATCTAATCTATGCGATGGTTGTTATATCCAATCTTAATTTTTTTTTTCTATATAAATGTAACATGCTTAATTTGTTAATAGAATTAAAAATCATGATAACTATTATCTAGAATTAGTTTCTAATTGTGAAAATTTAAATTTTAATCTAAATCATTAATCTTTTTCTCCTAATTCTCTATCAAAAAATAAAAATAAACATAATCTTCTATTAGTTTTAATTCATGATAGCTGAAAATAAATTTTATGCTTTAATGATTCTTTCAGACAACTTCAATGATCATTTTTTTGGGCAAACAATATTCGTCTGCTTTATTTTTTGCGTCTATTTCATAGATCACATATTTATCTTATTGAAACCTTCAACATATTCTTATAATAACTATTATATATTTGTGATCGAAATTTGGTGATTTCTATATTTTTATTTTGTTTTTCAATTTTGTTATAGTTATTCTGCAATAGCTAGCGAAATCTATTATTCTAAAAAATATAATACAAGATACAATACTAATATAAATATATATATATATGTATGATATATATATATATATGTATGTATGTATGTGTGAGTATGTGTGTGTATAGAGAGAGAAAAAAAATTCTAAAAATATTTAATAATGTTAGCTAAGATTATTGACCAATAGTAATGATCTTTTTACTATGTAGATTACTTATATATAACTTAATTTATATAAAAATAAATTATTTAAGCACAATTAAAAAATAAAATTTTATATAGAAATCACTCTTAAGCAATATTTTTTAAAATTATTTTTAGAAATCAAATAAAAGTATTATATTAGTAAAATATTATATTAATTTGTTCTTCAAATATTAAAAAGTATTCTTCTACATTTTAAATTATCTAATTTTAGTACTAAATTTTATGTATTCATAATAATCTAAAAAACTAATTTTTATGCATTGTACGCAATTATTTGTTAATTTTATATTTTAAAACATATGATAATTGAATATTCTAATATCCAAAATTCTTTAGTGTGGATCGCAACCAAACATACACTAAAGGTCTTAAAGATCGTATTGATCAATTTTGAGTAGGCTCCAAAAAAATACCGGTTTACATATTGTAGCACATGACAAAATGGTATACATACTACATCACATGACAAAATGACACACGCAATGCGACATAAATATGCATGATATTTAGTACTTTAGAAATAGGAATACTCTACTACTTGTAGCGTAGAAATCAACTTTTTACTTAGTGCTTAGAAATGAAGTTACGTATCAATTATTTTTTGTTATATATATATATATATATATATGTGAATTTGTAAAATGATCTTCAGCACTCAATATTAATTTAAAAAAGATATTAGCAAATATGACATATATAAACATAATGTAATAAAATTTTAAATATTGTTTTAAGTTAAAAAAATAACAATAAATAACAAAATGACCTCCTCGGTCTATGTATACCTGGCTTTGATTTTTTACATAGAGCGCTTGGGTGGGGACAAGAATTACACACCTTACCTATTACATCGTCACTTCTATAAAAAAGTGTGTACCTGACAGTAAAAGTTCCCTTATGATGATCAGTCCCCAACAAGCAAGGATCACAATATTAACATGGTAGAGATATCGATGTTTTAGTTTTACAAAACTATCGATGGGTATATTGACATTAATATCGATGAAGATACTAAAAAATGATGAAAATTAAATCAAAAAAATAAAATAAACTGCAAATTTACTAGGAATATTATAAATATGACATATATATATATGAATAATAAACTATATAAATATTATCTAACTTTACAATAAGAATTCAAAATAACTTGGCACACAACTACAATATTCTTATGAGTTAAATGCACATATGTTAAATGCACACAATATATTCCACATCTATAAAATTATAGTCAACATATATTATAATTTCTCACCTTTTCATTTTTTTAATTAATTGAACGGTAAAATTAAAAGTTAATTTTTTTGTATTTCGTATATCTACCCATATTTCCTCAATATTGTTCAATATTTCTTATTTTTTTATAGATATTTTATCAATTTTGACCAATTAGATGTGTAAACTAACAAAAGTTGATGCCATTTTATATACATATAAATATATATCGATTAGAACAAAAATTTGAAGTAAAAATTAACAATAATGAACACAAAGATTTACGTGGTTCACTAAATAATGTGTTAGTTACATCCACGGGTGGAGGAGAGGAAAAATTTTATTACTTTGAGAATATTCAGAGTACAGACAACAACTAAGTTATAGAGTAAATAGTATATATATACAATAGGAAAAGATGTGAATGACGTAGATATTCACCTAGAATAGACTCCTTTACCCAATAATCCAATATAACATTGACCTAAAACAGACTCTTTCTCTGAATATAAGATATCCAGAATAGACTCCCTCAACAAAAGATATTATCAACAATATGAATATATATTGATATAAATATTTATCAATACTGCCACATATTACATGGAATATTTGTGATATTTATTAGATATTTTCATTTCTCGACCTTTTTGAAATGGATAGACAAAATATTAACTTCCCCTTCTATCAAATATCAGACTTGCTAAAAAGCAAAAGTAACAAAAAATATGGATAAATATCGAAGATATTTTGACCTAGACAACAAGCCATCTTTATTGAATCTTCCCTATGGTATTTAATGATTACATTTTCTATTCCTTTCGGACAATTCATTCACCACGTCCATATTATTGGGTTGTAAAAGTAGTGGGATCTCACATTCATTCATAAAAAAAATTAAATTAATAATAAAAAATAATAAAAATAACAACAATTCACCACACAAGAATTAACATGAAAAATTCAAAAAAAAAAAAAAAAAACACACACACACACACACACACATACACACACAAGCAACAGAGAAAACTATTATTATATGAAAAATCTTATAATCGTACATACACTTTCTCTCTCGACATTAAAATCATCGCACCATTATTATTATTATTATTATTATTATTATTATTATTATTATTATTATTATTATTATTATCATTAAATCAGCATTTCTCAAAACTCTTTATACTAGAAAAAAATTAAACTCTATAATAGAGAATATAAGAAAAAATTTTAAAAAATCAAATACAAATAATAAGGGGCAATTGATTAGTGTATTTGAGACCAAGTTTCTTAAATAACCATAAAAAATCCTCAAGTTTTGTTTCAAAACCAATGTGATTACTCACCCTTTTATTTTGGCACAAATTACAATAAAACTCTACCTTGATAAAACTAAAAGAAAATTAATTGTCATTAACGACAACCATTCTCAAATTAGAGAACAATCCCACTTCACAATATATATAGATCACTTAGAAATATCAAGTCTAAGAATTCCTCAACACCAGTTGATAAAACCCCAATGAAAAGTTATGGTGTTACTCCCAACTTTGGCCTTCCAACTCTTGGCTTTCTCGGAAGTCATTCAAGCATCAGTAACATTTTCACTACACCCTGCATCCATGCCGAGCCAATGTCTTGTGTAGATTTGCTAATATCATGACCTTCTTCCTCATAACAACTAATATGTCATAAGGATATGTTGTTCCTTTTTAGAGAAAATCTTCATGAGTCGCAAGGTTCGCATTAGATTTAGACCTATTTACCGCATTAGCCCAACCTTTTTTTGAACAATTTCAATTTTTATACATCTATCTCCACACTTCTAGCAATCTACTTTTGAATTGGAGTCCTTCCTTTGCTAGCTGCCACTATTATTGCATTTTGCGTTGAAATGCGGCTCCCTTGTCAATCTTCTTTCCTCAAATATAAGTTTTTCTTCACTCTTCTTTCCTTAGATAGAAGTTTTTAGGTGATTTCAGCAAAATTAATATTTTTATTTCATATACTTTAAGATCGTCTTCATGTACTCATAGGAATGTGGAAGCAACAAGATGAACCTCAATGTTTATCCTCGTCTTCTATTTTTACTTTGATTATCTCCAGTTCAGAGATGGTGCTATTGAGAATATTCAGATGATTTGAGATTTTTGCACCGTCATCCATCCGCAATGTGTAAAATTCTCTTTCAGATATAATCGATTTGAGATGACTTTTTCTTGGTACAATGCCTCCTACCTTTCCCACAACTCCTTGGCATTTGGAATCTTATGCACATTTGCAAGAACATTCCTGGCTAGAATATGACATATTGAATTTACAGGCCTAAAACCTCCGCTCGAACTGGAATCGGGTCTCATCTTTTCTTTTAGAGTCTTGTGTAACCCACCCAGTGTCAATGCATGGTATAAGTCAAAGTAGATACTTTCATCAAACTTTTCCACCTCAAATATCATTGAATTTGAAAATCTTGATATACCTACTTGACACCCCTAACCCCTTGAATCTCACATTCACCCATAAAAAAAAAAAATAATAATAAATAAAAAATAATAATAATAAAATAAATAAATAAATAAATAAGTTGAGAAATAAGATGAAAAATAACAACAATCCACAATACAATACTTTACATCAAAACTCCAAAATTGAAAAAAAATCACAACCAACAGAGAGAAAAACATTGCTTTTTGAAAAAAAAAAATTAATCACACAAGCACTATCTCTCTCGCACCAAAACCAACATACTACTACAAATTTTTAATTAACTCACACATTTCTCTCAATTTTCTATATTAGAGAACTCAACTTTATACTAGAAAATACAATATATATATATATATATATATATATATTAAGGTGCGTTTAGTTGGTATAGTTGAAACCAACTCTCATGAATTTTTCAAATAGCCACAAAAAAAAAAAAAAAAAAAAAAAAAAAAAAAAGAACAAAACAAAAAAAACAAAAAAACCTCTCCAGCTTTATTTCAAAATCAATATTGAACCCATTTTTTAATTTTGGTACAAGTTACAACACATGTTCCTGCTATGAAAATCATGAAGAATAAGAGTAGTTCTAGAAATTGAAGTCATATCTAGATATACAAGACAGGGGAAGAAATGCTTCTTTGTATTTTCGAACTTTGTATTTTCGAACGTATTATAAAAGAAATATATGGAAGAACTAGAGATAATAATGTGCGACAATATGTAATAAAAAAAAAAAAAAAAAGAGAGAGTTGGTCTCCTGTGAAATTGCTAGATCTGTGCAACAATAATCGGATCCGGACTGATCCGGTAGCTACTAGAATGTTGTATAAATAAACAACCTTTAGATCCGTGCCAAAAAAAAAAAAAAAAATCTGGGGTAGGTTTGAGAACCCCCGATCTCATAGAGGATCTCCATCCATCTTACCATCAGGCTAGCCAAAGCATTTATGTAAATTTTGAAACTCTATTATCTTATATCAATATATTGAGGAGACTTACAAAAACATTAAAATGCTACTTAACTATTTTATTTTTTGAATGATTTACAATTACTTTAAAATATATATAAATTTTCTATTATATACCAATAAGCCGATGAAATATTGTTAATTTTTAAACAATTTTTTTTATATTATAGCATATGTTAGAAATAGTTAAATTTAACAAATTTTATATATTTATAATTCTTATCGTAATTGAAAAACTTGTAAAAGAAGATTAAAATTGTCTAACGTTCTGTGAGTGGTGAAAACTTGACATTCAAGATCTAAATTAATTTCATCAGTTTGTCTGTCATTTGCTTCTTGTTTGAACTTTATCATTATTTTGAATTTAATTACGTTATAATTAAAGAATAAATGTTGAGAATAATAATATGTTTCTAATAGCTTGTTTGGTTTTGATGTTGAGGCTTCATTTTGATAATTTTTTATTTAAAAATTTTAAACGTCACTCGTTATTAAATAAATTTTTTAAACTAAACAAACAATTCTATTATATTTCAAATAAATAAGTATCACATTTACGGTTGTTATCACTAGATGTGAGTTATACTTTTTAGTTAATCCAATAATATTTTTTAGCTAAACAAATAATACATTTTAGTTAAACAAGCAATATTGAACAATTTTTTTGTTTAATTTGAATTGAATCTATAATAATATAATAACAAAGTAGTCTAAAAGAAGAATTTATCATTTATTTAAAGTCAATAAATAAATATTACGAGTAATGCTTTTTAGTTAACCCAATAATATTTTTTTAAACTATTTTGTTATTACAATTACCACTCAACTATTTAATATTTTGAATCATTTACAATTACTATACAGTCTAGATAAATTACAATTGTAATCACTAATAGAAATAAAATTTTATATTTTTCTTCATTTCAATATAATTAAAAATAAAATTATTTACATAAAAATTTGATATATTATTTGGTCATAGGTATAAAAATTCATCCTATAAATTATTATTCCTTAAAATACTAAACTTCACACGTTATGATCGAATTTTTTTAATTAAAAGAATAATATTATTACATTTAAATAATATTACTCTATCTTTTAATAGTATTACTCATTTTCTTAAAATATATTAATTTGAAAGTAATATTAAAATATAAAATAACTAATTGTATCAAAAATTATAATTTTAGTAAGTTTTCTAAGAAATTATTAGGTAATATTTATTTATTTACTGTAAATAGATGATAAAATATCCCTTAAAATTCAAAACTTCACACGTTGTGATAGAATTTTTTTAATTAAACAAATAATATTATTACATTTAAATAATATTACTTTAGCTTTTAATAGTATTACTAATTTTCTTAAAATATATTAATTTGAAACTAATATTAAAATATAAATTGATTAATTCTATTAAAAATTAAAATTTTAGTAAGTTTTCTAAGAAATTATTATGTAATATTTATTTAATTACTGTAAATAGATGATAAAATTTTCTCTTAGACTACTTTTCTATTATATTAGTATAGATTCAATTCAAATTAAACTAAAAAACTATTCAATATTACTTGTTTAACTAAAAAATATTATTTATTTAGCTAAAAAGTATTATTGGGTTAACTAAAAAGTATTACTCGTAGTTTTTATTTATTGAGTGTAAATAGATGATAAATTCTGATGTATTATTACTTTTTTCAATTTAACAAATAAGTAGTAATATATTTTGAGTAAGAAAGTAATACATTTTGAATAAGAAAATAGTACCTTTTCAATAAGAAATTAATATTGTTAATATTCGACAAAAGCGAAAATCCTACACATCTTCATATTAACATATACACATCATTTTCCCACTATAAAATATATCATAAAATTTAACAAGCAATTATGTATATTTTTCCTTTTAAAAATAAGTTCTAATACCTTCTGAATCAGAAGGTAATACTTTTGAATAAGAAAGTAATACATTTTCAATAAGAAACTAATATTGTTAGCATTCGACAAAAGCAAGAATCTTAAACATCTTCAGATTAACAAATACACATCATCCCCCATACCTACCAAACTAGCCCTAAAAGTAGAAGGCATATACATATATATATATAGTAATATTTTACCATGCCTATTAAAATTAGTCAAACTGTTTTCTAATAAAAAAAATATAAAAATTATGTTTTGTACTCACATTTAAAGTTTATAAATAAATTTACCCCTCCCTCATCTTTCCTTCTCTCTCTCTTGCTCCCCTCGCTCTCCCTCTCTATTTCTCTTTTAGATGGTTTGAATAAAAATGTTCGTCGTATCACCACGTGAACCCCTTACACCTGTTATATGAGGTGGCAATAATGAATTGTCAAGTCTCATAATAACAACTTTGAAAGTGAGTTTTGTATGAATATTTTTCACCAACGAGAAAATACAGATATCATACAATTCCAGTAGGTTATCCTCCAAAAAGCGACCTCAATTAGCATTATCTAATTTTGGTGTCTTATGGTTTTCCTGGTATCGCATTGCCCATGTCTTCATTCCACGGTGTATAACAATTGATACTTTAATGCGTGGCAATACCTTAATTATTCCCTTTGGCATTGACTACGAGAAACAGTAAAAAAAAAGTATGCAAACGATAATATATGAACACAAGTAACATCAAAGTAAGTTGTTCCTAAAACAATATAAATATCATTAGATAATGTGGGGCAACGTGTGATTTTGACAAAGTAACATCAAAGTAAGGTTTGTCTCCATCAAGAAACGGGGAGTCATTCACATATCTTTTGGTACTCGTAATAACATGGTATTTTTCCTTGCTTATTTGGCTAACGTGACAATGTTACGTATATTGCTTATTTAATAATCATTTAAATAGACGAGGTAAGTAAGCAATTATTGTTACTGTTGACTATAAGACAACACACTTCATCTATTGCAAATATATAAAGTGTACTGTATGAGGGTGCTTGTAAGTAATTGAATACAAACTGCCATTGTTGTCGATTAGACATGACATTGTAGCTCTCAAAATAGATCAAGTTTTCTGCATGGGTGAGATTAACTAAGTGAGTAAAATTTTCACTTTGCCAATTAGACAACACATTGCAAATCTTGAGAATAGAGAAAGATTTCTGCATGGTGGTGACATGAACTAAGTGAGCATGAATTTAGTTAGCTTAGTTTTTTTTTCTTTATATTATATGTTTTGTTTGTTCATTTTTCTTGAAATTTAAAAAGTAGGAAATTAATAAAAATTAATATTAATCACATAATACATATTATAAACAAAATATGTCAATCATGGTCATCCTGGATAGTGCTAATGTATGTACTAAACCCATAAAAAGTAAGTGTCATATGAGACCTCTATACATATATTTCATCCTCCACAACTCCATTGTGAACTCATTTTTTTGTCGAATGCCCTCCAAAGTTCTGAGAGCTAGAAGGCCAAGTCAGACACCGTCAAGTTGGTCATAACAATGTTGCTTTTTGGCCAATGGAAAACTCCAGTATGTTGATGGTTGATGATTAGTACGTGTATCTCTATATCCAGAATAGTGCAATAGTAGTGGAATTCTGCGACGCAAGGGAATGGACACTGCTAAGTTCATTCCCAACATCTAATTTTTAAATCTATGGTGGAGAGTGTCATATTAAGGTGATACCTTTACTGACCAAATCAATCTTGACTGCGATCCAGTAACCCTTAAAATTTAATATTGTGAGGACCTGAACAGTTCCAGTAATATATAATGTTTTTCACTTATTTTTAACTATCAATACAAGTATAACCAAAAAACAATAATGCCAATGAATATAAAAGTACCTGATCAAGCTGACTCCAAGGTACAATGTTACCCCACATGAGTCTATCCTTGCGAACATAATCAATTAATACAATAATCCTTTCCCGGGGGATGTCCTCCATAATAAAGGAATTATATTCCATCCCAGCGGGGTCGTCTCTGTGGTGATCATCCCATATAAGTTGTACAATATCCTAGAAAAATGTTGCACAAATTAAACACACAACAACTAAAAAATATAATTATGAATGCAAAATTGAATGGTGATTGTAACTTACTGCGAAAGATAAGTCAATGATGTCAACCCTTCCAACGAAATCCAGATATGTTCTAATGTTAGCAATAAAAGAATTTGTTTGGAGAAGTGACATATAGACATTGATATTCTAGAAAAAAATGTAACACGTGTATTATGATAAAAAAATATAGTAATTTAAAATAGTATTGGAACTATGCAATATTAATGTATTTTCATGTAATGAAAAAAACTTTCATCTAAACCTAGAAATATTGAAGGGTCTTTAATCTCATTAAGCCAACTGGGCATAGAAGGCATCCTAGCCTCACGTTCCTCCTTTAATTTTTGTATAAGTTTAATAATACAAAGTTTGTATAAATTAATAACACACATATTCAAAAAGTTGATAAAAATAATGATATAATACTCACATGTTGGACAAGCTAAGGAAAATGTGATACTCCTCCATAGATGCATCAAGCCATCGAGTCTCGAACTTTCTGAATAGGCTCCAAAGTAGGCGCGAAGGAAATCTTGGTCGAACCAACTTGTACTCGGACAATGTCTCATACTTGCTATTTCCTCATCATCGTTTACAACAATGGAAGAAGTATTTGGAACTTTTGGAGAGGTAGCTAACACAGGTAGTGGGGTTGGAATAGAGGGATTCTCCGAAACACCTGCGTTAGATGTTGCTACAATGCCACCCATAGTATCTATAGGTGGAGTATAGAGATGTTCTGAAACACCGAAATCAGATGTTGCTGCAACACCACCCACATTATGTGGATGTGAAGTCAAAGATCACTCCGTATCCACAGACAATGCAAAATGTTGTGATGGTGCATCATTTGGCTCCGATGGAACCACAAGCCTCTGAGCTGCATCAAGAGCCACAACTGTACATGTGGGCATAGCATGTGTATGGTGTGTAGTAATAGGAGTATCAAAGAAGTGGTCCCAATCAATATCCACTCTACCACCAAACCCTTCACGAACCGTCTCAATAAATGAAAAAATATTCTTTATTAACTCCTTGATCATCTGTGGAAAATTCTCCTAAATTCTATCAATTTGCTTCCTTGAAACATCAATCTCTTTTTGAATTTTAGTAATTGAGGCATCCAGCAAAGCGCGAATATCCTCAAAATTATGTGACACAAAACCTTGTCTATTATTCTCAGAACTCGGAGGTTCAGGTCTAGGATCAACTTGGTGGAGATCATCTCTCTTAGAATGGTGACTTGAATCTCTAGCCTTAAAAGCAGATGAATGGCCCATCGATCTCCAATGGTCATCATGAAGTGGCTCCAGAGGTGGAGCAGATGTGTCACTTATGTTAAGATTTGAACGTGTCAAATTGATTTAGAAGATATGTTTTGTCGGTTTCTTCCATGTTGAAAGATACAGATAAGATTACAAGATTGGGCATCAAGCAATATCCCCACAAAATAGGAAAGCAGTTGAAGACCGAGTCAAAATTCTATCCTGGTGAGGAGATGGTTGAGAAAATAAAGGAGAAGAGGAGAAAGGCATTACACGAACGTGGGGTAGTGGAAGAAGGAGAGAAAGGAAACTGAAGCGCTCTATAAATACAAAGAAGGAAGAAAGAAGAAGATATGCACTGATCGAGATTACATCTGTCTGTATAACAGAGACGTATGTTACTAAGAAAGTTGTCGTCACTCTGACTCCAACATCTTGCACTATTCAACGATAGATTACTTTAATCTTGTTGATGTCGATTTTTCAACAGAGAGTTCGAGTGATACACTATTTCTTTAAATTTACTTTCTTAGTTAGTTTAGTTGACTTGAAATTCATATTGGATTTCAAGTACGTTAAGAATCGTTTGAAGAGATACACAATTCCTTTTTGTAATTCACTTTATATTAGTGGATAATTTTCGCTCTGTTGGTTTCACAAGTCATTCTTGACTTGTGAATATTTTATTTCGGGTTACTCTCATCTATTTCCATCTGGCGACGCACTTTCAAGTGGTATCAGAGCTATCACTTGATACACTAAATGTGGTTCTGGAGTTTTGGTGCTACAATGGAAATTATGAGTCTTCCACGTTCTCCGGTTCTTTCTAAAGAAAATTTTGACGATATTCAATGCCGAGCCTGCAGAGGATTTGGCCACTATGCAAACGAATGTGCTAACATACTTCGGAGACATGGAAAGTCAATGTGGATATCTCTCAATGAAGAAGAAATTGATGAAATGCATCCAATAGAAGAAGAAATCAAAACCGCTGCGCTGCTAACATCAATCCACAAATTTTCTGATGATGAGGAGATACTTACCCCCTCAAGTTCGAAGACTGCATCCGACAGGTACAATTCTTTTTCCAATTCTGATTTTAACTATTTTAATGGTTGCATAAGTGATGCAAAATTAATTGAGGGAGAAGAAGATGATCGAATACTCAAAGAAATTCAAGCTGTTCAAGATGAACTTCTCAAAAATTTGGAATTAAGACAGCAAGAAGCAGAAAGTATGTGCAAAGAAAATGAAGAACTCAAGAGGATGATTGCAAAGCTGGATGTTTCTCTTACAAAGAAGGATGTTGAATTGAGTAAACTCAAGATCGAACTTCAAGTTACGAATGAAAAATTCAAAAAATTGAATACAGGTACTTCTAAGCCCGATGAAATTTTGACTGTAGGAAATATAGCCAATTCTGGATTAGTTTATCACAAAACTGCTGCTGCTTTGTCAACTAATTTATTTTGTGATCAAAATCCTATCATTTTGTTAAAGAAAGTGGAAAAGAACTGTAAAAAACAGATACAGAAAAAATGACCTAAAGAAAAAGAAAATTTGTCTGTCATTACTACTTCAAACCTGGGCATGTACGACCCTACTGTCAAAAATTGAAAACTGAACTGTCGCTACATGTTGCCATGAACGTTGCACAACATTCGTCACAACATCATGAAACAGAAAACTACAACCGTCTGTCAAAATCTAAAATGGGTCTGTAAACCAAGTTTTACCTGTAATGTAGTATTCACTGCTCTTAAGACTAACCATTCAGAATCCTGGTATTTCGATAGTGGTTACTCAAGATACATGACAGGTTCAATAAGATATCTTACCAACTATAAATCATTCCAAGGAGGTACAGTAAGGTATGGTGGAGGAGCTCAAGGAAATATCGTAGGAAAAGGAACCCTCTCTGTAGATGGTTTTTCTAACCTTCGAAATGTTCTGCATGTGGACAGATTAATGGCCAATCTCATCAGCATAAGTCAATTGTGTGACGATGAACTACAGGTAAAATTTAACAAAGACAAATGTGAAGTATTTGACTCAACCAATGTTTGTGTAATGACAGGAAAAAGGTCAAGCGACAATTGCTATCTTGTTGGAAAGAATCTGACTTGTAATACTACACAGACAGACAAAACAATTATTTGGCACCAAAAGCTGGGACACGCAAACCTTAGAAACATTGACAGATTAATAAGACTAAATGCCGTAAAAGGTTTGCCCAAACTTGAGAAAGGTAAGCAGATTGTGTGTGGAGAATGTAAAAAAGGTAAACAAACTCGAGCCTCTCATAAACACATGAAGTTTATAGGTACTACTCGAAACTTTGAACTGATCCATATGGACCTCATGGGTCCAATCGAAATTGAAAGTTTAGGTGGTAAAAGGTATTCATATGTTTTAGTTGATGATTTTCCCGATATACTTGGATAAATTTTCTTAGAGAAAAATCTAAAACATTTGATGTGTTTAGAAAACTGCATGCTAGGTTAAAAAATGTGAATGGTTCTTGCATATCACGTATAAGGTTAGATCATGGTAGAGAATTCGAAAACTCATTATTTTCGATTTTTTGTGATAAACTAGGCATCATACATGAATTTTCTGCCCCTAAGACGCCTCAACAGAACGGTGTAGCTAAAAGAAAAAATAGAACTTTGCAAGAAATGGCTCGTGTAATGATTAGTTCAAAAACCATGTCTAAAAAATTTTGGGCTGAAGCCCTAAATAATGCTTGTCATATCCCAAATTGCGTTTTTCTAAGACCCGGCACACATATGACTCCACATGAAACATTAAATGGGCGTAAGCCAAATTTGAAATACTTTCATGTTTTTGGATGTCTTTGCTATGTTCTGAATGATCATGATAAATTCACAAAATTTAATTCTGAAAGCGACAAAGGATTATTTCTCGGATATGATCTTAATAGTCACACTTATCGAGTATTTAATCTTAGAACAAAAACCATTCAGGAATATGTAAATGTTGTATTTGATGATTTTTTTGATCTGGCAGGAAAAATAGAAGAAGACAATACTAACACTTATCTGGAACCCAGACAAGTCGCACAAACTGAACAGAAGTCGATTCTGAGTGGAACAAAATGTTGAACCACACTCGGAACCAACATTACCTTTGGATCCAAAAACATAAACGAGCCACTAATATCAAAAGACACCACCACTCAGCAGATTGAAAGAAGAGATCCACCAGGAAGTATAAGGAAAAACCACCCAATCACACAAGTAATCGGAGATGTCCATGAAGGAATTACAACTCGACGGAAGGAACCTGTCAATTACAGAGATATGGTGAAATAGAGCTCTGACACCATTTTCATATCTCAAAGCAAATATGCTCGCAACCTTGTTCAAAGATTTGATCTGGAAAATGCCAAGCACATGAAAACGCCAATGGGATCGACTTAGAAGCTCTGCACCGACGATGTTGGACAAAATATTGATCCAATATTATACAGATCGATGATAGGCAGTCTGCTATATTTGACAACAAGCCGTCCAGATATCAAGTACAACACCTGCGTTTGTGCTCGCTACCAGGCGTGCCCTAAAGAAAGTCATCTAAAAGCTGTTAAAAGAATAATCAGGTATGTTGCTGGAACTTCTAACTTAGGAATCTGGTATTCTAAGCACACAAACACGAACTTGGTAGGATTTAGTGACTCTGACTGGGCAGAGGATATTGATGACCGGAAGAGTACTAGTGGGGGGATGTTTCTTTCTAGGAAATAACCTAGTCTCCTGGCACAGCCAAAAACAGAACTGTGTCTCCCTCTCTACTGCTGAATCTGAATATGTAGCAGTAGGAGGGTGTTACACACAATTATTGTGGCTCAAACAAATGCTAGAAGACTATGGTTATCCTAGTGATACTCTTGTTGTTTTCTGTGACAACTCTAGTGCAATTAATATCTCAAAAAATCCTGTTCAACACTCATGCACTAAACATATAGACATTCGTCATCACTTTATTTGAGATTTGGTAGAAAAAGATCTTATTCAATTAGAATACGTTAATATTGAGAGTCAAATAGCAGATATATTTACCAAAGCTCTTGATTTTGAGAGATTCTCCAATCTTAGGAAGTCTCTTGGCCTATGTCTTATGTGAAAAATACTCCATCCAATCTGTACATAAATCTATAAATACAAAATACATATATATTCTACCTCTATGACTCCTTTGGCAAAAAAAAAAAGGGAGGGGGGGATTTTAGGCTAAGAATACTCATCAACAAGAGTAACTTGGGGGGCACGGCGCTCGCTACGATGATGCTACATTGTAAAATACTGATGAGTTGAATAATTCATGAAATACTTGAGTAACTAGGGGCACGGCGTTCGCTACGACGATGTTCTCTACGTCAAAAGAGTGTTTTTGAATTATTCTTCCAACCTCACATCATAAAGTACCTTGGGGGGCACGGCGTTCGCTGCAACAATTCTACCTTGAAAAATACATGAGAACTTGGAATTCTTACCTACTATTCGCAAAAAAAAAAATGCCAAAGTTGGGAGTCAAAACTCAAAGCCTGATCTGATCCCATGAATAATATTCTCCCAAATACACCCTCTGAAAGAAATTCAATTCTGCTGTTTAAAATCGGTATAGGTGTATTTTTTTTGAAAAAGATTCTGCTTCTTTAAAAATTTTTGGATAAGTGTTAGTGGATGTAAGTTGAATTGGTGATAGTTGAGATTTTCGCGCCCTGGATTATCATCAGGCATCCCCTACTTCACGTCTTCCTTAACTGTCACAACACTGCACAAGAAAAGAAAGCCCATGCCTTCTTTAAACACACAGTCACCGTGCACTGAATAAATGCTTCCTTCTTCATTTTTGACTTCATCACTTTCCTCACTAATCTATGTTCCCTGTTCAACTTGGCTTCAATGGCGGACGAGGCTTCTCGAAGGATTCTCGCCCAAATTCTGGAGCTCCTCGCCCAGGTCACCGCCGCTAGAGTATCTCCCGACAGATGGTCACGAAATGAAAATTTTCATTCCCAGCTTCCCGCCTGTCCTCCTTGTTCTCTGTCCTTCACAAGGGATTTCAGCCCACCTCCACAGATGTGTTCTCCAAATCTCCCATAATTTTAACAGTCCATCCAGGATTCCTCCAAGGAGATCGACGTTGTGACCTGCCCTAGCTGTCTGACGTTCCATCCGGTTCAACTAATCTAGTCCCGCCAGCAGCTGACCCCATCTTTATTTTTTGTAAATTTATCGTATAACAGGTCCGGGCTCTGGATGACCAGATTAAACACCTTCTTGCCATACGAGATGCCCTTTCTTCCCAATTAGGGGAGAAATGTTGTTGCTGATGCTGCCGATGATGCTGATGATGCTGATGCTGCTGATGAAACCGCAAGTGACGATAATGGACGCAGTTGAAGGGACTATGTGATAGTATGGGTACATTTGTTTTTGTTGGGTACATCGGTGTTTGACTTTTGATTTTGTTTATCCTGCTATGCTTTTTGGCTGCTTTGAGGAACTTATGTTGATATATGATGCTTCATATTTGGTTGCTGCTGCCAATGATTATGCCTCTTTGATTGCGCTTACGGAAATAGTTATGTTGATATATAATGTTTGATATTTGCTTGCTGCTCCCAATGAGCAAGTTGCCAATGCTTATGCCTCTTCAATTGTGTTTATGGAAATAATTATGCTAGACTGATTGATGTTTTGATGTTTATGCATGGCATGCTGATTTGAATTGAAAGGCTAGCTTGACACTGATGTAGACATGCTGAGATTTTTGCTTACAATGTTGATGCAAAATTATGCGTGGAATCTGAAGTAGATGGAATCTGAAGTAGATATGTCTTCTTGTGCATTTTGATGCTTGTCCTATATTGGACACATGTTAAGGGGGAGTTTAAATTTAGGGGGAGAACATGTTGCTGCATTTAGGAAAGAAGAAGGACATGATTATTGGTACTACTTTGATTTGTCCAGAAAATTTATTTTGGAGATAATCTTGGGATAGTTGTGTACTAGTTAACTCGGTGTTGATTTCTGGTGTGACTATGATTTTTGTTGGATAATTCTAGATATTACTATGTGCTGCAATGGTATTAAATGTCAAGTATGTAGGAGGAGTTTGCATTAAGGGGGAGTTTTACAGGATTAACAATGCTAATATATTTGCTGGGTAAAACTTTCTTTATATTGTGTCCTGTGTTCTAATTTAGATTCTCAAGTATTGAGGAATTGTGAAGAAAGCCAAAAGGTGGAGATGATGAAGATGGAGATGAAGATGATGCCGAAGGTAGAGATAATGCTCATGATGCTCCCGAAGAACATGAATAGCTGCTGATTTGTTGATGCTGCTGCTGTGCTGTGTTGCTGCTGATGTTGAGGCTGTGCTACTATAGATGCTGATTTGTTGATGCTGCTGATGTTGAGGTTGTGCTGCTGCAGATGCTGATGCTGAGGTTGTGCTGCTGTTGTGCTGTGCTACAGCTGTTTGCTACCGTGCTGTTGTGATAAGCTGTTTTGTTGCTCCTCTGGTCTTGGTTGCTGAATCGAATGAGTAGCTGCTGATTTGCTGTTGCTGCTGTTGTGCTGAATTTGTTGACATGCTGCTATGTTGCTGCTGCTATACTGGAAGGGAGAGTCTTGAAGAAATAGGAAGTTTGAAGTTAGGGGGAGAAAAATATTGGACTCTTGGATACAGGGTGAGATAACTACATGTGCAAAATCTGATCTTTTGAATAATTGCTGTCTTCAACATGAAAATTTGGGAATTGGGAAGAAAGGCAAAAAGGGGGAGATTGTTAAGATTTGAACGTATCAAATTGATTTAGAAGATATATTTTTCCGGTTTCTTCCACGTTGAAAGATACAGATAAGATTCACAAGATTGGGCATCAAGCAATATCCCCACAAAATAGGAAAGCAATTGAAGACCGAGTCAAAATTCTATCCTGGTGAGGAGATGGTTGAGAAAATAAAGGAGAAGTGGAGAAAGGCATTACACGAACGTGGGGCAGTGGAAGAAGGGGAGAAAGGAAACTAAAGCACTCTATAAATACAACGAAGGAAGAAAGAAGAAGATATGCACTGATCGAGATTACATCTGTCTGTATAACAGAGACGTATGTTACTAAGAAAGTTGTCGACACTCTGACTCCAACATCCTGCACTGTTCAGCAACAGATTACTTTAATCTTGTTGCTGAGGATTTTTTAACAGAGAGTTCAAGTGATACACTTTTTCTTTAAGTTTACTTTCTTAGTTAGTTTAGTCGACTTGAAATTCATATTGAATTTCAAGTACGTTAAGAATCGTTTGAAGAGATACACGATTCCTTTTGTAATTCACTTTATATTAGTAGATAATTTTCGCCCTGTTGGCTTCACAAGTCATTCTTGACTTGTGAATATTTTATTTTGGGTCACTCTCGTCTATTTCCATTCAGCACCGTACTTTCAACTTACATGACGATCCAATCGATCTCTAACTGCACGATTCGACCTCTAATGATACGGCTAGGTAACAACGCTGACAACTCGGACTTGAAATTTGATGTTCCGTGTTTGTACACCATACCAATACACAAGTCAACATCTAAAGACTGCCAATAAATCTCCTCCCGTTTCTCTTAATATTCAGAGACATTTGAACCTACCTTAGAGAAACGGGGGGATATTATTAGCAGTCTATAGAAGCTAACTTACGTACTATATTCAATATAAATACATAACGTCAAATTTCAAGCGCAAGTTATCAGCATCATTACCTAGCCACGTTGTTATAGGCTGATATAGATTATGCAGTTAGTGGTCGATCAGATCTTCATGTAAGTGATGCATCTGCATCACCTCTGATGCCATGTCATGACGATCATGATCATGATCATGTGAGGAGGTGACCAATGGGCCATTCCTCTGCTTCTACAGCTAAAGATTCGAGTCACCATTCTGACAGAGATGATCCCTACCGAGTTGATCCTAGACCTGCACCTCCGAAGTCTGAGAATAAAAGGCAATATTTTGTCACATAATTTGGAGGATATTCAGGCTATGTTGGGTGCCATAACTGCTAAAATTCGAAAGGAAATTCATGTTTTAGTAAAGTGAATTAATAAATTTGAGGAGAATTTGCCAAACATGATCGAGGAGTCAATAAAGAATATTTTTCCATTTGTTAAGACGGGTCATGGGGGGCTTGGTGGTAGATTGGATGCTGATTGTTGCCACTTCTTTTATACCCCTATTACTGCACACCATACATGTGCTAGACCCACATGTATAGTGGTGGTTCCTGATGTAGCTCAGAGGATTGTGGTTCCATCGAAGACGAATGATTCACCATCACATCATTCAGCATCGACTGTGGATATAGAGCGACCCTCGACTTTACATCGACATAATGTGGGTGGTGTTGCACAGCATTTGATATAGGTGTTCCAGAGTGTCCCTCTACTCCACCTGTAGATACTGTGGGTAGATTGTAACAGCATCTGACGCAAGTGTGTCGGAGCGTCCCTCTACTCCAATCCCAGTGCATGTGCCTGCTACCTCTCCAAGAACTACGGATACTCCTTCCATTGTTGTAGACGATGATGAGGAAATAGACTTAGCAAGTATGAGACATCGTTCGAGTACAAGTTGGTCCGACAAATATTTTCTTTATGCGTACTCCACAGCCCATTCAGAAAGTTTGAGACTCGGCGACTTGATGCATCAATGGAGTAGTATTGCATTTTCCTTAGCTCGTTCAACATGTGAGTATTATTTCTTTATTTTTATTAAATTTCTAAATATGTGTCATATTAATATATACAAACTTTGAATTATTAAATTTCTATGAAAATTACTTGAGGAATGTGGGGTTGGGATATCTTATAGGCCCAGTCTAGTTTAAGGAGATAAAGGACCCTTCAGTATATCTTGGTTCAAATGTAAGTTTTTTTCATTACATGAAAATACATTATATTGAATAATTCCAATGTTGTTTTAAATTTTTTTTCTTTTTTATCATAATGCTTGTGTTATATTTTTTTGTAGCATATCACTACGTATATGTCACTTCTCCATATGGATGCTTCTATTGCTAACATTAGAACACATATGGATTTCATTAGAAGGCTTGGCATCGTTGACTCATATTTCGCAATAAGTTACAGTCACCATTACATTTTGCATTCATAATTATATTTTTTAGTCGTTATATATTTAATTTGTGCAATATTTTTTTAGGATATTGTGCAGCTTATATAGGATGCACCACAAAGACGACTCCACTGGGACATAATATAATTCCTCTATTATGAAGGACATCCCCAATTAAAGGCTTACAGTCTTAATTGATCATGTTCGCAGGGATAGGCTTACATGTGTGAGTTTGAATAGATGCAAATTTTAGTTGTTCCTTTTTTTTTTTTTTTTTACATTGTCTAGTTTGTATATGAGATTATATAAATATTTTAAGTTCTCAATGAGAAACAAATCTAACCTAGTGGTAAAGGTGTATGGTGGAGTAAAATGCATTCGAGAGGCTATGTGCTGGAATTCCAACATCTAGCATCTTGCTTCCAATCCATTGGATTTTGTTACTGTATTTGATAAAGCCAGTAAAATGCGCTGGAGAGGCGTGAATGTAAGGAAAGCAGGCTCCAGCACTGCGCTGGAGCCTGCGATATTGTGCCGCAACCAATTTTTTTATAAATAAACTGATGTATAATTGACGCAGACCAAAGTCTGCATCACTTCTTTTCCTTTTTTTTTTTTTTAATTCTGTTTTATTAGTTTTTTGTATTTAATAATAAATTTTTGTTTTATTATTAATTTAATTTAATTAATTTTAAGAGTATTTTAATTAAATATGATAAAAAAAAAGATGTAATTTCAAATAGAAATAAAAATAATACAATAATTTTTTCTTTTACAATTAATTTGGTTTAATTAATTTTAAGATTATTTTAATTAAATCTGATAAAAAATAATAAAAAGATGTAATTTTAATTATAAATAATAATCATACAATAAAATTTTAAATACTACACATACAATTATTATTCTACCATAAAAATTAAAAAAAAATAGATAAAAATACAAACAGACAAAACATACAATTACTACTAAAAATTATAAAGTTACATACAAAATATAAAATTACACAACATAAGTAAAAACACAATTACTTACTAAATAGAAAATACATATGATACTAAATTAATAACCTAATTTTTATAATCAGAAAGACAACCTCCAGACCCTCCAATGTCTGAATTTTTTTTCCAAACACATTAAATGTATTCGGAAGTGGATTTGCTGGCTCGGCTTGTGTCCTCCTCTGCAGAATGTTTTGCTGCTCCAACTTCAAATATTCATGTAATGCAGGATTAGCAACAGTGTATAAATTCATCCTTACAGTTGTGTTCTCCTCTTTGATCCTTTCCCATTCATTGTTCATCGTTATCTCACGATCTTTCAACTCAAGTTCACGAGCTTTTAGCTCATTCTCACGAACTTTTCTTGAGACTGCGCTTGCTAATAATTCTCTAAGTGAGGCATTTTCTTGTTTTATCATTTGTACAAAATCATCATCATCTTCTTTTTGTTTCTTTTTAAGTTTTGATTTTTTACCCCTCGGGTCTTTTTGACGAAGAACCACCAGCACTGCTAATGTTTTCGTCATTTAAATCAATAGAAAACGAAGACAAAGAAGGATTAGGGGAAAGAGGGGACTCTGAAAAATTTTCTGCAGTTAGCTCTTCAGCTGGCATAAACGATCGAATTTGAACCCAACCTCATATCCTTTCACCGACCTCATAGTCTCATTTGCACACTCCAACTGCATAATAAAGAAATAATATTGAAATCAAAATATTATATTTGACAAATGAAAACATAAAATATAAATAGCAACTTACAATTGTTTTTTTGCTTGCACTACTAAGATTCAGCAGCTCAATTTGTTGCACACACTCGTTGAATTTTCTCACATGTTTGAGAATGGTCTGCATGCAATATTGCAATGATCGTTGGTTACGATCTTGCATCCCGGTGCTTGGTTTATCGGAGTTGTATTTTTCTGTAACACGACTCCAAAATAGATCTTTTGATTGGTTTATTCCCACAATTGGATCTTGTGAGATTTCAAGATAGACACCAGCAAGGTGTCGATCTTCAGCTGAAGTGTAGTTGGTGGTGCGTGGCTTAGACATTTGAGAGAAGAAAACAAAACATGTTGTAGATAAGAAGAAGTTGGAGAAGTTTGTGAGAAAAGGAGTTGGAGAAGTTTGTGAGAAATGTTATGTGGTATGACGCCTATTTATAGAAATTCGTAGAAAATCAGATAATAATCTAACGATTGAGATTTAAAGATCAAAATAATCTAACGGTCAGAGTTGAATACACATGGATTGTGCTTGTTGCAACTCTCTGTGTTTTAAGACTTTGAATGAACGGCTCAGTTAAAAGTTGTTGTGGGTTATCAATGACTAATATTGAAAGCACAAAGATTGTGCTTTCTGCAACTATGATTTCAATTCAGACATGTGGTGAATGGTTGAGATTTAAAGATGACAATAATCTAACGATCGTAGTTGAAAACACGAGGATTGTGCTTGTTTGTGGCTTTTTCGACTTAAGTGGAGGGTTGAGATTAAATGTTGTAGTAGGATATCAATGGCTATTGTTCTGAACACAAAGATTGTGTTTTTTTGAATAATATGCAGATCATTATATAATGAGCACATACTCCACCCATTTTCTTCACATCAATCTTTCTTATCCTCAATTTGTTTAGTCATTTTCTTCGTTAATAATATTTTTTCTATTCTGCTCTGATTGTCTCTAAAAAAATGAATTTTCACTCTGCTGGTCCTTCAGCTATTTCTTCTATTCCTTCAAGTTTATATGATGATGAACATCAACAATTGATTGATAGTGATTATTCCGACGTGGAGCAACATGCGATTGTTCAACAAATATATAGTAACAATCGTATGTTAGCTGCATATCGGCGTCGAAGGGCTGAACCCATTCATGGAGGCTCAGTTCCGGGTCGCAGGACAATATATCGTGATCGTGAAGCAGCAGCTCAAAATCTTTTCAGAGACTACTTTTCTGAAACTCCAACGTTTAATGAGGATCAGTTTCGTCGATGTTATTGAATGTCACGAAATCTATTTCTTCGTATTGTTCATGCAGTAAACAATCATGATGGATACTTTGTGCAGCGAAGAAATGCAGTTGGGCAGCTTGGTTTGTCTACACTCCAAAAAGCAACTGCAACATTCCAAATGTTAGCATATGCAATTCCAGCGGATGCAACTGACGAGTATATCAAAATTGGAGAGTCTACTGCAATTGAAGGTGTCAAACGTTTTTGCAGTGCTATTGTGGAGATATTTGGGGGAGAATATCTAAGATCTCCTACCGCTAATGATGTTGCAAGGTTACTTCATATTGGTCAGTAATGTGGCTTTCCAGGAATATTGGGAAGTTTGGTTGTATGCATTGGAAGTGGAAAAATTGTCCGACGGCATGGGCAGGACAATATGCTGGTCGAAGTGGATCTCCAGCAATTATTCTTGAAGCTGTGGCTGATTATGATTTGTGGATCTGGCATGCTTATTTCGGGATGTCAGGATCCAACAATGATATTAATGTGTTGGAGACGTCCCACCTTTTCTCTAACCTGGCTAAAGGTATTGCTCCTCCTGCACGTTATGTTATTCAAGGAAAGGAGTACAACATGGAGTATTATTTGGCTGATAGTATATATCTTAAATGGGCAACTCTTGTGCAAACAATTCATGCACCAAATGGTCCAAAAAAGAAATATTTTGCAAAGAAACAAGAAGCATGCAGAAAGGATGTGGAACGTGCATTTGGAGTCCTCCAAAGTCGATTTGCAATAGTGGCAAATCCAACACATTTTTGGAGTAAAATTGATTTGAAAGATATTATGACTGCTTGCATAATAATCCATAATATGATAATTGAGGATGAACGAAAACTTGATGCTCTAATCGGAAAAGCAAGAGAAGCGCCAGCTCTAGAAGTCGAACTTGTTGAAAATGAAAACACGCATTTTCAAAAATTTCTAGCTCGATTTAGACAAATTAGAGATGTGGAAGCTCATTTCGTACTTTGAAATGCATTAATTGAGCATTTGTGGGCAGAATATTTTAATTCGAAAATTTAATCTTGTAAACGTGTATTTTTATTGTACTATTATTATGAAGTTCAATTTTAATTTTGCATTATTATTGCTTGATATTATATGTATTTTTTATATATAATTAATTTTATAGATAAAAAATTAAAATATTACATAAAAAAATTATTTTTAATATATTATGTATTATGTATTTAACAAATATGAAGTTTTTTTAAATATAGATTAAAAATAAATAAATAATAAGGAATATTATTGGAATATTTTTTTTAGTGCAGAAAGTAGTGCATACTGCTGGAGATGGAATGCAGATTTTGTTGTAAAATAGTGCAAAATCTGCACTAGAGTTGTGCTGACAACTGGAGATGACCTTAGAGAAGTTAGAGATCTTAGCGTGAAGTTCAACCAATAAAAATTTAACTAATGTATAAATATGAATAGTTCTCTTATGAAATATAAGATAAAAGTAGTTTTAGTTTATATCTCTTAATTTTCAATATGATATCAAGAGCAGGTGAATAACAGTTTTTTGTTTCTTTTATCACCGAAAATTGTGGCTTCTTCGGTGTCATCTCTCTCTTTACAAACGTTTACAACTCTTACTCTTCGTTTAGATGATTCCAATTACAACTACTGAAGAGCTCAAGTGTTATCTACTGTTAGTGAACAGGATTTTGATGGTTACCCTCTCCCATGTTGTTAATCCTGAATATCAAATATGGATTTACAAGGATCAATTTCTCCTTAGCTGGATTTTGGCTTCAATTTGTGAGTCCATGCATGGACATGTCACTAGGTGCAAATCTGCTTATGATCTATGGTCTACTCTTGAAGGACTGTTTCGTACTCAATCCAAGGCAATGGTGTTGGATATGAAATTACAGCTTCAGACTCTAAAGAAAGGTGCATTGTCAATTGATGAGTATATCCTGCGAATGAGGTCAATTGCAGATGATTTAATGGTTGCTGGACAAATAATCAATGATAACGATCTCTCTTTATATTTTATTTGGTTTAGGACCTGAGAATGAATCGGTGATTGTTAATCTTACTGCTCGATCAGACCCCATTCCTCTTTCTGAGGTACAATTTTCTCACACACATGAGAAGTGGTTAAAGCACCAAAGCACATTTTTAACTCTTGAGTCGTCCTTGCTACTGTTTGCTAATATTATTGTTAGATATCCTTCTCGTAGTTATACTTGGCCTAAATATTCTAATATATTGAGTACGTTGCTTTGATGAAAACAATAATTGGAAGTTGGTGCCTTAGATTCTAACATGTGTATATGGTTCAACCTGAAGGTTATGTTATCCTAATTATGTTTGTAAATTGAGGAAAGCTCTTCATGGGCTGAGGAAAGCTCCTAAAATTGGTAAGAGAAACTCAAATTTGTTTTGCGCACTTGGGGACTATCAACTTCTTATTTTGATACTAGTGAAAATTTGGTTTGCGATTGAATCTCCTTCTGTTATCTGGTGTGAGCAGTCAACTTTAGCCAGTTAAATAGTTAGAGATATTAGTTTGAAGCTCAATCAATTATAACCAAACTGATATATCAATAAATATGAATAGTTCCCTCATGAAAATATTCTCAATGTATATTTCTTAATTTTGAACATATTTCAACTTTCTTTCAATTATACATATGATTAATTTAATAGATAAGTAATTGATGGGTCGAATCGACCTAATTATATGAACAGAACTGTTTATTTTTTAATTGACAAATCTTATAAACGGGGACCAATCAATAAATCAGTCTTATTTATGGAGACCAATCAATCAAATAGCCTTATTTAGAAGGAAGAGAGTACATATTAATTGATGACGAACATTTCTAACAGTATAGTTACGCGTGATGGTGTAATATCTACGAAAAGATATTCTGCTGCTACAACTACTCAAATTACTCCACAACGGTAGGCGGGTCCCCACCTGATTACTTCCTGTAATCATTTCTAGGTTTCTAGAACTTTTTCTCTTCGCATATACCAAGAGCACATATAATAATAATACTTTTTTTTTTTTATATACATATACAAACAAATATATACACATCTTCTGCGAAGCTCCTGTTGTATAGGCTGGCCATTGGAATTACGCGGTCGACGCCCCCTGATGCATCGGAACACCTTCTCCTCCTGCTTCAATCAGGTGATAACCAACAAACTGGAAACCAAATATTACCCTTCCTTCTCCTGCGGTTTCGTCTACTCTCTGTGATTTACTTCGTGTTTTTCTTCCTGTTCTTTTGTTTTTTGTTTGTTTGCTTTTGAATTTTATGATTGTTTGGAATTTCTGTTTTTGAATTAGTTTTTGCCAAATTCGGTTAGAATTCATTGCAGTAGCATTTTCTCATGGATCTATATGAAGAAGCAATTGCTAACATAGGAACATGACCCGAGTGGACAAAATGATTCATGATCTGGTTTCGAATTTAGATTTGTGAATTTGAAAGATTGTTTGATTGTATATATGAATCCAACATTAGCGATGGTAGCCTGATGAGTTGGTTCGAGTATTCTTGCTTTAGCATGCATTTTTGAGATATTACAGAATACACGACAAAGTATAGGGACAAAACTCACACCATATTTCGACTTTGAAAGGAAACAAGTGCATTATTCTTTTCTGGTGTTTGGCTAAATCTAGTATGGTAGATAGTTGCTCAGTAGGAAGGGTGTGCTTTGCATTTTTTGTAGTATTCAGTGAACTTGATTGACATTGAAAGGAAATTTCTTTTGCATCTTTAAGAGGTTCAGTGTTTTGAGATGCTAAGTATTACCACAAGTAATATACCTGACGAAGAAGTTGTTCAAAAATTTGTCTTACTATGAAACCCATTGATTAGTACCAATGTCTGCATAACATGTAATATCACACACCAAAGGTATACTCACTGCTTATATTGTGTTTTTTAAGATTCCTTTATATGTGTGTGTGTGTGTGTGTTTTGGTGGGTGGAGAGAGGGGTAGCTTATCTGCTTAAGAAGATCTAAAACTGAACTGCAGAAAATAAATTCCCATTTTTAGGCTGATTAGAGTATTATTTTCTTAACTAAAAGGAATACTTTTCTCCATGTTAGTTAGTTAATTAAGATGCCCTCACAATAACGGAAGCTTTGAAATTTATTTGTTCATATCCTGCAAGATGTTTATGATTTTGCAATTTTAAGGTAGATGCTGATTTGGTACAGATGTGAGCCATGTACAATCTTTTATGGGTCTTACAGCTATTCTCTCCCCCCCCCCCCTCTCGAAGGAACTCAAAGGGAAGGATATCTTGAACGGATAGGAGATCTTTATCTTGCACCTGTGTTGTGGCCGGAGGATTAAAGAGTTAACAAATAAGCATGGAGATTAATCAGTCCCTCCAATCTACTAAGTCGTTAAAGCATTTCCCATTGACTCCTTATAGGATTTTTAGGGGTCTGCTATGTTTAGCAGTTTACCTATCAACTGCATTTATGTTCCTAGTGTATTTTGTACCCCCAGCTGCTGTTATCTTGCGCCTGTTCAGTGTTCATTACAGTAGGAAATCTGTATCCTTCTTATTTGGTCTATGGCTTGGTCTATGGCCATTCTTGTTTGAAAAAATAAATCAAACTAGAGTTATCTTTTCTGGTGACGTAGTTCCAGTAGAACAGCGTGTTTTGATTATCACCAACCACAGAACAGAGGTTGATTGGATGTATCTGTGGAATCTTGCGTTACGGAAAGGTTGCTTGGGATATATCAAGTATGTTCTCAAGAGTAGCTTGATGAAACTGCCAATTTTTGGCTGGGGATTTCACATTTTAGAGTTCATCCCTGTGGAGAGAAAATGGGAAGTTGATGAACCAGTAATGCGGAAAATGCTTTCAACATGTACCAATCCTCATGATCCACTGTGGCTTGCTGTGTTCCCTGAAGGAACTGACTATACGTAACGCCTCTTGCCCTCTTCTTAACTTCAAAATTCCTTGCTCTTAAAGATTGTTTATGCTTCTTTTTTATTATTACTATTATTTTTATTATTATTTAGATAGGAAAAAAGCTTTCTTCAATTTTCCAGTTATTGTACTTATTTACAAAATATCCCTAGTTAATACTGTGATTATGCATAATTAAATGGGTTTAAATGTGACATTCAATATGATTTCTGTCTACTGGAAGAACTGTATTCTCTTAAGAAGATAATAATAATAATATGTATGATATACAGCCCTCTTGCTTTGTGACAGTGAACAGAAATGCATAAGAAGTCAGAAGTTTGCTAATGAAAATGGATTGCCCTTACTTAAAAATGTTTTGCTTCCAAAGACAAGGGGCTTCACTGCTTGTTTGGAGATCCTGAGAGGTTCCTTGGATGCAGGTTCGTCATTTTCCCCCAATTCTTTTTCATTTAAAATTTTGAAATGTTATTGGTAGTTTTGATCTAATGCAGAGTACCTTCTTTTACTAGCCTTCTGTCACCATTCTTCTCCTTGACATAGTATTGCTATCCCACAATGGCTGAGTTAGTTTGATAGTATTTCTTCCAAAGGAATAAGAGAGCCTGGCATTGCTTATACTATTTTTGAATATTTTTTGGTCAACTGATGGCCTCCAATGTATATTTCTCAATTGAATCATTTAGTGCAGTGACAAATAACAAATTAATTCTCTGTTCAAATATAGAAAGAATGAAAAAATATACTTTTGCTGCCTTCTCAGTGCTCTAGCTCTTATTTGTTACCTGAGACGAATAGTTGCATCTTAATCTCTCAGACAATTAACATTCGCTACTTGCATTATTTACTGGCAGTTTATGATGTGACTATAGCATACAAGAACCACCAGTGCCCTTCTTTCGTGGACAATGTATTTGGCGTGGATCCTTCTGAAGTACATATGCATATCAGACGTATCCCTCTTGATGAAATCCCGTTATCTGAGAGCGAGGCTGCTACTTGGTTGATGGATGCATTTGTCTTAAAGGATCAGCTGCTCTCTGATTTCATTGTAAATGGTCATTTCCCGAATCAAGGGACAGAAAAGGAACTCTCGGCTGTCAAATGCATTGCTAATTGTGCCCTGGTAATTGCTTTTACTTGTATATTCATTTTCCTTACCTTTTTCTCATCCCTTTGGTTTAAAGCGTATGTAGTCATAGCTTGCGTATACCTAGCTTGTGCTACTTATTTCAATTTTAGACCATATCCTGTTGTTAAATCTGTCGAAACTGCTAGTGGGAAGAAACATTTTTAAGTGATTGGATATTCTAACACAAGTTGGTTTGTTCTAAAGAACTTGCTTGTTTACTTGTCTTTCTGTGCTCAAAAGACTTGAGTATTGCATGGGCTCAGGATTCACCGATTCACTGTTCTTCTGGTTTCAAACCCTCAAATCGAGGCCTGTTGGGATTGTATATCCAGGAATGTAAATGAATCGAATCAAGCTGACACCCTATTGTTCAGCTTTTTCTGAATTTTTTTTCAGAGGTATGGAAATTATGTTTGAATTTGTTTGATTGAGCTTGGCCGGGCTCCAATCAATTTGAGCTGGTGTTGTTTGATTTTTATCAGCAAGGCTCAGATTAGTGCAGTTAAATCAAGTGGTTGGCATTAGAAGCAATTGTTTGGGGTCGGATTGATTACCAGGGTTAACTGAATTGCTGCGTAATTCTTACATTGGGTGAACTAATGACCACTATTTTTACACTTCATTGCAATTTGTAATCTGCAATCTGTAATGTACACGGTTTTGTAAGTTAATAAAATTAAAAAAAAAAAAAAATGACTGTTTCTCATTGTATATGAGATTTTGACTAATTGTAACTGAAGTATTTTCCTACATAGTTCTTCTGCTAGAAACTAGAAAAATATATCTATTTACCAAAAAATCTCGATCTATTTTAATAGATTTTAAATTTCTAAAAATTCACTAATAATTTTGTAAAATTATGAAGATTTCTAATAAATTTGAAAAATTATAAAATAAATTGTATATAAAATTTTGTTTTCAATATGGATTCTAATTTTCCTGACATAATTCAAATAATTTATTTTTATTCTTTGTTTTTTATAGTTTCATTTTTGTTATTTTGTAATATTTTGTATAATAAGTTGTAATAAAATACAATTCTCCTTAAGTACCAATTTACAAAAATGTTTATTGTAGTAATTAACTCATTTTCTTGTGCCAAACATTTGCAGTAATAAGATGTAAAAGTAGGGTATTTTAGTAGTAAGTAATTGATCAATCTTTTGTAAGTTAAGCCAAAATATAACCTTGCTTTTAGAATTTGCCCAAAAAAATGATTTTTTTATTAGGGATTGTTAGGTTATACTCCTATTTAAATCCTAAATGATTACAACTCTATATCTATATTAATATAATAAGTGAATCATAAATGCACAGAATTTTTTATGTTTTTCACCCAATGTATATTGCTAAAAATAAATCTCAAGTATGATGACCTGTGCAAGATCTAATTCAATTATTTAATATTCATCAAAATATTTGGTTAATACTAATTAATATATAATTTTGAAAACATTTTTATTTAAATATCGCAACTTCTAAACTTGTGGTACTGAAAACATGTGTGCAACTTCTAAACTTGTGGTACTGAAAACATGTGTACTGAAAATATGGAATATTTGTATTTATTTTATGATTGATTATTTGGGTTAAATTTGAATATTTATTAGGTATTGTATTATTTTTATTGGCATTGAAGTGTAATTAAATCTTAACTAATATTAAAATAAATTAATTCGATAATTCATTTTTTAATATAATTTAAAATTTATTTATATAGAAATGGTACTCTTATTTTGAACGGAGATAAAAAAAAATTGTTATACAGAACTTTATATTTTTTTTACACATCTTTATCAATTGAATAATAAAATATATTACATAATGCCTCAAAATACTAAATATCCTATTTAAAGACATAAAGATATACCATATCTTTATGTCACATTTAACTTTAATCATGTTATCAAAGCCAACATCATGTCACATTTAACTTTAACAATACCAATGCATATCATAGATAATTGCCACATAATCATGCATGTTTCTCTATAGGGTAATTTAACAAACCACAATACACGATTAGTGTGGGAGTATCACACACCTCATAAACGGGCACTAATTGTGGTTGCTTTTAATAAAGTTTATCCTATAGTTCTTTAGGCCTCTGGAGCTCCTACAATAGGAAAATTCCTTTTATTAAAGTCTTTAAAATGATGAAAAGGTTTACTCAACCATTAAGAGAAAATTTAAAGTTTTACAATCTTATAAACTGATTTAGAAGATTTTAGGAAGCAAAAACGAGGATTAACTTTTATAAAAGTCATGAAAACGAGCTTCGTATTGAACTTAGACACATTATGTTCTCAAAGTTCGTGTACAGTACACAAATAAAAACTTCTATTTTGTCAACACCGAACTATAGATGATGAAGTTTGTGACATTTCACCACTAACTTGAGCCAAATCGAAATTAAAACGAAGATTTTATAATTATTCGATGTGTTTATTCATTTTACAGCGATGAATTAATATTTTATAAATAAAAAATATATGGAGGTAAGTGATAAATTTTGAACTATAGAAACTAGACTCATATGGGAGTAGTATATAAAAATTTTGAATATTTCTGAGAAGAATGTCTATATATTTTGGATTTTGAATTAAAATAGTTGAAGCTGTAAATTTTGCACAACCGTAGAAAAAAAATATTATAATTCATAAGATATAAATGAGATTGAATTTAAATTTTTAATGAAAAATATATAACACTTATAAGAACGACACATTCAAAATTGAAGAGATTTGGATAACTATAAACTTGTATTATGAATTTTCAAACAAAAAATGTAGCACTTTATAAATCTGGATCTGGAGTAATAGAAAATTCATATAAAATAAAATCGACATCCAATTGACCTAAAATTTTATACATGACTTGAAATCATAAGAATGAATATTTTTATTAAAAATTCAAGGCATTTGGATATCTATAACTATATAATCTGAATTTTAAAATCAGAAACATGGGAATTCAAAAATCTGGATATTGAGTGACAGAAAATTCATATAAAATAAAATTATTATCCAATTGGATTGAAATTTTAACAGTGGCACAAAATCACAAGAAGGAACAATATATTAAAACTTCATAAAATTCGGAGATTCAAAAATAGGACTTTCAAAATTTTAACCAATAAGAGTACCTGAAGATCGTAAAGAAGGAAGAAGGAAGGATGAATGAGATTTGAGTTTATGACGGCGGCTCAAACTGATCACCCTAATTTTCTTTTCTTTGAGATGTAAGTAATGAGTATTAATCCTTAATTAATCCTCCTATTCAATATATATATCCAGTCTTGATAGCTTAATAAATTTAAATCATAGTCCAATGTTAATCAAATCATATTTTTTTCTCAATTTTTATTCCACATAAAAATTATAAAATTATAAAAATAATCTAATTGCAATATTTTCATAAATTGCAAATTAAATCATGGAATGATTTTATAAAATCATGAAATCATAAAATTTAATATATATAATAATATTTTATAATCTCAATTATCATTCTATTAATTTATTTCAATTAGTCATACATAAACCATGAAAATCAAGATCTTATAATAGTACATATAATCATGCAAATTTCTATTGAATCACTTAATCATTCTCTAACTTCAATTCCACACCTAAAATTATAACGATATCAATTAGAATTTTTCATCATGAAGTCACAGAATTCTCATATGAAATCTTAAAAAAAACTTCCATATTATGAATCATAAAATCATGATCATTGAAGTAATTTTAATGCAATAAAAATTTAGATTATCACATTAGAGGAATACCCTACCCTAAGTTCTCGACATAGGAGAGGGAAACTATTTATTGATGAATAATTAAATGACATTTTGCAGAGTTTAACCATGCAATATGTCTTGTAAAAATCAAAATTGTTTTAAAAATATAATATTTTTTTAGTGAGGAACAGTCATATTTACATAATTGAACTCATTTTTTGCTCTCTCTCTCTCTCTCTCTCTCTCTATATATATATATATACATATATACATATATATATATATATTTGTCATTTAATTGTATGTTAATTTTCCTTATTTAATGAATCGTCACAATTAAGTGTTAGAATTAAGTTCATGGAGGGGGCGGAAGTATTTAAAATTCACACAAGAATAAAAAATTAAATTAAATTTAAAAAAAAAAAAAAAAAAAAATCCAAACAACCCTTTATAATTATAATTGCAACAAGGAAAGTTCACATTTCGGGAAACATAACCATCAAGGATGTTTATGCTGGGAGAAAGATGTTTATGGCCCATCTGTCTATGAACATCAGAATGTGAAAATTAGATCAAATAGTTAAAATGATATTTTTTATTGAGATAAAATAGAGTAAAATGTACTATAGATATCAAATCAATAGATTTGATAAAATATATTTATATTTTATTGTGAGAAATAATTTATGTAATAATTAGTTGATTGAATAATGATTAAAAATTTGATAAAATTTGTGGGTCTTGAAATTGCTGGGCTTATATGATAGAATAATAATTACAAAAATTGATGAAATTTATGTACGTAATCAGTATTAAATAGAAGAGATGGAGACACCCCATAAACAAATATGTGTTGATGAAGGCGTCCTAATCCAAACACCCCGTTAAAGGATATTTTCTCTTTTGTTCTTTTCTCATTATACCTGCTGCATATACTACTTGAGCCCTATAACAAATATTACAAGATTCTAAATTAACATTAGGCTTATAATATAGAATAGAATGAATAGTAGAGTACCAGGATTCATTCAGTACCAGGGGCATTATAAATTACAATTACATAAAAATCACTAGTTGAGACTTTGAGATAGTGATACAGAGTAATAACCCCATTCATTTTTGACTGTGGGTGATGAACTGAGAGGAGGCGACTCCTATATACTTGCAATAATATCAATATCTAGATCGATCGACCATTGAAGCTTCATCCTTCTTTTTAACAGTTTCAACTTTAACATCCACATCTCCATCCTTATATAGAACTTGTTATCAAGTTCATTATTTGACAGCTTGCATCGAGTAGAACCACCATGACCGTGTCTCATCCTTAACTAGAATTGCATAGCTGGTTCTGTTCAGAGAGTGGGAGGGGGAGAGGTGTTACAGGAAAACAAGCTAGGGGCCAATTAATTGCTTAACATTCATATATGTTAACGTAGATAATTCGAAGTTAGCTTTAACTCTGTTCTGATAAATATGTTCCCTCACTTTTAACTATCTACAATGACAGACCAATCCACTGTGCGTGGCTCTTTTGCACATTCAACTGCTCTGTGCTGAATCATATTTGATTCTGTGAGATAGATGCATGATATGAGGCTACACTGATACTAGGAAGACGTAATTTTACAGAGTAACTGATGTGAGAAAAACAAACCTCGTGAATCCACCACCAAGCTATTATCATTTTGTGACCTGATTCCCAACACTTTGACCACCACTCCTAGTGGAAACAGATGATGTGCCCTGCTCGATGCACTGGTTACAGAACAAGATCGTTGAGAATAACAATACCACTGAACCCAATTTGGCATACTTCTAGATGTTGTTCATCCGAATAAGAACTAAACTAAATTTCAACCATGTGTTTTGTCCAAGCGAACATAAAAAGTACAGTATATATTTTAATTTATTACCCCTTCCTCCCAATTCGGGCCTAGTACTGTAGGCAACAATCAAACAAATATTAAGGATGGATCTTTTCATCTAGTCCTACTCTACGATAGTCTCACCTCCTATTTATTATGATGCAACAGCAATATGAGCTCTTAAAATACAGCACAACCAAAGGTTCTCTTAACATCAGATCAGCACAAACAATTAGTTGATATATTCCTATTCAAGAGTGAAGTTCCAAAATGTACTGCCCCAGATGCTGAAACTTTCCTAATAGAATGACTGAAGATGAAACCAGGAAATGAATCAAGAGAAGAGTGTCACACTACAAGAAAGTCAAAGTGCAACAATGATCCAAAAAAGCAGCCAGGTGGGAATTCCACAAACATAAAGATCACCATTACCTGAAGAAGATAACTATGCAGCCAATCCAAGGTTTGTGGGAAAGCTGTGGCTGATATGTTGACAACCGTATAACCCTGCTCAAAATGTGAGAAACCACGAGCATCAGATGTGCAATATAAGTCTGCTTTGTGGTGCAATTCATCACATATAATCAGCCACTCAAACAGTCACCTTGGCAGTTAATTTTAAAAAAACCTTCAATTGCCCCCACCCTGAGAAAATATGCATCACAAAAGGGGAAAGAAAATGGAAAAAAAAAAAAAAAAAAAAGGAAAACAAAAGGGTATTTTGCACCTCACCTTTTATTGTAGAGGGAAAGAAGGTTTTGTCCATAAAAAATAAGATTTTTGATTGCAGAACATACAATTAGGAACGATGAACAGTGAATAGGCAAAAGTTGTGACGCATTCACTGTCCACAACATTTTTTGAGAACTTTTCTAATTGTTGGGAATAAAGGGACGATTAATTGGAGACTAATACAAAAATTAAACTTTCATTTGAAATCCTCATCTAACAAATTCCTGCATAACATGAAAATCGACCATCACAAAATGCCTTAGTATCTTCCTGGTTGGTCAAAACCTGATGCCTTCATCTCAAATAATCTTGATTAAGACAAGCATTCTCAATAAGATGCACGTTCTTGTTTAGCATCATATACCTCAGGAAAAGGTTTCAAATGGTCATACCTGTGACTTAAACGAACAGAGGTAGTCCTGGATAGTTTTCAAGTTGCTAATTAATTTATCCTTGTCCTGCAAAAAAGAGGTAGACAGAGCTTGTCAAAATTTATATAAGACATAGACAACAGGAGAGAAACCTTATCTAAAGCGATTATATAGAATATGTATCACAAAATAGTACACTCCTATCTAGAATTTACAAGTGCTAGCACAAACAGATAGTATACAGGAGAAACAACATTTCAAGGTTTAATACAAACTCAGATCAATGTATCCAACTAAAAGATGTAGGTTATGTGACTCAATATTTCCTAGACCCAAGTACCAAATGAACCACCAGATATAACTCTTGGATAGAGAGATGATATACTACATTCACTGATTCAGGCGGTCCTTAATTGATTCAAAGGAATAACCGGAGCTTCAGAAAGGACCTAACAGCATTAATTGCATGATACAGCTTGAAATAATAACAGTGCATAAACTGCCTATGAATCAGCATTTATGATGAACTAATTCAATATATAATATGATCGTTCGAAAAGCTGATTCAGGGGATAAACCAAGACAGCACTCTGCTAAACAAAGTAGCAACATTTAATATTAAGCAAATTGATAGTTATTTTTAGGAATATTTTGAGTGGACAGCATTAGTTCTCAGTATAACCTGTATTGGATATTTTTCAGTGCTACGAGTAGATAACCACTCCTCCAGCAAAGCCTGTAAGAAAATAATGAAGTTATGTAAGGTAAAATTTAACAAAGAAAAATGTGGAGTCATCAGAGATTTTCAAGAAGAAAATGACCCCCTCAAGGTAACTATTTTGGCTTGTTTGAACAATTTGAACAATGATTTATTCAAACAAAATTTCTTATCTCACAAGTCAAATTGCCAAATTCAGTAAACCAGAAATATCCCAACAACTAAATGCACAATAAGAAACAACTAACATTTCCTTCACACTAGCCCTACATTAATCAATCTTGCTTCCACCATTCCAGATTCACATTTAGTCTGCATTTCTAACCATTGATACATTTAAACAGATGCCTATGTAGTGTTAACCAATTAGTACAGCCATACGCATGCCTGCGTAGGGTTCTCTCCATCGTCAGGTCATGATAAAAGAGTCAGATTTTTGTGGCCGCAGAGAAAACCATGAAAAGCAACTTTTCACACACCTTGTGATCAAATTCAGCCATCTTCAAGATTATAGGAATAATAATGGGGTCGGGACCAGACTTCTCTTTATTGACTGCAGCGGCAGGAGTCTGTTTAGTGTCAGCATCTTTCACCATTTCACCTGTGAGGATAGATAGAAGTTAGGAGATAGCGTGAAACTATAATCCTTGCTTTAACAGAAAAATGAAAGAGGGACAAAGAGCAATAATCTTTTAAAAGAAAATACAGAAGAGGCGGTCAAACTAGAAACTTAAAAATGGAGAAGACAAGAAAGAGACATAGTTTTCACCTTTACAGTCAAGTGTGCTACCACCTATATCCACGCATTTTAGAGCACCCAAAACTGTATCCACACCAGATACTGTTTCCGCTGACCCAGCAATCTGAGTGCCTGAATTTTCTTTCTCTTCATTAGCACATGGAGCCGTGGAATTACTCTCAGCTGAGTTTTCATTTTTACTTTTCCCTGAGGACTTGTGTTCATCTTTTGCTTGCATGGTGGCTGATAACTTTTTTTCATCATCCATTAAGTATATACTAGGATCCAAATGTATGCCCTGTGATAGTGACAAAAAAATGAACGTCTATAAACATGGAGGCACATATTACAAACTGCCTTCAAGAAGAATATATATCCAGGTAATCAATTTCCAAAACAGGGAAAAGAAAGAGGGAGGGGAGCATTCTTTTACATCTAATGTTTCTACTATTTTCTTTTCTGAAATAAAGTCTCTGAAATATCTCTCCATTTCTATCAGGTATTTGGTAATTTCCTTGAAAAGCAATATGCAGGAATTGAAGATCTGAGCGTACGAGACTATTAAAAGAGAGATCATAAAATTTGCTCTATCCAAATATCGCAGGTTATAGGCTGCACTCTGCCCCACTCTTGTCCCTTCATCCAAAGAGAGCAGGTTGGTATGTTCAGCTTCAGGTCTAAATGTCTACTATTATCAGTATATGCATGACAGCATAAACATTCTAATTATTCCACCAAGTGGGGTTGCATATTTGGATCATATCTCACCATGTATTCGATTGAGAAACATGCTTCTGTTGATGTGTAAATACAACAAGTCCTTTTCAATAATAACAATTCCCTTTCAGTTTTGAGTAAAAGAATCTCTACTTTCTACCCGCTGTATAGGTGCTGGTAAAAGTCTCCCATACATATGTCCAGACCATCTTAAGCGTTCTTTTAGTATATGTATGAACAATTTATTTGCTTAATTGATTATATATTTTGTCTTCTCACCAAGACTCAAGAATATGCTCCACAATAGAGAGAATTTCGTGCAATTAAAGGGTTTAATTGGACATGTACTAGAAACTGGTTTATACATGTAGTGTCCTGGCTTAAATTATGATATTAGACGCTGAGAACGGGACTTTGAGAAATATCAAAACATGAAATCAACCTTTCCCGAAGTGTTGAGCATTTTAATGGTTTGACAAAAAAAAATTGTTTAACAGACAAATTCCTATTATGTATTGAAAGCCAAAATGGTTTTGTCATAGAAGTCATTCAGACCTTAATTAGCTCTTCATTTTCTTGTTGCAGGCATGAACAAGATAGAATGTTCCTTGAGACATTGAACAAATGTGTCCATAGAGAATTAAGTAAGTTGCATTCGGATTGAAGAATTTGAGGATAGATTTAAAATTTGCGCTATTAAATCATATCGGTGGTTGTTTGGATTTATATGGATTTGAAATCCATTACTTCTATTTTGAGCTAATTTAGGGATTCAGGTGGACTTGAAACCCATTCTGATTTGGGTAGATCTGATATCCATCTTTGCATTTCAAATTGCTCAACCCAAGTGCTTTCCATTCAATAGAACTGATACTTCATGATCCAGTGTAAGTTCAAGAATTGAGCCTTCATTTGTCAGATCTGGTAATTACTTCTGCCAATATCAGAGCATATATATCTTCTTAAATAGTCAATTGTTCAGTGTACAAATTAAGGAACTAGATGTACATTGTGAGGACTTTTTCCAGTTACTGTAGTAATGATGATCAACTTTTTGGTACTCTTTTCCCTCCATGTGGACTTTTTCCATAGGAGCACTTTTTCTTTTCTTTTTTCCAGGTCGTGAGGCTTTCCCAGGAGATATTTTCTATCTGCATTCCCGTCTCTTAGAAAGAGCGGCTAAAAGATCGGACTAGACAGGCGCAGGGAGCTTGACCGCATTACTCGTCATTGACACACAAGCAGGAGGTGTTTCGGCTTATATTCCTACTAATGTCATTTCCATTACTTATGGACAAATCTGTTTGGAAACAGAGCTCTTTTATAACGGAATTAGACCTGCTATTAACGTTGGATTATCTGTCAGTCAAGTCGGGTCTTTTAAAGGATGAGCAAACAAAGCATTCTAAAGTTCCCTACTCCAACTCTTACAATATCCTGCAATAATAATGCTTTGAATTACTTGTGACTAGAAACCCACCAAGCAACCCTGAACTTCACTCCCAATCCTTCCTCACGGGATTCCTGAGACTTCTCAAAGACACTCCTATTAAATTCTGGGGGACTTGGTACAGTACCACACATGAGCATGCCCATATATGTGAAGGAGAAGTTAGCACCCTTAGTGAGGTTCCATCCAAAACCAATAGGCAATAGGAAGATAAGCTCACTAGGGTTATAAGCTAATCTCCCCTCCATCAATATTTGAATGTGGGACAGTTCACATGTGAAATTTTGAGACACGCTATTTCTCTCTATCCAAAAAAACCAACATACCATTTGAACGATAGCAATCAAAAGTATTATCAGCCTTTTTTGTATGGTTTTTAGACATGTGAGACATGTGATTTATTTTTTTCCTGATGTATTATGTTCGAAGCATTTTCCTACGAGATTCATCCAAAAATTAATAAATAAATAAATAAAATAAAGAACTAGATGTATAACATTCTAAAGTTTCCACTTACAGAAGCTGATACGAATACTGTCCTCTATGCCTCCTGCATATACTAAAACTTCTATTTCATTCAGAACAGACAAAACAATAAACATGACTAAGAAGAGTCATGGCACCTTAATTTCCTGAATTTCCTTTATTTTGACCAAGTATACAAACAGACCCCTCAATATATGTTCATTAAAGTAAAAAATAATGTGTTTTTACGTTAAAGTGTTTCAACAGTCCCACATAATTAAGATAAATTGTCAACGATCTAGTACTCAACACAAGAAAAGAAACATAGAAAGAAAAGGCAACCCAACAAGTAAATCAGAGATTCGAAATGCAATTTAGCAGGAATTCATTTACCTCGATAATAATTGGCTTTCCGTCCTTCATTGCTTTCTTCAAATCACCAGCCAAACCTATTTGGAACAGAAATTGCATATTATTCACCATAGTCAATGAAATGCTTCAGGGGAATATAATGGAGCTATTACAATACCTTTACGAACTATTCGGCATTCTCTGCAAAATTCAGTTATTAACTCCTCAGAGGAGCTGAATTCTCGTGCCCATACAGGAGAAGATGTTAAGGGTGCACTGAGATGAAACCATAGCATATTAAAAATCTAATAGCGAAGAAGAAAAAGGAAAAGTACACTTCACCATCAGACACGCAAGATTTATCGATTTTTTCCAATCATAACCTCAGATAATGCATGGATCGCTTTCATACCATCATATAGTTACCAAATGAGAAAGATTTCATCCGCATGGATAAGGAAAGTCTTCTTCAAAATCAAGTGGCTCTTTCGTGAGCGACCCATATATTAAATTAATTATTTCAAGCCTTTCTGACTTGATTCGTAGCATGAGTTAACATTAAGCCAAATAAGTTGGATACAAACTGGTTGAGAATAGCAATTCGACTTTTAGGCGACAATTTCCAGAAAGTGTTAAGAGAAAGTCAATGGGCTAAAGAGTTCCATACTCTGTTGCTGTGCGCAGTAACTCATACACCATATCTGTCTGTAACATCAACAAAATGTGAAGGCATTAAGACCATTACCAGAATGGATAAACAATACCTTGAAGTTTCTTAAGCAATATTCTACAATAATAGAAGAGGTTTACCTGCAACACATTAGGCAAATTCAGCCTTTGTGCAAGTTGAGTAGCAATGGTTGACTTTCCAACACATGCAGTACCACATACAAGAATAACCAGCGGTACTCTTTGATGGTGAAATCTAGAGACGGAGAAAATTAAGATTAAAGAAAGGTGAACATTAATGAAAACAAAATCAGCATTTCAATATTGCATTTCTCCTCCCCATCCAAGTAACAAGAAACTAGGGGTAAGTTCGGTTTTGTTATCAAAAGTCCATTTAATCTCCAGGGAACAAAGTATCTGACAAGTGTTTTCTGGGGTAGAATGTTAGAAACTTTTCTTCAAAACATCCCTCAACGTGAATTTTTATTCTCCCAAATCCTTAAATCATCTTAATATATGCTATAGTCATTACATCAAGTTAAATATCTTGATATGTATATAAATATATATATATAGATAAACAAGTGGTATAAATTATTGTTGTCCAATACTTCAATTATTATCTTCATATAAATTATTAGTCATTACCTATATTTAACAGCATAAAAGACTACAAACATTGATGCCACACCACTTTCAAAGACATTTAAGGATGGCTATGAAATCAAGAAACAGTTCATCATTCAACATTATTCATAAAAGTACTCAATTATTTCGCAACAACTCCACTCAGCCAAGAACATTATTATACCTCATGGATTCTCCATTTTCACTCTCAGATTACATCTACTGATAATCATAATCTCTTCCCCAAAACACCCAAAGGAAAACCGAACATTGTGTAAAGCTTTTATTGCATAAAATGACTAAATCGCAGGTCTGAACATTTAAAACTATCAGATTGAGCATTTATTCGTGATATCAATACAAAACAAAGAGGACAAGTAACTGACCTTGTCATCATTTTGTATCTATTTATATACTCTTCTCCATAACCTCGCCGTTCCATAAGCTGCAGGTTTTGAGGGAAAAATCATGCAACCAATTAAAATTTCTACTGGGTAAATAACAGAAGATAACACATACGAAAGACCTAAGAACAGAATTGAAAATAAAAAACGGAGAAGACAAAAGGAAAATGGAAATTATGTCCTGACCAGTGTTTTCACTTCACTGCACATGCTTTGTCATAAAGAATGCACAAGTTATGAAACAAAGAGACTAACATACAAAATTTCAATAAAAGGCAAGTAAGATATCAATATACATTCAAAAAGTATATTTTCACACAACAATCCACACAGCAAAGTTGGTGAACCTCAGAAAAAATGTCAATCACACAATGCAGGACATGATCAAGATTTAGCATTGCCTCTAAGCCTATATTTCTACTAAAAATTATATCCTGCACACACACAAAGGATGTCCCAGATAATATAATTAACAGATTTTACACACTTGCAACAAGCACTAATGGATATTCTTCAAGCTGTGCCACTATTTCTCAAAAAGTTTCCAGTTGACAAAAAGTAAATTGCCCAAGCATTTCTTAACACCAAGTGTGGTAAAATACACACCTTAAATAAGTTAGCTTCGAGGTCGGATTGCGAGCTGCAAAATAATTAATTTAAAGTAAACACTACCGGAAACGAATGGAACTTCCAAAGAAGATTGGCTAAGAGTAAATTTAATACTCCAAAACAGAACGTACACGTCCAGAAGGCTATTATCTATAAGCAACTTTTTAAGTTCAAGAGCAATCTTGATAGCCACGTGATTCGGAATCTGAAATTAAGAATCAATAGAAAATCATAATCAGAGAAAACAAGAATATTGCAGAAGAATGATGAAAATAAAAAAATAAAAAATAAAAAAAAAGATATTTACCTTAGTGACAGTCAACATTCTGCTAAGCAAAAATCGGGACAGCACGTAATAGTGATCGGCATTATCACCCAACCATACCTTCACCTGGACAGAGAGAGAAAGGAGGAGAAAGAGAAACATGGGTTTGACATGAAATACAAGTACTGAACGAAAAATTGAGATTTTAATTACGGAATAAACTGGGAAGATGAATATATTTTGATCCCGATTTCCGAACCTTCACAAAATCGTATTTGGAAGAAGCATTTCGAGTGGAGAATGGGAGACCAGCTGACTGTGGAATTTTATTTCGACGATCAAAATATTCTTCTGCTTCATCGTTCTTGATAGGGTTTTCGATTGCCACCCCTTTCTCTTTCTTCATTTCTCCAGTCCTTTTTCCTGCTTGATTATCTGTGTTCTTTTGTTCTAATTCAAGCGAGCTGCAATTTACACACAGGTAGCTTTAATTTTATTTTTCTTTCCTTTTCCCTTTCCCTTGGAATAAAGGGACGCGTGTTCTACTTAAGAATTGTTAATTTATAGGGGATGTGTCGATGTGACTCAAATATAATATATCTTATTAATATATAATAAAATTATATTATTTATAAAGAATTAAAAATATGTGCAATATATAATGTGAAGAAAAAATGATTTGTAATTTTTAATGTAATAAAGTAAGGGATCCTTTTATTTACAACTATTGTATTAATACAATCAATTTTTTTACCGTTACACTAAATTTCACATAATCTCAGTCATTGAATTTATTTTACTCTTTTTACTCTACTTTTAATTTTATCATAGTGTATTTGTATACAACGAATTAATTGGACATTTTTAGTACAATTGTTGGCTTCATCCTCCTCATTATTGTACTATTTATTCTCAAACTCCTAAAATGGTCATTAAACATCAAATTCAACTACTTGTGTTGTGCCAAAATCTCCATCTCCATTGAAGCTCGCCTTATATTCTCATCTTATTTTCTCCATATTATCTCTCTTCATCATGCAACTATCAGCGACAACTACTAGGCAGGAAGAAACGCTTGATTCTGGCCCCTCCATCACCCCCTCATCGTCCATTCTTATTGTTGCTTGTAGAGTTTCAATGTCCTATAATGTTTTGTGGAATAAAAAACCTTCATCGAGATTTGCCATTTTTCGTTTGTATTTGTCTGCAGAGGAGCAAAACCTCTTAGCCTCCCTATCCCATCGACAACCTACTGGGTTGAACCACCGTCGCTCTCTTTTGGTATGTTATTGATTTTCTTATGCTATGTTATAGCTTTTAAACAAAAATCGTCTCTCTCCAAATTTATTATGTGTAGGAAAATGTAGGAACTGATTGAGTTTATTGACTATAAAAGTAATATTAGACATTGTGAGTGTAAGATATTGTAACAACCAACCATCTTCCTATACAAACTAGGCTGATCAAATAGAGCATTGTCACCTCTCGAGCTTTATACTAATGATCTCTTCAATTGTTTTCAGACATGGCAGCTCTCAAATTTGGTACCTATGGATAAGAAAAGTTTGGCCCAAGATTCTTCAAGCAAAGTTGAAAGAAATCATACCTTTCATTACATATTTCAAGAAATCAAGAAAGATAGAGATGAAAACATACCAAGTTCTACAAACAAGAAGTTCACAATTTTGTTTTGAATTTCAATCTTCAGGTGAAAATTTATGTTTGCTCCTTCACAACCATCCTTTCTATAACTTGATAAATTAGCGCCAGTGTCGATTTCAAGTGTATTTTCTATATGTCCGAAGACTAGATGTTGAAGTTTGAGGACATAAGTCTACGGTTGCGGTATATGGGAAAGATGAGGGAAACAAAATTTAGAATTTAGATCCTAAAAGGTAGAATCGTCTTTTCCTACTTTTCTGCTCTTTCCTACTTGACTATGCTTTATGCACGATAAGACCCGATGTAAAATCTATTATAATATATTTGGCCTTTGTCAAGCTCGTGTTGTAGGAAATGACATGGACCATGCCAAAAGTTCAAAAAATATAGACTCTATCTTTAGGTTGTGCAATCGTTACAATGTGGCCCATTTCGAATGATACAAAAAAAACATTGTGGCTATGTTGCAGATGTGCATGAGAAACTACTTGTCCCATTCTAGTCTTCACTAAAATCATGAACTATCTCCGACATCTGTGTTTGAGACACGTCTCCAATCAGGTAGCTATTACGATGTGGCCCGGTACGAGAGATACAAAAATAGTGGGGTAGTGTTCCAATCATGCATGAGAAACTACCTATCTCATGCAAGTCTTCATTGAAATCATTGCTTATCTCTTGTGGGCTTATCTAGGAAAAGACTTAGGTCGTGCAGATCTTCAGCCAAATTCACGACCCACTGTTGTGGTCATACTGTATGCATACCTCTCCTGTTCATAAAAATAAAATAAAAAATTAGTTCAAAAAATGTAGGTCGATCATGAAACACTAGAAGAATATTTTCCATTTACCAGTTGGCATTAGACATGTATCATTAGCATTTGTGGATCCCTTATACAAAACAAAAAAAATGTCACCCTCTAGAGATTTTTGAGATACCACACTAACATTTAGCCTTGAGCCTTACTACCGCTCATCTAGCCTTTTAAAGAACTTATGCAGCTTTTGTCCCAAACTATAACATGACCTCCACAGTCACAATTGATTTTCGAGATTGTTTTTTAAAGATTCCTAAGAAAAATAAACTTTGCACACACATATATAGGGTGAATAGTAAATATTCATAATTAGGACAATGGAATATTCAAATACACTAAATGATGTAGTGAATAAAACATATGGATCATAAAAAGTAGTATGTTTCTCAAACAATATAGTTCCATAGAGTTGGTTCTACATATCAATGGTGCCCGACACAAGAGAATTATAAATCCAAGAGCATATCCAAACTTAAATTGTTTTTAAGAGTCCATCCCTGCAGTTCCTGATCCACAAAAATATGAACCTTGCTACTTTCTTTATTTTGAAAGTATAGGCATAGAATTTTATGGTTTGTCACCATCACTTTTTCTCTTTTTTTCCATTCCTCCTATGTCATCAGTTCCATCCCTTATCAAGAACTTGCCGTTCACATTGTCAAACCATCTCAGTGCACCAGTCCTTATATATTTTTGTATCACATTGTTGTCATGATTTAGTAACCATAGCAGTATTCTCACCCTAACCTTCTGGCTCAAGGCCTGATTAAAAAAATAAAAATAAATAAAAAAAGTCCTTGTCAAAATATCGTAGTTATCAAGCAATAATCAAGTGCAATGTTTTTTACAACTATTGAAACAATATTTCAAGTAAGAAATTTCCTATGCATAATATTATGCTCCAATGTTGACTTCAACTTCTTCATTCATGGGAATTACAAAATGCAAATTACTTGAATATGTGGGTGTAGATTGCATGCTCTTGATCACAATAAGACCATAATCATTGCTACATATTAAAGCAGACACCCCATGGTGTATGTTAGTTGTTGTCAAATACATTTATTCAAAATATTGATATCAATCAAAGTTGTTTGATTGAACTACCACCTTTACATAAAACTAAAAGTACTTACAAATTCATTTGTTATGGTCCATCAATATCTAGAAGAATAGGGAACATCATGAATGGAGTAAGATTTTAACCTCTAAGCTGACGCTTATAAATTTCGTCCATGGCCCCAACTGTAAACACTAGAAGAATCAATTTGTCATTGCATTTAGAGCACAAATAATGCAATTGATATGTCATTAAATAAATTGTAGTCGTACAAGAAATATGATTGATGTTTAAGACGTTTGGTATATCGTTGTTGCTCTAGGAGTTGAATTGAACAATTCCACTCAATCGACGGTAGTGTCTAAGATTAGGAGTTTGAAGTGGCCCGATTAGTCACAATTCTTTCTGATCATGCTTCACACGTCCTTTAATGAAAACAATAAAGAAAACTTAATCTCTTATGTAGTGGTTGTACTAAGTAGAGTTGTTATTGCAAAAAGTATGAAACCTCTCATGAAATCTTCGCTAGCATCAACAGACAACATGAAATATTTTTCCAACTTTGTAAGCCATATGACAAGACGACCATTATTCCCCACTACACACACCCTTTATCTTAGATCCAAAATGGAACTGTAATCGTCATGTACAATAACATCCTCCCTGCCCTCAGGAGCTCCCATTATTGTGGAGAAGTCATTAGTTGTTATAATGATCCACTCCATCAAAATGGAATACACTTGATGATGGGGCATCATAAGCTTCCACTAGCCTCTCAAAAAGCTCATTAAAATGAGTGACGTCTGCAAGCTTCAACTTTTCCCCAAATTCAGCAACACTGAAAGACATGTATCATATTTTCATTCAAAGCACTAACCATGTTTTGAAATTTCTCTAGAGATAGCCTAGATATAATCTTGAAGAATGTACCTCTTAAAAACTCCACAAGTGATTGAGTGAAATAATGTCATAGTGGTATGCCATATTCTATTGTTACGAGTGGAACTGAAGTATTCACTTTTATTTATGCGTCACTATGTCTTGTATTTTGTTGTACAGCTTCCCCCATGTATCCAACATAGTTTCAATGTTTTGCATTGTATTTTTTATGAATTGTCGTACAATATTGTCAATATACAAGAAAATCATCAATGACACAAGACAACTTAAAAATGTGATAAATATAAATCACCATTTTGTTATTATAGGACCCTTTCGTATTTAAAGCTAGTTGTTTTTACTTACAAGCGACTCCAAGTTAATCTGTTGTGCAACAACATTCATTCTTGATATAAAACCCTCTATTAGCTGGGGGCTCATCATCATCACACCTCACAGCATACCGAACTTTTGTATGCCTTAGCAGCAATGTCGACATTGGTCTGGTTTCATGGGGAGCTTTCCCTTATCATGTACACAACAATACAATAATTAGAGGTTATATGTTTTGTGTTAATATGTAATATGAAGTTATGGAGGCAGTGATTATTACATTTTACCTACAACTAGGGTAGTAAATGAAATGAATCAAAACTAATATTGGGAATATTTTATTCGAATCAATTAATTATTCGTACATTCGTATATTCATATTTGTATTCATTTGTGTAATTCGTATTCGATTTGATAATCTTATTGGAAGATATTCGAATTTATTTGAGTATTTGTATATCAAATTGGAGCTTGATTTTTCTTTAAAAATTTAAAAATAATTAAGTAAAATTTAAATATATCTATACATACAAATTTACATATATGACATAAAATAAACTAACAAATAGACATATATAATATATATCTATACATATGGTAGAATATATAGGACATTTATTCACATAAACTAGATATATATTTGTAGTTGAATCGAATACAAATATATTAAATTTAAATATATTTATTACACAATATATTGATGACATAAAATTAAATAATAAATAAACATATACAATAAATATCTATACATATACTAAAATATATATGAAATATACATTTTGTATTTGATATATAATCAAATCATAAAATATCTTTTAATTTAAATTAAAATCAAATCATGAATTGAATCAAAATATTTGATTCTTTTACAACTCTACCAAAACAGCTTTTTTTCTCGGCACACAACAAAAAATTAATGAAAAACAAAAATAAAGATTTACAAGAAAAATATAGTAAGACAATTTTCAATTTAGTAATATAAATATACAACTGAGGTAGTAAGTTTAATCATTTTTTTTTTTTAGGATTATTATGGATTTGTGAATAATTTAAAGAATTATAAAGGAAATATTGTCATTGCATTGATTAGTTTCTTTAAAAGAATTAAGTACCTTTTGTGTTTTTTAGAAGGTGCTAACCCCCAATTCTTTCAGTTAATTTGAACTTACAAGGAAATAACATTATCAGTTTAATACCCACTGTATTAATTAATTATGTGATGAAAGGATAATTAATTATATTTTCACAAAACAAAAAATAGAGAAAACAGAAGAAAATGTTACATTGATGGTACATAAATGTTAATGTGGCGTTTTTCTTGTCTCCCTTATTTTTTCCTTAATTTAAGATTAGGCCCTCAACAAATTGGTCAGTTGGAGAATCTTATTAATGTGTTGACCGCGCCGTGAATATATTAATTCTACATTAAAAACATAAATTTAACTGTATTTAATTCATTTAATCATCTATCTAGTCAAAAATTTATGTTATGTACAAGTTTTTGTCCTAAAAATTATAACAAAATTGGGCGAATTATGCTTAGGTCTCCGCTACCGCATACCTTTCATTTAAACAAAAATGCATAAGCTATGAGAATTGATATAATAGGCTCATTTGTTGGGCACTAAGTAAGCAACTCTCCACTTTCATACCATCTGTTTTTTTCCTCGATCCTAAAGAAAATATTGTTTTCTCCCTCCATTCTAAAAGATTAACGTTGACTTGTTCAAAGAGATTTTTTTCACACGTTTCTGCAGTCACTCTCCATCTCTATAAAAGTACAAAAAATTCATCTTTGTTGAAAATACAAAAAGGCCATTTTGAAGTCTTATAGTTAATTTGCGACGACCATCAATAATTTGCTCAATCAATCAGAAACTTTACTTTTGTTTCCAGAATATGGCAATTAGTGATAGTCATGAAAAATCCATGTCCTTGAAATATCTAAGATTTTTTTATATTGTTGTGGGACTTTATAATCTTTAAAATATACTAGCAAAGAATGTTCAGCCACTCGCCTCATGCGCGCCATTCTATCTTCATGCTATATATTGGCTAGGCCATTATGGTCTCCCTCTCGCTCTCTCTTCAAGTAAGGGTACTTTAGGCATGGACATAATTTTGCTTCCAGTTTTGAATCAAAATTGACAGTTAACAATTCAATTTAATTGTTGACTTGATTTGGTTCGGAATCAAAATTGAAATTTGACTGATTCCAGTTCAAAGGTATTCAGTTCCAAGAATCAGCGATTCCAAATTATCGATTTTGATTTTAAAATTGCAGGTAATAATTGTCGGTTTTGATTTTAAACCGACAATTTCAAAAAAAAAAAAAAAAAGGGAACAAGAACCAACTACAGGCCGGTTCAATTTATATTCCACCCTTTATGTTAGTGAAATCAAAATGGGCAGAACAGGGCTCATGTCGAGGACAATAGGAGGGATGTCGGTGCTCATACTATGCCTTTTCTATTCTACAATGAAGCATATCCAGTTGTTTTGTCAAATTTTCAACACACAACTTTTCTTTCTATTATTAGATTCATCACAATTCCATTTCTTTTAGTCGTGTTTCATTATCATAATTTTCGAGGTAAAATGAAAACTTTATTGAAATTTTCACTACAGCATGCAACTATACTAAAAATTTTAAATATTAATTTTATTGAAATTTTCACTATAGCATGCAACTATACTAAAAAATTTTGATATAATATTTGTATGTAGAATTAAAATTTCAATATTCTAGTATATACCAAAAAAAGTTTAGATATTTAGGTATTTTGGTATTTTTTAAATTCTATTATATATATATATATATATATAATTTTTTTACCAGTAATATTTTAGTATATCACAATTTTAGTATATTAAAATTTTGATATGGAAGGGTATTTGTCGATGTAAAAATGAATTTTGATATAACAAAATTTTCAGTACGTTATCAATATTTGTATCATACCGAAATTTCAGTATACCGAAATTTTTTATCTATATATTATATAAAAACAGAAGTCACCCTAAAAATAGCAGCAATATTTTTCCACCTAAATGTCTAATTTTCGATTAAAAAAAATGTCAATACAATTATAATGTTATAAATAATATTCATTTTACGTTTATTGAACCAAATAAATATTTCCATAAATAATAATTATGAAGATTACACTATAAAAAATTCGCCAAACTTCTATTTAGAATCATAATCTTTCTATATTAATATATTTGATTTTCTTTGAATCATGATCTCGATATATTTCTTTGACACCATTGTATTTATTAGTTTTTAATGATTCTAACATGTATATATATATATATACACACATATATATATATCAGTACCTTTATAAATAAAATTTATAGTATTTTTCTGTCTCAACTTTCTTGCTAAATTTAGTTGTTTTTTATTTCTTATGTGGAATAAATGATATAATCAATTTTAAGTATCATATAGACTACCATATTTGTATGTATATATAAAAAGAGAAGTATATCCTAGAAAACATTAAATTTTCCTATATAAATTACTTTCTAATTATGATATTTATTTTTCTATATATCTATATCAATATCTATCTGTATATAAGATAAAATAATACTATTTGATTAATATATCCATGATTTTCAATGTAGAAATTACATTTTTTTATTTTTAAGAAATACTAAAATTATGTTGTATTATTATTATTATCTATCAAAATAATTTATTTGATTATAACTTTTATTATTTTTTTATTTTTTACTAAAAAAATTAAAAGCTTGTAAGTTTTTTTGTTTCAACTCTATTTTAAAAAAAAAATATATGTAATTAATTTATTTTTAACAATCTTTAAGTAGACATCCATATCACATATATATTCATATATATGCATAAAAATTTAAGTCATAAAATATTTTTTCCTTAAGTTCATTGTTATATATTTTTCTATTTAACTAAAGTAAGTAAGTAGATATTGAACAAATCATTCTCTGAATATTAAAGCAATAAATCAATCTTATAAGATTATGTATATCATTTGATATTTGTTTATCTAAAGACATAAAAAAAATTGAAAAATTAATATTCTATTGTGGTGATTTTATTGTCCTTAACTAATATTTTTTGTTAAAAATATTAAGATTTGCGTGTTTAATTAAATTGAAGATATCATTATAATTTCTAATTATTTGACAATATTAACTCTTTTTTATTATTATAATTTTAATTTATATTTATTTATTTTATCATTGATATATTGTCTTATCATATGCACGTTTTGTTGAAACAATTTATTTTATGAGTGAATTTTTTAAAGAAATTCTAATATTTTAGAGATATTCCACTACAATATATATATATATATTTTTTTTTTTTTTGTCAAACATATAATTTTTACCACGACCACAAAAAAATAGTGTTTTTTTAATCAATGCATTTTCACTATCATAGAAACTATTTCAATATTTTTAAATTGTTACTGTAAATATACATATTTATGTTGTGTTGAAATTATTATATTCACTTACTCTTTAAATATAATAAATTCATATATGTGTATGTGGGGATGGGGCGGAGATCGTATCATATCAATAATTGTAATAATTTGCACCACACATATTTAAGCTAACTATTTGACATATTTTGATTAGAAAATAAGAGAGAGAGAGAGAGAGAGAGAGAGAGAGAGAGAGAGAGATAAATAAATATATATGAATGTTATATAATACTTGAAATTTATAATATTATATAACTAAATTAAATTAGAGAAATTAACACAAACAATATGTTTGTGAATCACATGGAAGCTTAACTAGTATATATAAAAACAAAAAGTCAGCCTAAAAATAGCAACAACAATTTTTCCCGCCTAAATTGATTTCTAAATCGAGAAATGTCTAATTTTCGAAAAAAAGAAAGTGAGCACAATTATAATGTTAAGAAATAATTTTCCTCTTACATTCACAAAACCAAATAAATAATTTCATAAACAATAAATTATGATAATTACAATAAAACAATTTTGTCAAACTTCTATTTAGAATCATAACCTTTCTATATTAAAAGATTTGATTTTCTTTGAATTAAGATCTTCATATATTTCTTTGACACCATTGTATTTTTTTTTTATTGATTCTAATATATGTGTGTGTCTATATATCAGTATCTCTATAAATAAAATTTATAACATTTTTCCACCGTAATTTTCTTACTAAATTTGATTGTTTTTATTTCTTATGTGGAATAAATGATATAATTAATTTTAAGTAATTTATAGACTACCACTATCTGTATGTATAGATAAAAAAAGAAGTACCGTCTAGAAAACATTAAATTTTCCTATATATATCTACATATTTATCTGCATGTAAGATATAATAATATAATTTGATTAACGTAAAAACTTATGTGCATCGGGTGCACGTGCAACACGATTTAAAGTATTACTTGTTACTTAAAATGTATTACTTCTGATTAGTTACCTTAAAATAGTGATATTTTATAATTAAACGAGTAATACTTTAAAATTAAACAAGTAATATTTTTAATCGTGTTAGACGTGCACCTGATGTACTAGAGACTCACTCTTTGATTAATAGAGCCACAATTTTCAATGTTGAAATTACACTTATTATTTTCAAGATATACTAAAATTATGTTGTATTATTATTATCTATAAAATATACTTATCGGATTATCTTTTTTATTATTATTTTTTCCACTAAAATATTTAAAATCTTATAAATTTTTTGTTTCAACTCTATTTTTTATGAAAAATATATATAATTAAATTATATTTTAACAATATTTAAGTAGACATCCGTATTGCATATATACATATATACACATAAAAATTTAATTATTAAATATAAAATATTTTTTCTTAAGTTAACTGTTATATATTTTTATATTTAACTAAAATAACTAAGCATATATTGAACACATCATTCTCTAAATATGGAAGTAAGAAATCAATCTTATAAGATGATTTATATCTTTTGATATTTGTCTATCTAAAAACATAAAAAATTACAAAAAAAGAGTATGCTATTGTGGTGATTTTTTTGTTCTTTACTAATAATTTTTGTTAAAAAGAATTGAGATTTGCCTATTTAATGATTATAACTTCTAATTATTTGACAATCTTGGCTTTTTATTAATATTGTAATTTTAATGTGTATTTATTTATTTATTTATTTATTTTACCATTGATGTAACATGTATCGTTGACACAATTTATTTTATGGGTGAAATTTTAAAAGAAATTATAATCTTTTAGAGATATCCACTAAAAATTCTTCTAAGGTACTATAAATATACATATTTATGTTGTATTGAAAATATTATATGCACTTATTCTTTAAAATATAATAAATCCATATATGTGTATGTGGGAGGGGCAAGGTGAATAAAATTATCTTATCATATTAATAATTGTAATAATTTGCACCGCACATATTTGAGGCTAACTATTGAATATACTTTAATTAGAAAATAAGAGAGAGATAAGAAAATACATATGAATGTTATATAATACTTGAATTTCATAATATTATATAACAAAATTAACTTAGAGAAATTCACAAATAATATGTCCGTGCATCGTGGAGGAGCTTAACTAATTTTCATATAATATTGATATAGATTATCATTTGCAAAATTATTTTTTAAAGAAATACAGTAAAAGCTAATTGTTTTTAGTATATCATATCGAACTACCCAGAATAAATCATAGACTTAAGCACATAAAAATACTTTGGAATAAACTATCTGACAAAATTGCCAAGCTTAGCAAAATATATCAAGGTTGTTATAACTTAATTATGCGGTGGAGCTGGAAATGCTGGCGGAGGACTAGGCGGTGGAGGAGAGTAGAAGTAGAACCACGCAGGAGGTGGTGGCCGAGATGGTCTAAGCCTGGCCTTGCGGGGAGTGGGTGGCGGCGGCCTTAGCTTATACACACAAGGTGGTGATGCAGTTCGGTGGTGGTGTTTAGGATGATTGAGCGGATATGGTGGCCGGAAATTGTGCGGAGAGAGTTGATAAGAGTTTGCTAAGATTAATGAAGTGAGGATGAAAAGAAAGAAAAGGAAACAAAGTGTTTTTGGCATCGTTGTATTGGAACTTGGAAGCTGCCATGGGAAACATTGTGCTTACAACACATATTTATAAGTCAAGAATTGGAAATGTAAGAAGCATATGGAGCATCATTAATCGGTTGACTAAGAATTAGATTAGATTCCACCACCTAAAACCAACTTTTTGTGCGTGGCCTTCCTTTTTTGACTTCCCCTATAGTATGTGTCTACTTTTTCCCAAGATTTCAACAGCAGATCATTTTTTTCTTAAAGATTTAAGGTAATCACGCCATAAATTTGGCACTAACACCGCTGCTAATATAAGTGGGAGTGCCCCACCCGTAAACAATTATTTGTTTAGATCCGTCTAACCACTATTCGATTCGCCTTCAATTCGGATCATATAAATATATTTTTAAATATTTTCAGCTTTCTGCTCCATTAGAAGCAGTTTTTAAATCTTCTAACATCTTCTTGTCTCTTGTGAAGATTTTACGTATCTTCTTTCTTGTCTGTTGTGAAGATTTTGTATCTTGTGTCTTAGTTTGTGTTTTTCGATTGTTTTCTCTCCAAGGCACGTGATTGTAATTTTTGCGAACTTTTTCTGTTTGATTTTTTGAATTTGTATGTTATGCAAAGTTGTCTGCTTCGGGTTGCGAAGTTCGTTTATTCTTTGTTAGTTTGATTGTAAGTTTCGTTGATTTCTCTTTCATTTTGTCTGAATTAGAACTTGTGCAAACAAGGCTTTTTTTTTTTTTTTTTTATGATAAAGAATTTTGGAATAAAATGAAAGATGATTCTTGAGAGCCTAAACTTTGTAAGTTTGCTCTTCGCTTTAAGGTGATGGTGCTAAAAATGTATTGGAAGAAGCAAAAATATACATGATAAACAAGTATCTAAAGTGGGATTTGATTGTAAGAGCAAGTTTGTACGTGAGAAGCAGACCAAAAAATTTCAAGCTAATGAAAATGTATATGATGATAATAAGATGAAATGGAGAAAGATGTTAATGTTGCAAGAATCTAGTTCATTTACAAGAAAAATTAAGGTTAATTAAAAAAATAACATTAATTTTCAAATTAAAAGTTGTAAAACGTCATTTATTCTGTAAAAAATTAAAACTATTAAAACGACACTTATTGTGAATAAGAGGCAATATATTTTTATATTGCTAGATATTTTGTATTATAGATAATTTTATCAAAATATATTTTATACAATTATGTATTTTATTGAAAAATTATATTACGATTTTTATAATAATTTATTATATTATTATATGATAAATAGTGTAACACGAGAAATTCTAGTAAATATAATATAAATAACCTAGTACTTGGTTTGGTTGTTTATAGAACTATCTGTGAACAATAGGATTTCCTAAATAGTTATAATGTCTTATCATAATCTTATAATTAATTTCTTCTCTTATGTATAGGAAAGCAGTAATCAGTCAATAAATTTTTTAAAAATAAATTACTATTAAATATTAGCAATTATATTTGGATTTTAATAATATATTTTATAATTTAGAGAAGTTATAATGATTAAAGCTTATTTTGTTATTAAATTCTCTTAGTGTAATGTGTCTTTTTATCACTAATCATTAATATTTTTCTTCATTAATTAAGGATAGAATAGGCACTTACTTTATTTCTTAATATAAGTGAAATTTTCTAAAACGATACTTATTGTAGATAGGAGGGAGTATTAAATATTAAAATATATCACAATTAATGTATGGGAAAAGAATTATATTTAACAATTAATATTTTATTATTTTATATGCAATATGGATATCAAATTGATCATAAAAATTTGATTAATTTGATATATTTTTCATAAAACGGAGTTGAGATAAAAAAAAAGTTATAACCTTTTGAAAATTAGAGTGAAAAAAAACTGATTGAACATAATAGTTTATAAAAATAGAAAACTGATTTTAGACAAAAAAAAATGATGTTTTTGTAAATTAGTCGAAATTTTTATTTAATTATTAATTTAATTTTATCAATGATTGTAGTCGTGTTTGTTAGTTTTGAAAATTTGTGTTCAAGTTTATTCACTAAAAAATATTTTTTTGTAACAAATACAGGACACATTGTAAGTACATTTTTATTTATGAGTAAAATTAATCAAACAAATAATTCTTAAAATTTATATCAATTATCAACATATAAACAAATATTAAGATAATAAAGCAAAATAAAATTATAAATATATTAATCAACGAATCATCAATCAAGTATACATGTGCGATAAACGTATAAAACTAATCAAATAAACAAAAATATAGAATTATAGGGTATATAGTTTCCACAAAATTTAAAATTATATAAAAGCAAGATAATTGGAAAATTTTATAAAATACCATATTCCACATAAATTAGTTTATGAAACTAATTATTTACATTGATCACTAAATATACTGTATATATTTAATATGCTAATAATTAGAAAATTAATTATTTACATTGAGCACTAAATATACACAGTATATTTAACACACCCCCACAATTGAAGCGAGAGGTTTACGAACGCTAAGACTGTCCCGAGAATTCTCAAACAATACTAGCGGAAGACCTTGGTGAATATATTTGCAATCTGATATTGTGATGGCACATGAAGAACCCGCACCTGTCCACGGGCAACCTTCTCTCTAACAAAATGAATATTCATTTCAATATGTTTGATACATTGATGTTGAACTAAATTTGCCGACAAATGAATAACACTTACATTGTCATAATAAATAAGAGTAACCTTTTTAATCGGACAATGTAACTCCAAGAGAAGATTTCGAAGCCAACACGATTCGGAGACAAAATTTGCTACCCCACGATACTCGGCTTCGGCACTAGAACGAGACAAAGTGGGTTGTCGCTTAGACAACTATAAGATCAAGTTGTCTCCCAAAAATAATAATAACCTGACGTAGATCTTCTCGTGTTAGAGACCCACTCCAATCTGCATCAATATAAGAGATAAGTATAGAAAAAGAAGACAGGCATAAATGAAGCCTGTGATCCAAAATACCCTTAACATACCGAATAACATGCTTGAGAGCAGACATATAATCAATTCTCGAATCATGCATATTTAGGAATACATGTTGGATTGCATAAGAGATATCCGGCCGGGTGAAAGTGAGATATTGTAGAGCCCCTGTAAAACTCCGATAAAGAGTGGGATCGTCAAATATAGAACCAGAAGTAGCACTAACCTTTGACTTGGTGTCAACCGGAGTGGGAGACAGTTTATAAGATGACATTCTGGCACGCTCAACTATTTCTTCGACAAATTTTCGTTGTGAAAGAAACATACCACCTTTATTTTGAGTCACAACAATACCAAGAAAATATTTCAAGTGATCAAGATCCTTCATAGCAAATTCAGAACTAAGAAGATCCATAATAGAGCATCGAAAAATATCATAAGAGGTAGTGAGAAAAATCTAAAATTTCCACGGTCACGACCAGCCTTGCCGCCATCGCCACCGTTGTTATTCCGGTTAGCACCCTCGTTGTTCTTCCAACCACCTGAATTCTTGCGCTGATTTTTATCCCTAGCGTGCCCCAACTGGTCAGAATGTGAAGCAGTCAAATTCAGCAGAGGAGGCGACCACCATAGCAGATTCCAATCCCATTGCCGCCTCCTTAGCTATTTTGACCTCTTCCAAGGAAAGCATCGAACAGCTTGGTAGAACAGATGTAGTGGAAAACTTTGACGAATAAGCATACACACGACCTTATAAGCACGGGTGAGACCCAAAACTAATTGGAGAACAAGTCGGCTATCCGACATCGGTGCACCAACATTCTTCAACTGGTCAGCAAGAGACTTAAGCCTCTGACAATAAGCTGACACGTTAGAAAAATTCTCCATTTTGAGAGTGGAGAAATCATGTTCAAGAGTAAGGGCCCGAGAATATTTGTTGTCTTGGAAAATATCTCGCAAACGATTACAAGCCTCCATTGTCGTAGCATCAGGTTCAAGAATTGTGTGCAAAAGGTCATTAGAAATGGTGACAAATCCATGAAAAGACCATTGCATCAAGGGTCGACCATAGTTCGTCATCATCCGCGGTCGACGAAGAAACTTTCTCTTTCCCTTTGGCAAAGGAAATAATGTGGTGCAAGACCATACGAGATCGTACGATAACCTTGAATATTTATGCCCACGTAAAAATTGAACATTCTCCATTTCAAGGGTAATGGAAATATGATTCTGGATGTTAGACACTGCAAGAGTAGGGTGAAAAGAATTATTGAAAGCCGACATGATAGTGCTACTGGAGGACGGAAGAAATAAGGAAGAATGAAGAAGAAAGTCGACGGCCATGTGGTAGGGTGCATAGGAACTACGAGATCACCCCAAGGGTGCCTTTGGCATCCAGGGGTCACAGGCCGACCATAGAACCCTATTCAATAAGTGGAACGCATTAGCTATCCGTTCTCAGGTTGGGCAGTAAGGGTCGGAGAAGGGCAATCACTCATTCTTAAAACCAGCATTCTTAAGACCAAAGAGTCAGGCGAAGGGTTCTCCTGCAGCTGGAACCTTCGAAACGTGAAACCCTAAACTCGTAATATCATGAAAGAATTATAATTCTTGATTATAATACATTAACACAATCAGGCATAAATCAATACTAATAATTAGAAAATTAATTATTTACATTGATCACTAAATATATTGTATAAATTTAACATGTTAATAATTAGAAAATTAATTATTTACATTGACCATTAAATATATACAATATATTTAACAATATCAACTTTATTTTTTATGATAAATATATCAAATTAATCATTTTTCATAATCTTGAATTTGATGCTCATGTTGCATATATAAAAAATAAAATAGAAATCTCATAAGTAGGAAATATTGTAATATAAAATGTTTTTTCATACATTAATTGTGGTATATTTTAATATCTAATATATTTTTATACTATGAGATATTTTTATTTTAAATAACTTTTATGAAAAATACATTTTATTTTAAAAAATTATATTATTATTTTTACAATAACTTATTATATTATTATAATTTAAACTTTTCAACACACAGAGGAAAAAAATACTAGTCATAATTAAAGCCTCAAATTAACAAAAGTACACGATTAAATCTATTATGAGTCCGAGTCATCAAATCTTTTCCATCTTGTTTAGACTTCAGCAAATATATTAGCGCATCATCGTCTCTTTTATAGCATCAACCCATCATCAATATTTATATGCCGGGTAAATTTAAGAATAAAAAATTACATATGATAATTAAATTTGTTTTTTGGTGTGGCTATGCGTATTTTTAAATTCTTTAAATATATTTCAACAAAATTTTAAAAAATTTACACTATTTTTAAATAACTAAAATAATTTTATATTTAATTTGTCTAATTTGATTGCCCAATCTACCAAGGCTTATTCAGAACACACAGTCGAACAAGTTAAATAGCATTCAACAGATGTTGTCGAATGTTGCTTCAACTCTTTGGCAAGATGTTGCAAACGAACTTTAGACCAACATGTTCGTCCTTATTCGATAAATAAACTTTGAACATGAGCATATGTATTCAATCAATCTTATCGAACACGAACATATGTGTTCAATTACATACTAACAAACATGGAATGTATTAAAAATAAAACACTGAAAAAACGACAAAACATAAATGTTCTAAACCAAAGAAATTTCCAATATATATTTTCATAAAAATATTTATAAAACACAAATAAATTAAAAATTCATGAATCCTGGGAGATTAATTTGAATTATAAACTTATTCTCTTCTTTTGTTGTATGTTCTTATTCTACTTGTTTTCATTTTTTTAATTAAAAGAGCATAATTATCCAAAATAAGATATTTAGTAAAAAATAAACATTTATTTTGAATATGATGTAATCAAAAAAATTAAGAGTACAAATAACAGCCCTTTTTTTTTTTAAAATTTATGGTTATCACTATTTTTTTAATAATTAACTAATTAAACAAATTTATTCATTACTATTTATTAATGAACGGGTCATTCAGTATTTTATTAAAGAAGCTCAAAAAATTGTTCCAAGTCATGTTCCTTGAAAACCTATCACTCAAAACATGTATACACTCGGTTGAGCAAAAAAATGGAAGTTCAAGAATTTGAATTTCTACTACATCTGATGCAACATCTCATCTTACAAATAGCACAGATGTATGACGTTGATAATGCAATGTTTATATAATATTATACACGTATCATGCATTAATACAAAATAATCCAAATTGGAAGTCGGGACAGTAGTAAGTGACTTGGAGAGCTTAGTAGGTGAGATGGAAATTTTGGCAATAGATACAAAATATGTTGGATGACTCGACCATTCTTTCTACAGTAATCCTTTTGGCATTATATATAGTAGTATGTCTCTTCATCAATCATCATGCAATGTTACCATTCCATTGAGTTTCTGCATATCCAGTGTTCCTTCTTTTCATTTCCATTCACTTGAATTATGGCTGCTAAGATTCAGAAGAATCTTGGAGATAAAATTGTCCCAACACCACACAATAAGTGCAACACAAACTTACAATAAAGATGCCATTATCAGCACAATGATGCAGCTGCATCATTGACCATTAAGCATTTCATAGCAAAGGGGCTATTATATACATTTTGAGGTTGAGTCCATCCCGTCCCAGGTTAGCAAAGCGCTCAATCCAAGTTTTTGCCTCTTAGGATTAACGAGTTAGTCCAGTACTCCAACACATATGTACAGGGTGTATCTACAACTAAACGGGATACAAAAATATATAATCGAGCACATGCCTGGAGATGTTAAGGTGTGTCACAACTTGTCAACTGGATGTAATTCATTTGCAAATCCTCTTCAGTCTCTTAGCAGCCTGTGCAAATCCTATGATCACCTGTGACTCGTCCAGTTGCTGCACAAACCCATACACTGCATGAGAACTTACTCAGAATTTTGAAGTATATATACGAACATGATAAACAACACAATGTCTTCATTTTTTGTAGAACTTCTAAACTTAGCCACTTATGAGATAAAATTTGTTTTCAAGCCACAACTTAGGTTTAATTCTTTTTTAGTCAATTATTCCCTTCTAGATAGCGGTATATACTAAGATGGAACAGTTCGAGTTTTGAAATAATAAAGCTAATTAATCCCAAAATTCTAAGTAAAGGTCTGTAATTAATTATTCAACATATGAAAAAACAATTACAAAGAGAAGTATTTATGGGTGTGGTTAAGAACTTATTAACAGTTTTATAATCCCTAAAGCACCTTAATTATGTTTATCCTAATTAAAATAGAATTTAAGCTCATGGACCTCTACATTAAAAAAGATAAATTATACATTTGCGAAAGAAAATAAAATTAGCCAAATACGATTAAATCAAGTCCAATTTAGGACATATACATCATTATTCTCTCCCTCCCAAATCGTTTTATTTAGAGATCAAACTGGGAGCAATAAATTTTTTTATTAAGTGGACCATTTAAGAATAAATGGTTCGCAAAACTTGGAAACTTTTTCCATCAAAAATGTACCATGTAAGTCCTTTTCTTCTCGTCTTCAATCCTTGTCAATATACTCTATGCTCTTTACTTGAACTCGAGGTTTTCATAGTTCTTAAAAACTGATCATAGATAATCATTTTTCTTGAGATCATTGAGAGAATACTTATTATGTTAATGAAAATGAAAGAAATATGAATTCTCTATGAGAGCTTGGAAAGTACTAATGGTCCTTACAGAATCCATTAAATTGGGGAATAACCCAAGTGTAGGTTTTCTTACCATCGGGAGGGGGAATAGGTCTGCAGTATTAACTGAGCATACTAAGTATTTTCACAATGGTCTTAAGAATTTTTTTATATATTTTAAGTGATTTCTTATCCTATCTACTCATATCATGTTTCAAAAAATTATGAAAACATCAATATTCAAATAACTAACAAAAGCATGGAATACATTTAGCAGGAATTGAAGACGAGAAAAAAGAGAACATGCATGAAATATTTTGGCTTCCAAGGAGATTTACAACGATCCACTTAGCAGAAAATTTTACTACTCCAAGCTTGATTTATAAATAGAAACAATTTGGGGTGTGGGGAATACTGATGTATATACCGAAAATAAGATGTGATCCATTTATCTTGGACTAGTTTTATTAATTTTGTAAGTCCAGAAGTTCATTTTTTATGTAAGGGCCTGTAAGCCCAAATTGTAGCTTAGTTAGGATAAACACAGTTAAAGTGTTTAGGGGTAAATAAACTCGTCTTAAGCCCCTAATCACAAATATAAATCTCTCATTCTAATAGTTATTCCTAGTGCTGAATAATTAAGTACAGACGTTTCACAGAAATTTTGCAATTAAGATTTTAATTATTTGTGATACAACATTGATACGATTGTACAAACTCATATAAGTAGAACAAATGACAAAAACTAACGTACCTGTGACACAAAATGTCTCTGGACAATATCAATAAGGTGCTCCTTAGAAGGGTTAGGAACAGCACCCACCTAATAAGCACATATGAATAGGATAAATGTAAGATACAATACTTACTGCTTATAAATTAATATTCGTTTATTGTGTTTGAAGCTACTCACAAGGTTAAAGTGAAGCAAATATCTCCATAATGCAGCCATCTCAAGCTTGCTGAGGTCAACCTACAACACCACATATATTGGAGTTCAAGATTTCAGTTTAAGATTTAGTGCAGCATCTCACAACTTAAATGATCGAAATGCAAAATAGAAGTATGAAAATTTGCAAAATATTGAAAATAAATGAACAATTTTCAAAATACCCGCCAAATGTGGATTGTTTCACACTTGTGTTGACTTCCATGAGACTTATTTTTTTCTTTTAAATTATAGGGAAAATTGCATATTTCACCTCCTCAATCTCGAACTGAACTTTCTCAAACCCTAAATCTTTGATCCCATGTACAAACTGCCTCACCTTCATGAGCACTAACAATAAAACTTTCCCCTGTACTTTACTTTCTACTTTCTAGCCCTGTACTATTTTTTAAATTTGTCGTATTCACTTAGCAAAAATGTGAAACAACCCGAATTGAATTTGGTGGGTGTTTAGAGAAAGATAATTTCTAAGGAAATATATTTCTATTTCTCCTCAAGTAAATAAAGGATACAAGCTTTCTCACCGAGAATCCCTTTGCTGTAGAATCAGAATCTTTAGGTAGCGAGTCCGAAGAAAGAGAACGGCAAAGAGTCTTGTTGCAGGAACTAAGTGACCGGTGCACACGATGATGCCTCGAGCTACGCAAAGTTTGAGCCTCATCGAAAGCTAAGAACCAATGATTATATCAAAATTGGAGAGGAAGTAGAAAAAGAGAAGTAAAGAAGTGAAAAGAAACAACGTAATAACCTTATCGTCATTCCCGTATTGATATCAATCCAATACAAAAATAGCTATTTAACCATCAGGTGTGTGATATTCACAATATCTTTGCCTTTTTCATGCTATCAAGCAGATTAAAACTTAATTTTGCAGTCACAATTAAAGAGTCACTATATGACATTGTGATTAAACAGAACAGAAAGACTTAGCTCCAGCTTGGAAAGATTATAAGTTTGATCTGCGGGAAGATTATATATATGCGAAAGCAATAAACAAACGCTATCACTAAAAAACACGAGCTTACCATTATGTGAGCTGTTCCACTGCACTTGTTCAAGTACTTCAAGGTAGTCGCCTTCTTCATCCCCGGTAGGAGCTTCAACTACACTTAGAGCATTCCTCTGTAGCTTTACCTCAATACCATTTGTGAGAACCTGTGTATTAGTCGATATTGTATCAAAATATATTTCAACTATAATTCAATCAACGTAATTTATTGCGTTTCGTAATAACAAGATAATATATTTGTTAAAAAGAGTTCCTCTTAATGGGATTATTCAAAATATAATGGCAAATTATAGAATTGATCCTAAGTTGCTTAAGATAATTCCCTACCAAAACTATGTTGGAATTCCCCCAAATAAATAAATAAAAAGTGGAAGAAAAAGGAAAACAAGCAAGATATTATGTGCAGAACTAAAATACAAAAACAGCGCCAATCACGGAGAGAAAGTGATAGATACTGAGAAAGAGTCAAGAGGGCATAATTTTACAAATAAGTGGGTTGAAAGATGAGTCAAATAACAGCCAAACACCCCCACATTAAGAGAGAGAGAGAGAGAGAGAGAGAGAGAGAGAGATGATACAACCATCATAATTGCTAAAAAAACCAGATGCAAATAAATTCCAGTAATAGAATCCATGATCAGAACTTGAACAACATTTAGAAAAATACAATTCAATGAAAGTTCAGCGTAAGTTATATCTAAACCTTCAATTTTGAACTCATGAACTTCAAAAAGCTACACAGCATCAATTTTTGAGTAAACACTCGTTGGAAACACTAAATTAAGCGAGCGCGCGAGAGAGAGAGAGGCAGAGACAGAGAGAGGAATCGAACAGGCAATGAGAGAAAATTAGAGAGCAATAAATTACCAGCCAATGCCATCCACCAAGGCCAACAGCTTTCTTGACAACACCCTGAAGCCCAACCAGCACAGACTTAGTGCGGTTGTTGCCAGTCACCACAACCTTCGTGTGAGGTGGCAAAACGGAAAGCTCCTCTTCAGAAGTATCCCCACAATGCGAAGAAAACCCACCATTGCTCACCACTGCTGCTCCCAGCATTTTCAATATTCTTTCAAGAAAATGAATAAGTCGGGAGTTTCAGGGATGAGATTGGGCCTGATTGGAAGAAGTTGCATTGATGGATACAAGGGCGGAATGGTTGGGAAAGCGGGTGCAGGATTTTGGGCGTAAATTTTGGAGTTTTCTTTTAGATAGAGAGGAGAGTGTGAAGAAGGAGAAACAGAAAAGATAATAGAGTCTGTCTACTGTGTGTGTGTTTTCTTGCTGCTCTTTTGGTTAACATTAATTATTTAAGAGCGAATGATGTGGATCCCTAGGACTTGAAACAGACGAATAAGAAGCTCCCACGTGGTGAGGCAGTCAAATATGTAAATGCAAATGGTATTTTATTTCTATTTTCATGATAGAGTCATTTAATAAATCATATGATTGAGAAGATATTGGATTATCTGCTGTGTTTTAATATTAACTTTCAAAAAAACAGATACTGGATTATCTGCTCTATCTAATTTTTGAAACAAACAAAATGCATATCTTTATCATTACACATTTTGGATGCTGAGGGAGGGAGATGACGAAATCCTATATTTTTCAGTACAAAACCAATAAACTAGAAAAGATGGATTATTTTGTGATAAAATATTTGGAGTTTATGCTTTACATTTTTTACTTAAAATATATATTAGAAAAAAAAATGTAATAAAGTAGTTGTTTTTAAAACTAAAATTTTAAACTTCAAATAATTTTGTTGTTACAAATTCAATTTTGACATGTGATATATCAAACTAATCATCTTTTCATGATCTTTAATTTGATATTATATATATTAAAATAAAATATTATATTTAAAATATGAAATAAATATTTTAAGACTTTATTTGAAATATGTGTTAGGTTTGAATAAAAAATGATTAAATTTTTTATACTAATAAAATAATAAATAATTTTTATAGAATAAAAATTATAAATATTTTTTATAAAATAAAAATATGATAATATTCAAGTATTAATTAGTTGTTTCATTTTAATAATATTTTACTGATTTTAAATATTTATATTGACTTTGAGGAATTATAATGGGTAAGATTGAGTTTGAATTCTAAAATTCAATTCATTGTGCAATTTATATTTACTGGAGAATATTTTTAAGAAAATGACAATGCAGTATACATATGAAACTATACTTCAATTGATTTCTAATTTCTAATTTTCTTATATCTATTACATATTGAAAATGTTATTTAATATTTTATTTAATGAATATATATATATATATATATAAAAGAAAACAATAACACACAAAATATATTTAGACAATACAGGTTTTTTTTTTGTATCATTTAAAAAATGGTCTACTAGAAGATAAAAAATGAAAAAGACACGTGTTGTAAACACTACAAATGTGTGTGAGTCACAATAATTTTTTTCTTTTTTTTTTTTGTATTGTATATTTTATAAGTATTTTATTTGAACCATGACTTGTTGCTTATATAATTATATATTTTACAAAAAATTCATATCACTTATACATTTATATCTTCTATAATAATAATATAATTTTATAATATATTATTATTATAATAAATATATTTTATCTTGTTCGCACGGACCACCATCTAGTTCTTGTGAAAAATTGAGACTACTCCTTTTTCTTTATTGTTTATTTCTCTCTCCCTACCATTTACAATAAATACTTTATGCTTATCTAATTATTCAATTATTACCAAGCAATTTTTAACATATTTTCATTATGATTTGATACCTACTTCATATGTTTTACCATATTTAACTTTAAAATATATAACAATATATTAAAACTCACACACGCAATTTAAAAGTTTCTGAAACAAATTAATCACACCCCTTTAACCCTAAACAAACAGACCATAGTATGAGTTACAATTTAAGAATCATGGGTCCGTTCTTGCCAACCTAGCTTTCTTTTCTATGGTTAACATTATTGTTTCCAATAGTGCTGTCAATACGGGCTGGTGGCGTGGGGCGGACCAAAACCCACCAAGTTCACCATTTGACGGGACGGGGCGGTGCAGGGCAGAAAAAAGACAGACTGCTAAAACTCCAACCCAACTCAACCCACCAGCAGGTTACATGCTTAGCGGGCCAATCCACGGGCCGTCGGAATTAGGGGTGGGGGTGGGGGCGGTGTTGGCAATGCCGATGGCCGTCGGAATTGGGGGTGGGGCGAAGGGAAGGGTGTTTGTGGGCTCTGGCCGTGTCATGGTCGTGAGTCTCGTGACTCGGATTTAGGGGGTTTGGGCGTCCGAGGGATTTCGGAATTGGAGGGAGGTAATGAATTATTACTGAATTGAGGGTTTAGACTTCCGATCGTCACTTTTATGACTTGTGAGATAGGGAGGGTAGGTGCGTTATGGAAAGGTGGGTGGGTCATGGGTGGAGTTAGAGTGTTATAATTAATTATATTTTAAATAAAAAAATAACTTAAAAACTCGCGGGTTGACCCGGCCTAGCCCATTTCAAACCCGCGGCCCACATAGGCCAGCCTGCTGTGGCCCACCAGTTGGCGAGCTGTTAAATTCCTAGCCCAACCCACTTATTTTGTGAAGCGGAACGAATTAGCTCGACGGACTTGACCCATTTTGACAGCTGTAGTTTTTAATATGGGTTATGTGTCCCCGCCACTTATTATATGTATTCCTTTGTACATCTCTATTATAAATTTGTAGCTTTAAATATTCTGTACTGATATTATATTAGCCTAACATGTGCATAACCAGGTAATAATAATGTGCATTTACTTATTATTAATAAACATGTAAGGGTATTCATTTATATTTTTGTCTTTCACGTGAATTGACAGGATAATATAAGCACTTGTATGATGAAAGACATTGAGAGAGAGATTCTATTTTGTAATGGAAGATAAAGTGTGTTACGAAATCAACTCACAAACAATTTTTGAATCAATATGTCAAAGGTGTAAAGGTTATCGTTATTTGGATGTACTTAGTTGCTTGCTAAAAAAATCTTTAATCAACTTTTTTTTTTACAATAGAAATCAATTATAGTGAGAATCATTACTGGATTATTAGTGCTTGATTTACTTCAACTAATAATAAATTAACTAAAGTTTTATTTCACTGTAGAAATATGAATTTTGTGGTCACACGTAATTAATATTAATTTAAAAGTATAATTAATATATTAGGAATTTAATTAAATTTAACTCCTAAAGTTTATAATATGATAATTGGTATTATAACATATGGTTTTGTCCTGTTTACCTTAGATAATAAATAAATAATTTACAAATATTTGTGTAATCATTGAATCATGTTTTGGTTGCTATGGCATGATGATCAATATACTCAATCGAGTCCAGATTATGTGAATCAAGCCCATCAAATTAAGAGAGGTCAATGAAATCACACCACCTAGTGAGGTAAATATGAAAAATGGATCTCCCCTACACCTATGAATAGAAGTATCACCTCCATTCATTCCACACACACGAGTCACAACTCAAGAATTTGGAAGAGCTTTAAAAATTCCTCTATCTAGAAGATTTGAAGAACAAAAGCTGAATTTTCAGAAGTGAAAGTGTTGAAACTAAACTGAAAGTACGAGCCTGACATATTCATGGAATATTTATCAAAATAATGCAAAAAAGAATATTTCATAAAATATGGTGGATTTAAAAATCGTTCCCAAATTAGGGTAAAACGTCACGCCTGATGACGATGTTTAGTAAAAACGTCATCAGGCCTGACATTTTAATTTTGAAAATAAAAACATCAGGTCCGCTAACGTTTTTATTTTCAATATATATATATATATATATATATGCCTCATGTCATGCATCAAATATATTCATATATAAATATATATGCATGTATATATATGGGCGTGTATATATATGTATATATATGCAAGTATATATATATATATATAAATTATATATTATTTATTCTGCGTATATATTTAATCTTTTTCTACTAAAAATATATTATTAGAAATATATGTATATATATTTTTTCTACATAAATATACATATTATATAACTGTAAATAAAAAAAGTTTATATTGTTATTTAAGATAATTAAATCATATTATAAATAATTTATAAAAATAAAAGAATATTTATTAATAATTATTAAATTTTTATTTTAAGTATTATTTGAATATCTAAAAAAAATAATATATATATATACATATTAATACATAAATATATTTTTAAAATGTATATATTTATGAATATATACATAAATATATAAAAAATTAAAAACAGATATAACGTCAGGCATGACGTTTCTTTTGATTTTTTAATTTTTTGATTTATATATATATTCTTTAATTTTATATTATATATATTTAATATATATATTATTTCTTATTTATAATGTTGAAAATATATATGGTTATCGTTTGTATTTATTTTTTTCTTATATAAATATTTATTAGAAATATACGTATATATTTTATCTATATAATATAAATTATATAATTGTAAATAATTAAATATTATATTTTTATTTAAGATAATTAAATCATATTATAAATAAATTTCTATAAATTAAAGAATATTTATTAATAATTATTATATTTTTATAGTATAATTTAAATAATTTTTAATAAAAAAGATTTATATAAATATGAATATACAAATTTATATAAATATATTAAAAAGTTTTAAAAAATATATATAACATCATGCCCACTGACGTTTTAATCGAAACGTCAGTAGGCCTCACGTTTCTTTTATTTGATATTTTTATTTATATATATATATATATTCTTTAATATATATATTATAAATATATATTATTTTTATTAATTCTGTTTAAAATAAATATAATATCATTTATATTTAAATTTTTTCTTATATAAATATATATCTAGAAATTTATATATATATATATTTAGATAAATATATAATATATAATTGTAAATAATAAAAATTTATATTTTTGTTGAAGATAATTAAATCATATTATAAATAAATATATAAAATTTAAAGAATATTTTAATAATTATTATATTTTTATTTTAAGTATAATTTGAATATTTTAAAAAATAAATGTATATATACAAATTTAAATATATATATATATACATATATATATATACACGTCAGGCCCACTGACGTTTTAAAGAAACGTCAGTAGGCCTGACATTTCTTTTAATTTTTAATTTTTTTATTTATATACATATATATTCTTTAATATTACATTATATATATTATTTATATTTAGTATATATATTTTTTCTATATAAATATAAATTATATAATTGTAAACAATTAAAATTTATATTTTTATTTAAGATAATTAAATTTTATTATAAATATATTTCTATAAATTAAAGAATATTTATTAATAATTATTATATTTTTATTTTAAGTATAATTTCAATATTTTAAATAAAAAAATATATAAATATAAATATACATATTTATATAAATATATAAAAAATTCTATAAAAATATAACGTCAGGCCCACTAACGTTTTAATAGAAACGTCAGTGGCCTGACGTTTTTTTTATATATATACATTCTTTAATTTTTATATTATTTATATTAATTTTTATATTCTTTATATTTTTCTTATATAAAAATTGATATAGAAATATATATATATATATATATTTTTTTTTTTCTATATATATATCATATAATTGTAAAGTAATAAAATTTTATAATTTTATTTAAGATAATTAAATTATATTATAAATAAAATTTGAAAAATTAAAAGATATTTATTAATAATTATTATATTTTTCTTTTAAGTATTATTTGAATATTTTTAATAAAAATATATATAATTATACAAATTTACGTGAATATATAAAAAAGATTTAAAAAAATATATAATGTCAGGCCCACTAACGTTTTAAAAGAAACGTCAGTGGGACTGACGTTTCTTTTAATTTTTTTATTTTTTTGATTTATTCTTTAATTTTATATTATATATATTATTTCTATTTAATAAATATATTATTTCTTATTTATTCTATTTAAAATATATATAATTATTGTTTATATTTAATTAATTTTTTTGTATAAATATTTGGTTAGAAATATATATATATGTATATATATATTATCCATTTATATATATTATATAATTGTAAATAATTAAATTTGATCTTTTTATTAAAGATAATTAAATCAAATTATTAATAAAATTTCTTAAAATTAAAGAATACCTATTAATAAATATTATATTTTTTATTTTAAGTATTATTTGAATAATTTATTTTAACTATTATTTAAATAATTTAATAAATATATATAGACTTTTATATTTAATAATATATATAATATTTTGATTAGAAGATTTATATTTTTTTATCTATTTAATTAAATATATATATATATATATATGTATGTTTATATTTGTTCTAATATAATATATAATAATTAATTATAAACCAATATAAATTATATATTTTATTTTAATTTATTCAAATTCTATTATAAATAAATTTAATAAAAGTTAACTAATATTTTATCAATAATTATCTAACTTTAATTTTAAGTATTATTTGATTATATGTATATATATATATATAGAAAATACATATAAAAAACCAAAACATTGAAATAATCTAAAAGTATATATAATTTTATGATAAATAAATAACAAAAAATAAAATAATTCAAATTATTAATTTTATACTTTATTATAAGAGTTATTAAATTATTTTTGAAGAACCATAAAAAACATGAACAGAAATTAACAAAAATTACATACAATGACCAATTTATTAAATAAAAATAATTTCATTTTGTATACAAAAAACTAATTAAAAATAATCAAATTATCATATATATTTTTACAACAAATTTTACAACAAGATAATACCACATCATATATTTTTCAACACGATAAATAGCATATTATATATTTTTACAACAAAATTATATCACACGCTACAGAAAATGAAGGACACTGCAAAAATTAATGCACTTTGACTTCGAAATTACTGCAATTCACATGATCAACTGCAAAATTTTACTGCAATTCACACGACCAACTGCAAAAATTACTGCAATTCACATGAGTGTACGGCAAACCCATTCTCTCGCTCTCTTCACTTATTCTTATTCACGTGACCTCTTTCATTTCTTGTTAACTCGGTATTTATTTTTGGTTTAAACATTTACCTTCACTGTATTTATTTTTTCGTTTGTTTAATTCACAAGCAATATTGGTAAAAAAAAAAATCATCGAAAAGGTATAATTATGACAAGAAAACATAAAAAAAATTACAAAACAAAAATAAATTGAAAAAAATTTGAAAGTTAACTCGGCCGTCCGAGTAAAATGGTTGACTGAGTAATGAAGTATCCAAAAAAAAAATTTCACTCGACCGACCTAGTTGGGTAGATGACTGAGTGCCTTAACCGAGTGGAATCCTTCACTCGATTAACCGAGTCCATCGACCGAGTGAAATGCGATCGAGCGATCAACTTTCCAGAATTTTTTTCACTCGGCCGACCGAGTAGACTGGATGAACGAGTGCCTTGACCGAGTGGAGTCTATCGCTCGGTTAACCGAGTCCATCGATCGAGTGAGATGCAACTTAACGGCCAACTTTTTAGATTTTTTTCACTCGGCCGACCGAGTTGGCTGGACGATCGAGTGCCTTGATCGAGTGGAGTCCATCGATCGAGTGAGATGCGACCCATCGGCTAACTGTCCAAATTGTTTTGTTCACCCGACCGATCGAGTTGTCTGGATGACCGAGTGCCTTGACCAAGTGAAATCCATCACTCGGTTAACCGAATCACACGACCGAGTTAGTCGCAGGATCCAGTTTATATATATATACTTTTTTGCCACTTTTTCACTCATTTTTCTTACTCCACAAAACCCTACTCCCACAATACTCTCTTAGAGGTTGTCAAAACCATTCCAATTTCTACTAAAATTCTAAGACATAGATCATACAACATCTTTAATCTTTCAATTTATCCGCTAAATCGCATTCACGGAGACATTTGTGAAGATTTGAAGGTTGGGGCTCTTCACACATTTATCTTTAATCTTCTTCCAATAAGCTATATTTTCAATAACCATATATTTTCTTGGAGTGATATATTGGTGATACCTTTTTATTTGGAGTATTTGGATTAATTCATTGGAGTATTTCATCGAACACTTGGAGTGCATCAGTGCTCTGGGGATTTGGCTTTATTGGCATTGAATAATGATAATGTATTTTTATTATCCCATAAATTAGAATCTTGTTATGATTATTTCATGTTATTAATGAAATAAATACATGTATTAAGGGATCAATAGATAATAGGTGTATTAATAGGTGTATGAGATATGAATGTAGTGTTTACCCTTGTAGTGTATGAATTTGTTACAATAATATAAACGATGTGCATGTTTGAAGTACTGTAATTAATATAAGAGTGGATATATAACTTGAGTTTTGTAGGTACCATTGAGAAAATGTATCCGTATTCGTTTGGTGCTCGTGGTGTCACTGTTGATGATATGGGTCAACAAGCAGATGAAAGACGTAGATTTGAAGAGAATCAAAGAGTTATAACTCAAATTCATTCAATGAAAGTTGTAGGTACTGATTTCGATTGTACTCAAAACTCCGTGGAAGAACAACAAGAAGAATACGAGAGAATTCTAGCAACTATGCCCGATGCATACGGCATAGAATTTGAAGGTTGGGATATTCAGAGTGAGATGGTTTGAGGTGTACAAAAAGAAAATACGGGCCACCCGTTTTGCAGACGAAGAATGCATGAAAGTGATGGGAATTTACGAGGATCTAAAAAAGTTGAGCAAAAATATGGGGTAGTCTAAGTTCTTTGCCTTATGAGAGAAGACATATGAGCAGTTGGTTCTTGAATTCTTCTCGACCGTTCACGTGGGATACGATGATACCGTGTCGGGAGCCCTAACCTTCTGTTTGGGTAATGAGTTTAATACACTTTTGCCGGAAACCTTAAATGAAATTTATGGATTTTTGAAGAAGAAATTATCCAATCTACCAAATACGAAGATACACTTCCCTGAATTCAATCCAATAATCTTTTGGAAGGAAATAACGGAAGTTTTCCCAGACAAGCCATCCATTTACAACCTGATACCTCTTTATAATAGAGTTATTTTTGTACCCTTTAACTTAAATTCATGTAGAAAATAGTGATGAATTTAGTGAATTTTAGTATAATATAATATAATTAGATTTTTGTTTTGTTTTGTAGTTTGTATAAATTAAATGTGTAATTTTTCTTTTATTTTATGAAAAACACAATAGGGTTGGAGCTGAAATTGAGGAACCAAAGCGAAAAGTGAAGAAGGTCTGAAAAGTCCCCAGTTGCTACACGAGATGCTGCAGCAACGCTGAAAGTAAATTCTTTTACCCAGGAAATTCGAATCCAATTTTTGCTGACTGGACACATTAAGTTTGCCACGTTGGCATGGGCCAGTTTTTGAAATAAAAGAGTAGATGAATCAGCAGGGCCAACTACATGGGCCAACTACATGGGCTATCAAAACAAAAGAAGAAAAGAAATGTGGGCCTTGATAAAAAAATCAACAAAAACAAGAAGTAGGGCAGAAACCAGGGGCACGCAACAAGGAATCCTGGGAGAGGACAACAAGCAGGAAATAGAGAAACAGGGGCTGCTGGACCGAAGACGAAAATCAACCATTCTTAGCAGTTTTTCACCAAGATTTCAAGGGGAAAAAGAAGGAAACAAATTGAAGAAAAAGAAGGGGAAGGAAGCTCGAAAAACAGCCCTCCCAACAGCTGAACCCTCTATTATTTAATCTCTTTTATTCCCCTCTTTTCTTTTGGAATTACATTTCAAATTTTTATGAATGATATATTAGCTTTTTGGACTGTATTTTCTAAGCTAGTCATGAACTAAACATCTTGAAGACTTGAATTGCTAATGGACATTGAATCGTTTTATTGAGAGCTTTATGTATTGTTGAGTGATTTGTGCTTTTGTTCATTCAAGTGGGCACATGATTAAGGTTTGTTATTGATTGACCAGCAATGATGAATTTACAAGCTAGATTTAATACTGGAAAGGTTAGGTCTAGTGGAAATAGCTTGAATGATGCAAGTGTTAACCAATAGTAGGTTATTATTGTGAATAGTATAGGAATATATTGTTCGCCTTGCATAACTATACGAATTGATTATTACATCGATGTTCCAGTTTCTAATAGGCATAGGAATATGTTTAGTTAGAAAAAGGAATGTACAACATAACATTTGGAAAAAATTCTATGTATCAAGAAAGAATTCGTGTTCACTTTAGAACATTTCACTCAAGAACAATATCGTTTAACATTGATCAATAAAATCCGATTCAAAAGAAAATTAGTGATTCAAGTCTATAACATCCATCTTGTGAAATTCCTTGTTGCCATTGATTGTGAATTGATCAATAAATTGTTGGAAATATTTTCTGTAATTTTCGTTTAATTTGTAGAAGTAGAACCAAACCATCCACTCCACTTATTTCTCACTTCTTTAGTTAAAAATTGCTAGTAATTGATATTTGCAATTTATTTTAATTTTAATCCCTGTGGAGACGATAAAACTCATCATTATACTACTTGTTGACTACGTGCTCTTGCGTACCAACCAACAAGTTTTTGGTGCCGTTGCCGGGATTGTAATTTAAAATTTTTGTGATATCAGTAACTTTGCAATTTATTTCTTTTATTTTGTCTAATCTTGATTGTTGTTCTTGTGCTTTAATAGGTTGATTTTATGTATGAACGAGCAATAAGATTTTGGATTAGCTCCTTTTGACCCCGAGATTGAACGCACATTTAGAAGAGGAAGAAGGGAACAAAGAGGACAGCGGACTCAACATCAAAGTAACATGGCTGAAGAAGATATAAATGTAGCTGCCAATGCAATTGTGATGGCTGATGATCGAGAGAGAGCCATACGAGAGTATGCTGCCCCAATGTTCAATGACCTTAATTTGGGCATCATTCGACCTGAAATTCAAGCACCTCAATTTGAGTTGAAGCCGATGATGTTCCAAATGTTGCAAACGGTGGGTCAATTTAGCGGGCTAGCCACTGAAGATCCTCACCTTCATCTTCTATCATTTTTAGAGGTGAGTGATTCTTTCAAGCTCCAAGTTGTTACGGAGGAGGCCTTGAGGCTGAAATTATTCCCTTTCTCATTGAGGGATCGAGCTAGAGCATGGCTTAACACTCTTCCACCGGATTCTATTGCTTCTTAGAATGATCTTGCCGAGGAATTTTGATTAAGTACTTCCCTCCTACAAAAAATGCCAAGTACCGGAATGAAATTATTTATTTCCAACAATCGGAGGATGAATCTGTGTGTGAAGCTTGGGAGAGATTCAAGGAGTTGTTGAGAAAGTGCCCCCACCATGCTATTCTTCATTGTCTCCAAATGGAGACTTTCTACAATGGTCTTAATGCTTCTACTCGCATGGTGTTGGATGCTTCGGGAAATGGAGCTATTCTTTCTAAATCATATAATGATGCCTATGAGATATTGAAGAGGATTGCCAACAATAACTATCAATGGTCCAATACAAGAGCACTAACCGGTAAGAAAACAGCCAGAATTTATGAAGTAGATGCATTGACAGCTTTGACAGCTCAAGTTTCTTCCATAAGCAACATTTTGAAGAATTTTAGTTTGGGGGGAATGGCACCGACAGCCCCTATGGAACAAGCAGCGGCTATTTCATGTGTTTATTGTGGAGATGGTCACACATTTGATTGTTGCCCTTCCAATCTAGCCTGGGTTTGCTATATGAGAAATCAAAACTCCAACCGCAACAATCCATATTCCAACTCTTATAATCCGGGGTGGAAGCAACATCCAAATTTCTCTTGGGGAAGTCAAGGCAACAACTCGAACAATGCACCAATATGAAGCAAGCCTAACTTCCCACCGGGATTCTCCAATCAACAACAACAATAAAGATTTCCTCCACAAGCTACCCAAACTAACTCTCTTGAAAATTTGATGAAGGAGTATATGGCTAAGAACGATGCAATGATTCAAAGTCAAGCAACTTCGTTGAGAAATCTTGAGGTTCAAGTGGGGCAATTAGCAAATGAGTTGAGAAATCGACCTCAAGGTGCCTTACCAAGTGACACCAAAAATCCAAGAAGAGAGGGCAAGGAACATTGCAAGGCCGTCACATTGAGGAATGGTAAGGATTTAGAGCTGAATACTGAGAAAGCTAATCAGAAAAATGAGCCCACTTCAATCCAAAGGAATGCTGAAAAAGAAAAACAAGCTGGAAATTTGAATTTAAATTCCACATAATCTGCCCAGAAAGCTACATCATCAATTCAGCAAACTACAGAACAGCAAGTTGGCAAAAAACTGCCACCTCCATTTCCTCAACGTTTTCAAAAGCAGCAACAAGATGTGCAATTTTGGAGATTTTTAGATGTTTTAAAGCAGCTCCATATCAAAACTCCATTGCTGGAGACATTGGAACAAATGCCCAATTACGTGAAGTTCTTGAATGACATTTTGACAAAAAAGAGACGGCTTGGAGAGTTTGAAATAGTTGCTTTGACCAAAGGATCCACTACAATTTTCAAAAACAAAATTCCTCATAAATTAAAGGATCTAGGGAGTTTTATTATCCCTTGTTCTATTGGTGGTATAGATGTTGGTAGAGCTTTATGTGATTTAGGGGCAAATACTAATTTGATGCCTATGTCTATTTTCAGGAAACTCGGAATTGGAGAAGCTAGACCAACCACCGTAACATTGCAATTCACCGATCGATCCATGGCACATCCGAAGGGTAAGATTGAAGATGTCTTGGTGCAAGTGGATAAATTTATCTTTCCGGCGGACTTTATTATTCTTGATTATGAAGCGGATCGTGAGGTTCCAATTATTTTGGGGAGACCATTTCTTGCCACCGGGAGAACGTTGATTGATGTTCAAAACGGAGAGCTTACAATGAGGGTCAATGACCAACAAGTAACTTTTAATGTGTTCAATGCTATGAGGTTTCCGGATGAAATTGAAGAGTCCTCTTTTGTGAATGTTATTGATACCCTTGTGGCTGAAAAAGTGCAAAAAGAAACATGTGAAGATATTGTGGGGATGACCTATCTTGATGAAAATGACGAGACAAGTGATGATGAAGGATCACAAGTCAAATGGATTGAGCCTAGGCAATTATACACCAAATTTGGGAGATACTTTGAGTCTTTGAATCTATCGGAAAGGAACTTAACACCACCTAAACCATCCATTGAAGAACCACCAAGGTTAGAATTAAAGACTTTGCCTAATCATTTGAAGTATACTTACTTGGAAAAAGAAGAGACTCTACCTGTGATAATTTCTGCATCATTGAGTCTAAAAAAAAAGAAAGCTTGTTACTCAACGTTTTGAGGAAATACAAAAAGGCAATAGGGTGGACAATGGCGGATATCAAGGGAATAAGCCCCTCCCTTTGTATGCATAAAATTTTGCTAGAAGAAAGATGAAGCAAGTCTGTCGAACATCAAAGAAGGCTCAAACCCATCATGAAAGAAGTGGTGAAAAAGGAAGTGATCAAATGGCTCGATACCAGAATTATTTAGCCAATCTCGGATATCTCTTGGGTTAGCCCGGTTCAATGTGTTCCAAAGAAAGGTGGAGTTACTGTGGTGGCAAATGAGAACAATGAGTTAATTTCCACAAGAACGATGATGGGATGGCGCGTGTACATTGATTATCGGAAGCTAAATAGGGCCACAAGAAAAGATCATTTCCCGCTGCCATTCATTGATCAAATGTTGGACAGATTAGCAGGGAATGAATACTATTGTTTTCTTTACAGTTATTCGGGTTACAACCAAATCTCTATTGCTCCGGAAGATCAAGAGAAGACCACTTTCATATGCCCTTATAGTACATTTGCTTTCCGGAAAATGCTATTTAGATTATGCAGTGCCCCTGCCACCTTTCAGCGATGCATGATGGCCATTTTTTCCGACATGGTGGAGAAATCTCTCGAGGTATTTATGGATGATTTTTCGGTATTTGGTGAAACTTTGGCTAACTTGGAACAGGTACTTGAGAGATGTGAAGAAACCAACTTGGTCCTTAATTGAGAAAAATGTCATTTCACGGTACAAGAGGGAATTATCTTGGGACATCGGATTTCTCATCATGGAATCGAAGTGGATAGAGCAAAAATTGAGGTAATTGAGAAGCTACCACCACCTACCACAGTTAAGGGCATTCAAAGTTTCTTGGGGCATGCGGGGTTCTACCGGAGATTTATTAAAGACTTTTTAAAAATATCCAAACCTCTTTGTTCTCTACTTGAGCACAACCGGTCCTTTGAATTCACAAAGGAGTGTCAAGAAGTATTTTCGACATTGAAGAAAGCACTTGTGTCCACCCCGATTATTGTTCCACCGGATTTGTCTCTTCCTTTTGAACTAATGTGTGATGCTAGTGATTTTGCCATTGGTCCTGTGCTCGGGCAAAGAAGAAATAAGGTATTCCACTCTATTTATTATGCTAGCAAGACTTTGACGGATGCCTAATTGAACTACACAACCACCGAAAAAGAACTTTTGGCCGTAGTCTTTGCATTTGACAAGTTTCGAGCTTATTGGTGGGAACCAAGGTGGTTGTGTACACGGACCATTCGGCCATAAAGTATCTTGTTGCTAAGAAGGATGTCAAACCAAGACTCATTCGATGGGTATTACTTCTTCAAGAATTTGACTTGGAAATCTGAGATAGGAGAGGAACCGAGAACCAAGTAATCGATCATTTATCTAGGCTTGAAAGTGGAGGTAAAGAGAAGAGTGAAGGGCCTATTAAGGAGACGTTTCCCGATGAACAAATCTTGGAGGTTAGTCAAGTTTCAATGCCATGGTATGTTGATTTTGTGAATTATTTAGTGAGTGGGTTGATTCCTCCCGATTTAAATAGCCAACAACGCAAGAAATTCTTCCATGATATAAAGTCATATTATTGGGATGATCCTTATCTTTACAAGCAATACCCGGATCATGTGTTGAGACGATGTGTGCCCGAGGAGGAAGTACCAAGCATTTTGGATCATTGCCATTCTTATGCATATGGAGGTCATTTTGGGGGACAAAGGACAGCATCTAAGGTTTTTCAATCGGGATATTTTTGGCCTTCTATTTTCAAAGATGCTCACAACTTGGCAAAGAATTGTGATAGGTGCCAACGGGTAGGAAATATTTTGGCAAGGAATGGGATGCCTTTGAAAAACATTCTTGAAGTGGAACTTTTTGATGTGTGGGGAATTGATTTCATGGGGCCTTTTCCTCCTTATTTTGGAAATTTATACATATTGGTGGCTGTCGATTATGTGTCCAAATGGGTTGAAGATGTGGCAAGTCCTAAGAATGATGCCAAGGTGGTTATGAAATTTCTACACAAGCATGTGTTCACTCGTTTTGGTACTCCAAGATCCCTTATAAGTGATGAAGGCACCCACTTTGTGAGCAAACTCTTGGCTACATTATTAGTTAAGTATGATGTGAGACACAAGATTGCTATGGCTTATCATCCTCAAACAAATGGCCAAGCCGAGCTCTCCAATAGAGAAATCAAAAGCATACTTGAAAAGGTGGTGAATCCTAATCGAAAAGATTGGTCCCAAAGATTGGAGGATGCTTTATGGGAATATAGGACACCTTTCAAGACAGCTTTAGGCATGTCTCCATATCGGTTGGTGTTCGGAAAAGCATGTCACTTACCCGTGGAGTTAGAACATAAAGCATATTGGGCCATCAAGAATCTCAACATGGACCTTCAAGTTGTCGGTGCACTCCGAAAATTTCAATTAAATGAGCTGGATGAAATGAGGTTGTTCGCCTATGAAAATGCCAAACTCTACAAAGAAAAAACAAAGAAGTGGCATGATAAGAGGATTCAACCTAGAGTCTTTGAGAAGGGGCAGCGAGTTCTACTGTTTGACTCCCGTCTTAAATTGTTCCCGGGAAAATTGAAGTCTAGATGGTCTGGACCATTTCTTGTGACCAAGGTGTACCCTTATGGAGCTGTTGATTTAAAGGAAGAGAACTCGGGTCGAGAATTTAAAGTGAATGGGCAGCGAATCAAGCATTATTGGGGAGGAGAGGTCGATCGAATGAAGACCTCTATCACTTTGGAAGTACCATGACAAGAGAGGTGATTTTCGGTTGCTTATGATGTTAAAAGGATTTAAATATTTTTTTTAGCAATCCAAAAATACATTTTTGTATATATGTACATATATATGTAAGTATATATATATCGTATGTAAATAGTATTGCATTTACTTAGTAGGTTATTAAGTTTTTAGATCACTAACCCTCACTCTCATTCCATTTGCCACAAGGTGTGCTCGAGGAAATGAAGCATGGACTTTGAAGGAAAACTGCCATTTTGGAATTATATCAGTGCTGACTGGAAAAAAGGGAGCAACCTAAATATGGTGGTGGAAGGGACTGCTTCGCTGTAATTAAAATTTCGCCCAGTTTGCTGCAGCATATCTCTTAGCAATTGGGCGTAAATTAGTGAATTTGTTCAAAAAAAAAAAATTCGCCCAGTTTGCTGCAGCATATTTCGCAGCAACTGGGCGTAATTCCAAAAAAAAAAAAGAATTGAAAAAATCGGTAACCATAATAGCAACTGCTTACTAAATGTAAGAAATATTTTGAAGAATCAATTCAAGGAGCGTAAATTCAGTTATGGAGATGTGAAAAGCCGCGTTGATATGCTACAATCCCGTCACTACACGTTTAAAACAAATAATAACAAATTTGAATCTTCAAATAAAAAAAAAAAGAATATATATATAAACATAAGTTAAATAAAATTATATAATTTATATAAAAAAAAATATAAATGTATACGTAACTATATATTTAAAAAAAAATAAAACACACAATATATATTTTATTTAACAGATTAAATACAAAAGTTAAATCTTCAAATTAAAATATTACTTTTACTTTAATATAATATATATATATATATATATAACTAAAACAAAATTATACTTAATTAATTAAAACAAAATCGTATAATAATAATTTATGTAATAAATACTATAAATATTTATATAAATATATAATTTATTTAAAGATAATATAAATAAAAAATAATGCATCTTCAAATTTAAATATTACATTTATTTTAATATATATATATATATAAATAATAGAAAACAAAAATTAAAATAACAAATGTCAAGCCCACTGATGTTTTTTTAAAATGTCACGGGGCCTAACACTATATATCCTTTTTTTAAAACGTCACGGGGCCTGACGTTATTTTTTTATTGAAATCAAACTTAAATTAAAAATACAATAATTATTAATAAATATTATTTAATTTTTTAGAATTTTAAATATATATTTTTTTTAAATATTCAAATTATACTTAAAATAAAAATATAATAATTATTACAAAATATTCTTTAAATTTTATAAATTTATTTATAATATGATTTAATTATCTTAAATAAAAATATAAAATTTTATTATTCACAATTATATAATATATATATTTATTTAGAAAAAATATATATAAATTTCTAAATAAATATTTATATAAGAAAAAAATTTAAATATAAAAGATAATTATATATATTTTAAACCGAATAAATAAGAAATAATGTATATTTATAACATTTAAATATAAATAATATATAGATAATATAAAAATTAAAGAATATATATATATAAATAAAAAATTAAATAAAAGAAATGTCAGACCCACTAACGTTTCTATTAAAACGTTAGTGGGCCTGATGTTTTTTTTAATCTTTTTATATATTTATATAAATATGTATATTTATATTTATATATTTTTTTATTTGAAATATTGAAATTATACTTAAAATAAAATTATAATAATTATTAATAAATATTCTTTAATTTATAGAAATTTATTTATAATATGATTTAATTATCCTAAATAAAAATAAAAATAATTATTTATAATTATATAATTTATATTTATATAGAAAAAATATATATATTTGTAAATAAATAATTATATAAGAAAAAAATATAAACGATAACCATATATATTTTAAAGAGAATAAATAAGAAATAATATATATATATATATATATTAAATATAAGTAATATATAATATAATATTAAAGAATATATATATATAAATCAAAATAATAAAAAATTAAAAGAAATGTCAAGCCCACTTACGTTTCTTTTCTTTTGAAATATTAGTGGGCCTAACGCTATATATATATATATATTTATGTAAATATGTATATATATATATTTTAAATATTTAAATTATATTTAAAATAAAAGTATAATAATTATTAAAAAATATTCTTTAAATTTCATAAATTTATTTATAATATGATTTAATTATCTCAAATAAAAATAAAAATTTAATTATTTCCAATTATATAATATATATATAAATATATACATATATTTCTAATAAAATATTTAAATTGGAAAAAATTAAATATATATGCAGAATAAATAACATATAATTTATATATATTTATATTAAATATAAATAATCTATATATATATATAAACAAAATGACTTTTTTCTAATTTTATTTTCCCGCCTGAACTTTATTACTTAATATAGAATAAATATATTGTTATTAAATTAAATTTAAACATTTTTATTCTATAAATTTTGATTCGATTTCGAAATCTAAAATTTTCCACAAATTTAGGTGTTTCAAAATAAGATGATATCAAGATGAATATACTACTGCATTTAATATATGATTTGAAATCTAAATATTTTATCGAATCTTAGTCAAATCACTAAATTCTGAAATTCAAGAAATATATGAAATCTCATAAATATATGATTCGATCTTCTTGAATCATTTTATCAAACCAATTAAAATCGCACGATCTTATAAAACTTACGAAACAATAATATATATATATATAAGTTAAAAAAATTAAAATTTTGTTTTCCGACCTAAATTTCCACCCTATAAATGTAAAACTATATTTATTTGTGGAACTTTTTTAAGATAAATTATAATTGAATAGAGTAATCTAAAAAATCTTCAAAATTTGCTTAATTTATATTGTTCAACATAAACAAATTCGAATTTTAAGAAAATTTTGTTAACTCATAATATATTCAAAATAAGAAATAAACATTGGAATATTTGTTAGGAACCGCAAGTCATCGTAGTTTCATTATATTGTGGAAAGTCATTAACAATTTTCCTAAAATTTCAGCTATAAAAAAATCACCCAATCACGTGAATAGAATCTGATTTTGTCAAATATGAAATTAAACTTTCACCGATCTTACCGTAATTCAAAATTATTTCCCAATTTTGTCTCTCTCTTATTTCTATATATTTTATCAAGATTATAAATGGTAAAACAAATATAACATTATGTGTCTTATTTCAGTTGTCGCCAAAGCCTACACTTTTCAAAATATTATTTTCAGGTTTATTTTATTTTTAGATTTTTTATTCATATGTTGCTTTCAATTTATTATAAACATATTTTATTGTCTTAACTATTTTTCTTTCTTATTTTTAAACAAAAAGTTCGTCTATCTCTTTCATTTTTCGTTTGATTGTTCTTGTCATTTTCTGTTGATATCTGCTAATTATTTGACGTATAACCATTGTGCGATTATTCATTAGCTTTCTAAGTATTTGTTTTTATCTAATTTCAAAATTTGTGATATTATTATATTTAATTGGCGATTAGCTTAATATTTTTATCCCTAATTTGATTGTGTAATTGATAATTTTTACGAGATATGTACAAATCTTTATTTTCTTTAATTTGCTCACATCTCTATTTAAAAAAAAAAAATCATTCAACCTTTTATAAATCGTGGATATCATGCTTATCAATTTGTGAACGAAAACTGAATTACAAATCCACACCTTTTTACAATATATTATATAACTTAAATATATGCTTATATTACAAAATATAAAGAAAAAATATCGTTTGTGCATCGCACAGGTCTTACACTAGTATATATAATATAAAATTAAAGATTATATAAAAATAAAAAAATTTAAAACATTTCTTTAAAAACGTTCGTGGGCTTGACGTTATATTGTATTTTGTTTTAATATTATTACATTTATATATATATATATATTTATTAATTTAAATTATTCAAATAATTAGTAATATAATTATTTAAAATATTAATAAATATTCCTTAATTTCTTTAATATGATTTTTTAAAATTTATAATTTTTATTGATTTATAATTATATTATTATTTTTATATTATTGAAATAAATATATATTTATATATTAAAACATATATAAATATATTTAATATTGTATTTTATTTAGTTTCAATAAATATACAAAAAAATTAGAATTCTAATAATATAAATATCATTTATTAAATAATATAAAAATTCTTAAATACAAATTATAAATATATATATACACGCAATTATATATATGAAATTATATATCTTTATATATATATATACACACGCTCATATATATATATATATGATTATATGTGATCATGACATAAGGCATATATATATATATATATTTTTTTTTTTTAAAATAAAAACATTGATGGCCAGACGTTTTTATTTTCAAAATTAAAACGTCAAGCCCGATAATGTTTTTACCAAACATAATCAATGAACATGACATTTTATCCTATTTTGAAAATAATTTTAAAATCCACCATATTTTAAGAAATGTTCTTTTTTTTTTACATTATTTTGGTAAATAACCCACATATACACAAACCTAAAAATAACCTCAGCACAATTTTAAACAATAAAAAATAATATAAAAAAGAGTTCAATATTAATCTTTTTCAAATTTTGTAAGGATGCAACACATCTCGAACTCACATCCAAACGAGTGCAAACACCACCAACATGAGCAGCATAGAATTCCTGAACATGCGGGAAGCTCTTAACCTGTCTTCTGATTAATTCTTCTGGACAAAACAAAAAAAAAAAAAAAAAAAAAAAAAAAAAAAGAAGAACAACATGTAAAAGGAAAGTATGGAATAAAAATTAAGTAGACTAACAAAATAGACGTGATTCCAGGAAATTTACATAAGGTAGGACTTGATAAACCTCATCTACCTCACATGATACTATCTAACATTTTCCTCGCTGCCAATTCTACCTCTATAATTTTCGGAAATATTACGCCTTTGCTACACTGCCTTGATCACTTACAGCTACCTTTAAGAAAAAACACAAAAAGATTCAATCCAGTTGAACAATCTCAACTATACATCAGCTGCCTTGATCTGAATCCTCAAGCTCCACAAATAGTAGCATGGTGTACCAGTTCAAGTTCAGTTCCTTATTCGATGAAGATAATATAAACTTCAATTTCTGAGAATCACCTCAACCGAAAATTATGGACTTCCCCATGGAGACAAACCTTCATATTTCTAATAAGCTCCCACACAAAATTAAGATCTCTTCCATAAACTTAAAATTCCATTTGCCAAGGACTTCAAATTATTCCACATTGAGGGTTTATCTTGAGGTTCGGCATCTCCAGTAGTCGCTTTCTGCAACTTCCTACATTGAGGATAATATAAGCATTTTCAGAAAGACAGTATAAGTATTTCAGCATAAACTTTTTGCTGGCAAACACACACACATATATTTGCTCATTTATTCAATGTCAAGTATCAACATGGTACCCTTCTTACAGATGGAGGTGATAGAGAGGAAGAACTAATTGAAGAACACCCCATAAACTACATAGAAAATTAGCATCCAGGACCAGGGCATTATATTTGCACATTATTTTCTTTCAAAATAAATAAATTCACAAATCAGCAAGCTTTATTCATCAACTAAATTAACTATTTGGCACTTATTTTTTAATGAAACATACTTCCTTGACTGTATTTGGATGTAGGATTTGAGAGGAGTTTAAAATCTACAATAACAAATACCTTGCGCTTGCTTGAATTGACTTTCATCTAATACAAATTTTAGATCTCATTGAAACCATTTGACTTATTTGATGGATTTCAAATGCACTCAACATTACTGGACTCAATTCAAATCCGTAGCTAAAATGCTCTACCCAAATCCAATTGAAATGCAGACCAGATCTTGCATGCCTATAAAAGAAAAGAACATAATTACCTTCTAGATGATTCTGTTGACTCTTGTGGCCCAGCCTTGGGTTCTAACCTGCCAAACTTCACGTTGTTTTCAAGTTTCTCCTGTTTCACATTATGTTCAGGATTAGTCTGTTGGCTGCTTTCAGGTTTGCCAATCACACGGTCAGATTGAGTTCCAACATTTTTTGATTTATCAGCCTTGCAAAACAAGAACGGCTGTAAGATACTTCCAGTTCAATACCACGGAAGCTAATATTAAATGTGTATATATACATTATAGAGCACAAAAAGCAGTCATTAAGTTCATTATCTGTTAAAAGTACATAGAAAGTTTGAGCAGAAAATTGAAGTGGAATAGAGCATCACATGCTTACAGAAGAACCCGACTTCTCTTTCATAGGAAACATCTACAATACCATTCTGTCTCATGCTGAAAAGAAGCTGTGCTTTGTCACTTACTCACCTCAACTGAAACTGGAGATGAATGACCTTGCTTTGATTCAAATACCTTGGAGCTGGAATTCGCAACGTCCTCTTTGGAGATTGGCCTGATAACTTTTCCAAGCTCCCCGGTTTGAGAAACCACTCTGATATTAGCAGATATCTCATCCTTTTTTGTGGCGTTTTTCTCCAATGAGGTTTGTTTAGCATCCACCGATGGATGTTTGTAATGGTGTATCACTTCCTGTAAGATCTGTCTAACAGCATAATAGCAGCCACCAACGTCTTTCACAGCATCCGAAGCAGTTGGGAACTTCCCACCATTTGTTTCCCTGTACCTGTTACCAGTGCCACTTCATTGCCTCAAATTTCACTTACAAACTTACCAAAGATTTAATATAAACTTAAGCATTTACATATGAAATACATAGCAACATTATAGATAGGTAATAATGAGGTTCTAATCTTTATCTTCTAGTAAGTAGTTTGCAATACATTTTAATGAGCTTCCTTATCCTCGTTTCCTGACTTTCAAGAGCTACTTAAAGGAGGAGTATATTAAATCTCTCTTCATGCAAGGTATTCCTTCTCTCTCAAGGACAATTGGAATGAGGGTAAAGAGTCTCAAGACCATTGCTTCCTCCACAAAAATAAAATAAACCACCCCCTCCCCCCCCCCCCACACACACAAACATATATATATATATATATATATATTAATAAAATAAAAATTGAGGGTGAAGCCCATTGCTCGAAAGGGGGTTATGTGGGGAGATATAGAAGCGGAAGAAAATCATTAGATGGACATGAAGCATACCAAATAAAAATATTTAAAATAGCGCTCAATCACGGAGATTCACCGATATAGTACAAAGTTAGGAGAAGTTTGTATCTATAATTAGAATATAAACATGGCATTGTATGTTCAGAAAACTGTGTTGCTACAGAGCGAGAATCAAAGAACTGCTCAGAATTTTAGAAAACTAAGAGCACGTTTTGGTTTCATTTAACCATCTTTTCACTTTTCTACTATGTGAAATATAGAAATCATGTTTGTTTCATCTCATTTTCACTAAAACACCAATTTCTACTCTATCAAATCTCAACAAAGATGCCTATATTCAAAACCTAATCTACTACATCATTATTACTACAAAAGGGTCCCACAGTTGGTCACATCAAAATACTTGACGAAACATAATTCCATTGCCAAACCTATGACTCTATTTTCATAGTCATTCGTCCAAATATATTCTCATTTTCATCAACCAAAAAAAAAAAAGAAACCAATACATCTTTACAAGTCCACTGAAAATGCTGAAAACAAAGTAGGCAACTTAATCGAACAAGCTTTCAATTACATCTAAGAACATTGACTGGAGGAAGAGAATTAAACGATTGGAAAGAATTAAGGTTTTGTTTGGATGGAAAGAATTGAGCTATGGATTTCCAAATCCATAGTCAAATCCTCTCCACGTGTTTGGAGAAAAAAATAAATGAATAGATTTTAAATCCATTATTATAAATCCAGTGGATTTCAAATTCCACTATTTTGTTTATCTAAATCTTAGATATCTTTGGGTGGATTTCAAATCCTCAGTCAGAGTGTCATTTGAAAATCCATTCCTCTCCTCCCACCCCCCACCCCCTCTCTCTCTCACACACACACACTACACAAGCACACACTCACTCACACACACACACACACTCACTCACACACACAGTCGCACAACACATTTGTCCACATACAGTCGCACAACACATTTGTCCACACACACACACACACTCTCCCTCTCACACACATAGTCACACAACAAATTTGTCCACACACACGCACACACGCACACACTCTCTCTCTCACACACGCACACACTAAGAGGAAAGAAAAACTAAAATATAATTTTTTTGTGAATTTTGCCACACAAAGTATTTGAAATCTATGCATTTCAAAATCTCTTACACTCTACATAAAACAAAGGATTTCAAGTCAATGGATTTTAAATCTAGGAATCTGAATCCATTCATTTCAAATCCATTGGCGAATCAAATACCTCCATCCCATCACAACCTAAATACTTTTACCAGCAATGAAAAGACACTGCATGGAACCATAAAAAGCAGGAAAATTCTTACATACTACGTATGACCATGAATAACCTGAAAATTCTTAGCATAGGTACAGGCCATAGGTACTCGTTACATCTATGTAGAGAGCAAAACACATCTGTCAGTGAGCACAAGTTTTTACCTTTTATTTATTGTAGTACAATAATAGTGATATCAAGTTAGAAAGGAAAAGCAAGATAACTATGTATTAATCATATCTGCCCAAACAGTCCATATATCAATTTTGAAAGCGACGTGAAACTTAGTTATCAACTGAAATAGAGGAAAGTGTAAGAATATATACTTTTTAACATAGTTTTCCAACATCGATTTGCGTTCAGTCTTTGACACCCTTCTACGTGGCTTTCTGGGTTCCATCGCATCAGATGAAGCAGAGGCAGCATATGACCTTCCATGGCACAGTATATTTGTTCTGTTTGTAAGATTGGATGTCTCAATTAACACTGCAACGCACCCAGATAAAGATTCCTTCAATTTGAACTGTGAAACTATAAATAATTCTTACTGTGTAAATTATATAGGGTTGTCAAATCTTATCAAATTAAACAGATGCAAAAAAGAAAATGAAAACCACAATTATGCCATATATAATTCATGCAGATTACAATCACTCATAACAATACCATAGGACTAGAAAAGTAAAACAGCAAGTTATACAAGTTTAATGCATTACGACACCATACCTATAGCATTAATTATGTTTTGATTTTTCATAATTCAAGCATAATTTATCTGTTAAAACTAAAACCAAGGCGCTGAATATTTGATCCCAAACAAGTCAAAATAGGATATATTGTAGAAAAATGGAAGACGTATTCTCTTTTGATTTTATCTTGCCCCCGAAAAATAGTCTTGTAGATTGTGTAAATGTTTACTTTGGGACTATTTGTGGATTACGTAGTGATAGTTTTTTGCTCTCTATCCTATTTAATGACCCAGAGCGTAATCCTGGACGTGAAGATTACAAAACAGAGGCTCTTCCTAGTTTTACAATTTTTCTTAGGATTTTTTCTATTACATGCGTGTCACTAAGATTTGGAAGAAAAAATGTAAATGAATTCAACAAAATCAGAAAGAGAGAATTTCTAAACCTGGATACTAATAACTCGTAAAAAGGAATTCAGATCAAATTCAATTAACCAGAATTGTGGAAGATTAAACTCTTCATAACATAAAATTATATAAAATTGACATTCATACTGTAAACAGATGTACAACCACTTACAAAATATCCAACTGGAGCGGAAAGTAGAAGAATATGTTAGAAAAGCTACGCACACTACGGTAACATCAATTAAATGTTGATCGGCAAAACTAATATTCCTCCTAAAAGAGATATGGTTGTTTTTGGTAAAACTAAACAAGTAAATGAAAGATATATTTAATATGCTCATGATTGTAGGGCTGTCCCTTTGTACTATTCCATTTTATATTAACAAAAGTTCAGTTTCTTATCAAACAAGAAAAAAGAAAATATCATATGTATAAAAATGGCCAGTAAGTAACCTGGATGTAGACGAACACTTGAATTCTTGTTTACTTGACCCTGCTGAAACTGACGAAGCAAGCTGGTATTACAAGGTCGACGTACACTACGAATGAGTCTCATCTTGCCTTAAATGGTTACATAAATAATTAATGCTGTGACTGAAGGAGGAAAGAAAAAGGCATAATTAATCCTTTGAACTTTAACACTCAAAATGGAGCAAAAATCTGAACCTCAAATACATCAAGAGACCATGGTCTTAGTTGAATATGAAATTTCTAAATTGCAATGCTGAACAAATCGACCATCCGTCCATTGATGATTGATTTAATTTTCACATTTACTCATTCCAATCTTACTTATTTAAAGGACATAATGAGAGAGAGAGAGAGAGAGAGAGAAACATTGTATGAAAAATACATCACTAAAGCAGTGCAGTTTTAAGGAATTGATTTCCAAACATATTTACGTCGTGTTTCCAGCACTCCACCGGGAAACTAGCTTGTGGCAGCCGGAAATTGAACAAAAGGATACACACGCAAAGGAAAGATAGCTAGACTTACCTTCAAGTTCGAATCATGTACAGTCCACTGTCGATTTTTGCCCTGATTAATGCCCTAATTTGTTTGTGGTCAATTGGATAGATGGGGCAGACGAGCTTTATATTTGAGCATGGGCTGTAGTAGAAAAAACTTTGGACCAAGCCCATAAAACTTGGATAGGGAAAGCCCATGACACGTAGTATTAATCTATATCTACAACTGCCATGGTCCGACGGGCCGGTCTGTTTAGCCTGAAATTTTTTAGGGTTAGGATTTGATTTTATTAGCCTGTTTAAAAGTCAACTCATTTAGCCCGAGCCCGATTAGCCCGAAGCCCTATAGGGCTAGCCCGCTTAGGGTTAGGGCTAACCCGATGCCCAAACTTTTTTTTTATTTGTCTATTTTTAATATCGAATTAATAATAAACACCATTTTTAATTATTTTTCATATATCATATTTGGTTTATAGTAGAATATATTAAAATTTATATTTAATTACTAGAAGATTCTAAATAATGTCATTTAAATTTAGAACTTAAATGTAACATAATTTCAAATTTTATGACAGTGAATGCTCTTAAAGCTATAATTGAGAGCATGAAATAGTGTATATGACTTAAATGTTTGAATTTTTAAATTTTGTATAGTGATATAAAAGTTCTAAAATATATAATCTTTTAATGTTATCTAAATTTGTATTTTAAATAGAGCATAATATGCATTTAATTAAAATTTTAAATTTAAATATATAATTTGACTATTTTAACTCATAGCCCGATAGTGGCCCGATTAGCCCGAAAACCGCTAGGGTTAGGGTTAGGTTCACCATAATCAAGCCCGTTTAAATTGATCCGATTAAATCAAGATCTGATTAACCCGAAACTCGCTAGGGCTAGCCCGAAACTGACAGGGCTAGCCCGTTTAACATCTCTATCTACAACATGCCTATAAAAATTGCAATTTATCTTCCCGGTAAAATTATACATTACACAACTATATTACATAGTAATATTTAGTTATTATTATTTTACCAAAATTCACAATATCTACAAAAAAACAAAATTAATTTCTTTATTTTAGCTAATATTCCTTGTGATATATTTAGACAAGGCTGGAGGAGGTTATATCACAACCGGATGTGGTACAATTGGGTTGTGCCACAACTAAATGTATAGTAATAAAGAATATTTGTTTTGAATTGTGATAGGGTAAGTATTTATTGTAGATATCAAATAAGTAGGTGTTTATGAATAATTGATTAATGATTAAAATTGTTATTGGAATTTATGGAGTTGATTGTTGATAATTGCTATATATATATATATATATTATTTCTATGTTAGTTATATATACTAAAACAATCATAATTTTATGAAAAGGTAAAAATATACAAGTAATTTCTAAAATAAATTTAAAAATAATATATATATATATATATATATATATATATATATGATAATTTCTAAAAAGGTAAAAAAATTGAAAAAAATAGTTAATTCTTGAAAAATAATCAAATAAAAAATAATTAATTTCTCTAAATTTATAATTTTAAAATTTTATATTTAAAAAAAAATTATATATCTAAACTAGTATTATTTTACCGATTTCTCTTTATAAACAAATAATTCAATTAACCTAAATATTATTTGTATCAAATAATAGAACCTTTTTATTTTATATAAAAATAAAAATAACCTCATAACACATATTTTATATTTAAAAATTAATATTTTATTTTTATATATGAAAATGGATGTCAAAATAAAGATTGTAAAATCCAGAATTAATTTGATATATTTTTCATAAAGTATGGAGTTGAAACGAAAATATTATAAGTATTTAAAATTTTGAGTAAAAGATTTTAGAAAATAAAACTAAAAAAGAAATAAAAATTATTTGATTGGTTGGGTTTTGAGGGTCCTTTTACTATGATGTATAAGAATGAATTTGGACACGATATTCAAGTTTATCAGCCGTATACTTTGATAGATAAAAAAGTTTCCTTAATCCCGAGACCCGGGATAGGCACAGGTAGACATGGGCACGGTTCCACAGTTTCGGTTTTGGTTCCGAAACCGGCGGTTTTTGGAACCGTGGAGGGCGGCACCGAAATCGAACCGCCATATACGGTTTCGGTTTCGGTTCCGGTTCCACGGTTCTTAATTTTTTTTTTAGTTAGCAACTTTAAAGAAAAAAATTGATCTTTTGAATTTGATTATCACAAGAGATTGAATTGAATATATAGTTAACTTAACTAAAACAATTACATTTTACAGAAAAAAATTACAACAATCAAAACTTAACTTTACAACTTATAATAAAATTACAAAAAAAATAAAAATAGAAAAGTTACAGCAAAAAATTAACTTACCTAAAAAGATTTACTTCTTTTAACAAGAGATTACAACTTTACAAGTTTTCAATCACAACATATTAAAAAATATATATAAAAGAGAGAAAAAAAAATTTGAGCTTAACTATAAATTAAAAATTTAATTTCTAATTTAGAATTAAGTTGCCTACGTATCCACATAGTTGAGGAATTAAAGTCGACGTAGTTCTCTTACCTTCTTGTAATATTAGTACCTTAAGGCTTGAGAAGTGGCGTGACTCAATCACTCCCGGATGTGGTCGAATACTCGTTTCCATCTTCATCCTCATCATCTTCATCAAAATTAGACCAATCATTAAGTAAAACATGATTTTCTAGATTTTCCACCTTTAAATTGGATCTTCGAAGATCCAAAATGTAACCGCCGGTGCTAAATGCTTGTTCAACTAAGACGGTGGATGCCGGACATGCAAATATTTCCTTTGCCATTAGTGATAAAATAGGAAAGTTTTTTGCTCTTCGGGACCACCATCTCAAAAGTTCGTTAGGTGTATCAAATTCAAGTTCTTCAAAAGTAGTAGATAAATAATTATCTAAATCTTGATAAAGACTATTACTCCTAGGTTTTTTTAATTTTCTAATATCATAAAACATATAATATTGATTAAGGTGTTCAAAGTTTGGATCTTGATGATGTTCGGGTTGATTCAAAACCGAACTACCTCCACCAATATCTTCATTTCCGTGACTGCTTTCACTATTTAAATTATCACCATAATAAATTTTATATTCTTTAAAACAATCATAAGTAATTGTTTTATGTTACCTACAATTATATGCGGATTAGAAGTGTCATCATCCTTAACCGAAAATAAAGCATCAAAATATATTCTTAGTAATTCTTCTAAACCATCTTCTCTAATTCTAGGATCTAAAAGTTTTGCAACTAAAAATAAATCGGAAATTTCTTGATAATACTTTAATCATTTACTTCTCATGCTTGCAATGCAATTTTGTAAAGTGTCATGCGAAAAATATGATTGTAAAATAAGTGCAATTTTAACACAATAATCTATAACTAAAGGAGAAGTGGGATAGTAACATCCGGATAATTCTTCCGTTGCATCTTTAGAAACTTTCAAAAGAGACATTTCAACACATATATCCCATGAACTTGGAAATAAATGAATGCCTAATTGTTCTTGTGAAAAAAAATGTACATAATTCATTTATAACATCATAAGAAGAATTCAACATTATATGTTGAATTCCAACGATTAGGCACATCTTTAGTGATTTTTTTGGGTGCACTCATACCATAAGCTTTACGAAATCTTCTCCATTTTTTGTATAAAGTTGCATGTCTAGCTAAATGTCCAATTGCTAATCTAATAGGACCTATATGTGCTTTAAAATGTTCCATGCCATCTTGTACACACACATGCATCTAATGTGAAAAAATCTACCCTTAAATGATGGTTGATAAATTTGAATTAATAATAGCAAACTAGCAGTATTAGTACTAGCATTGTCAAATGAAATAAAAAAAAATTGTAACTAAATTATATTCTTGCAAAATAGTATGAATTTTATGAGAAATATTTGCGGCCGTGTGTGTTTGATCAAATTTTCTATATGCAAGTAATCTTTTTTGTATTGTCCATGAATAATCTATCCAATGACAAGTAAGTCCTAAAAAACTATGTTCTCTCGAATGATCCGCCCAACTATCTGCACAAATTCAGCAAAATTAAAAGCTAAAGACATGCCACAAATCATTTTTTATAAATATTTTCTCATTGTTGGTTCGGAATATTTAAAAAAAGAAGCCATACCTTGTGATTCATCGGTGAATCCTTAACAAGGTATTTGTGTTTCACGCCGATCGTTTCCGACTTTATCCGGTTGGTGTCGTTGCAAATGTTTTTTGAAAGTGCCATAATCTCCTCCTTTTAAAAAAAACATATTACACCCCGCAATAGTTGCAAATTGCTTTATTATTTTGCATATCTCTTTTGAAGTGAACGGCAAAAATATCCGATCTTAGTGCCTCATCTCGTCCACTTTGAGTTTGTCACGTACTTTGACTTTGACTCTCTTGAGTTGGAAGACGTTATTCTTCGTTAGATTCGTTTTGTGCACCTAAATTGATAATCATAATAAATTATTAATCATAGATAGTTGAGAGAGATATTTAAAATATAAAAGCATAAAATAATATTTAAGAGAGATATCTTATAAACTAAATACAAACCTAATTGAGCTTGAAAATCTTCTTGCCACTCGATCAAAATTTCAATATCTTCACCATCAAGATTAAGATACCTAGGAACCAAAGGAGATGGTGGTGGTAATTCGGTTCTGGCACTTGTACTCATCAGCATAGGTGATTTTTTTTAGCTTTTCAAGATGAATAAGATGATCCTCTACCTCCATGGCCTCTTTAGCTTGAGCTCGACATTTTGAGAGAGATTGAGAAAGATGACCAGATAAAGATAATTGAGAGAGATTGAGGGAGATTGAGAAAGATGACAAGATAAAGATAATTAGAGATTGAGAAAAATGACAAGATAATCGGGAGAGATTGAGGGAGATTGAGAAAGATAACCAGATAATCGAGAGAGATTGAGGGAGATCACAAGATAATTGAGAGAGATTGGGGGAGATTGAGAAAGATTTCGGAAGAGATTTAGAGAGATTGAGAGAGATTATATATTGTAAAATAAAATGAGTAGGGGGGGTATTTATAGGAAAACTAGAACCAAACCGGAACCGCCGGTTTCGGTTCTGAAAAACTGAGAACCGGAAGCAAACCATTACTCCAACGGTTTCGATTCTGATTTGAAATTGGAACCGAGTCAACGATTGAATCAAATTGTTGACCGGCGGTTTCGATTCCAAACCAGAACCGTGCCCATGTCTAGGCACATGTCCATATGCAAAATTGGCGGATAAGCCATCCGTCTAATACATGTGGATAAGTTATCCCTTCTTATTTGGGTATGCGAATATCCAAAATTGCCCTTTTGTATCTGAAGTTCATATTTGATTTCATTTTCTAGGGTTTTTTGGTCAATGGGTGAATGTTCGACATTATTAAACGCGAGAAGCAGTCTCCAATATCCATCGCCATCGTCGTTCCATTCTCACAGATTCCTTCGTTTGTTCTCACATTTTTTTTCTTCTTCTTCTTCCATTTGTTCTTAGCTGTTATTGACACCTATCTATATTTGCATTTCACAAGTGTCCCCAATCCAAATCATCGAGAATAGTAGTCGTTGGAAGATTTATATTGAAGGCATCGCCAGTGGAAACACTAAACATCGCCTTTTGAAGGTGCTTTTCTTCCCCATCTATGAAAGTTTCATGTACAATTTTTATTTTTACTTGTTTTTATTTAATATTTTGTATTTATTTAGGGGAAACATACGAAATAACTTTTTCTCGTTTGTTTGTTTTAGGAACATGTTTTTCAGCATAAGGAGATAAAAGGTTCAACAAGCATTTCCTGTTCAATATTCTCACGTGAAGGTTTAAATGTTGTTTATTTCAAGTTTAGGTTTCCTATCGTTGATTTATGATGATGTTGTTGTGCGTCTTTTAAATGTTGATATTTTATGATATATATATATGTCGTTACTTTTTTATTTGTTATATATGGTCTGTTTTGCAGATTCTTTATGCATTGATTCCCGTACATCATCCATATCTTGTGCACATGTTCGAGTGATGAGTAATGAAATTGTATACCTCTTTCATATAATAAAATGTGTGTTGTGATGCATATATGTCCATGAATCCTATGAATACTATAGTTGTCTGACATAAGGCTGAATTATAATGTTTTGATCTGAATTGGTTTATGTTTTTAGATGTTATGGGTATCTGTTTTTAATTTAGTCTGAAAGATGTCTGCATTATAATGTATTGATTTGAATTGGTTCTTGTTTTTTATATTCTAGGTGTATCTGTTTTTTAGTTGGTCTGAAAGATGGCAGAATAATAGAATCCATTCCCTCTTAAATGGTTGTCGTTTTTAGCCTTTAGTTGTATATTTTTTAATTTGTTCCAAAATAAGGTTCAATTATAATGCTTTGATCTGAATTGGTTGTTTTTTTTTATAGTTTTTTGGGTTATTAGGTCCGATATAAGATGGAATTAGGATGATTTTAAGTGAATTGGTTGTTGTTTTAAGATTTTAGGTGGTATATGTTTTTAATTTGATAGCTCAGCATTCATTTTTTCTTTGCGATATACTTATTACTCGATTAACATGTAAATATCACTATATATCAGTTGCAATTTCCATGTTTATATGTCATGGAAACTCAGCTGAATATGATTGTTTTTTGTCCCATGGGTTTACCTTCATCTGTGTTGGTTTGAATATTTCTGAGATTTATATGACAGATATGATAAAACGTGTTGGTTTGTTAAAGTTCTTCAAGTTTTGCAATAAGAACATTATTTTCTCCCCCAATGGATTGGTAACTACCTTCTTTAATATGTAATTATATATAGTAATTATTATGTATGGTTCATTACAATTTGAAAAAGATATTCATGCAGCGAATTCCACCCAAATTATGTAGGACATGTGGGGGTAGTTTACCCTCCGAAATGCAACTTCACAATGACTTCGACATGCATTGGAGTGTAACTACCATTAAACGTGATGATGGCTCCCTCTACCTCACGGAAGGGTGGCCCAAATTTCGGGATGCGAACAACATTGAACATCAGGACATGTGCTTGTTTTTATTGTGATGGAGGCTGTATTTTCCACGTGGTTGTGTTCACGAAAGATGCCTGCCAGAAATGGCCCTCGCCACAGCAAGGTAAAATCCCTATTACATCATACGTTTATAATGAAAGCTTTATTTCGTTCGGTTATGTTCTAATCCTCGTGGTTTACGGCATAGGTCACCTTGAGATTGTGTCGATTTCAACCGATTCTTCAAGGTTTTCTTCCTAATTCCCGAATGCAGTTGGATGTTTTTTCATACGTGATCCCTGAACCTTAAAATTAATATCCAGTTTATATTCCTAGGTCGTGTCATGTTATGTGCAGATAGTGTGAGAAAATTATATGTTGTAGGGATGGTTGTTATTTGTTAATTGTTAAGTTTGATTTATTACATGTTGACATATTGATGCAAATATATGTTTTATATGTGTGCGTCGTTATGATACCCAGTCTCTAAATAGACCAAGCTATCTCTTGTTTGCAATGTTCGTGCTGATGTTAAACTATGTCTTAAGATCTTCCGCCTAAGTTCAGCAAGAACTTTAATAAAAACGCACGAGATAGCCTGACTTTGGTGAACAAGTACGATATTCGGTGGAATATGAAGGTGAAGATTATCTCGAGGTGTTGACTTTGACTGGCCTATGGTGGGAAGACTTCCTGCATGAAAATAATGTAAGTGTTGGGGAGTATATATTTTTAATATGCTCGATGATGGTTGCATCTAGGTTGAGATATTGAGGTTAGTTGTTATGAGAAGTCCGAAATTATGCGACAGTTTGTACCAAATGAAACAAGTGAGACAGATGATAGTGGTGGAATGGAGTGTGAACCGAGTGAAGATGTTGTGGTTGAGAGTGAGATGAAGGAGGTTGAACTGAATTACGTAATACATATTTCTAGTGATATGAGTGATGATGAAAGGCAAGATGTGATGATGTGTGGTTTCCGCTACGTAAAGACGGAGGTGGTTAGCCCTTTTGAGGTCGAAGAAGACGAGTGCGACATATACAAACTCGTAAGTCGTATTTTGATACACCTCGGTTGGTACGTATCCTGTTTTAATATTAATGCATTATGTTATTATGTTGTTAACTGACATGCACATTTCTTGTATTAACTACCTTCTGTTTGTACCTGCAGCCTATTCCAATTGAATTCTGGAATTCATACATTGTTGGGAAAAAGCTTTTAGGCAAGCGGGTGGACCTGAAGATGAATGGACGAACTTGGTCCGTTGGGCTTAACAAGCAAGCTTCTTGTATTGCGATGAGGCACAAATTACCTATTTCCTACATGAAAATGACATCGTGGTGGACAGCAAATGCATTATTGAGTTGGCATGGACCTATGGATTGGGTTTTAATGTGCGTGTAGTTGAATGAGTTGTTTGAGCACAACTTGTTGTATCTGTTAAGTTAATTGACATTATGATATTATATTATATTGTGGTTTTTGCATAACTTTTGCAAATGGGCTGCAAAAAGGGGTTGTAACACTCTACTAGTAGTTCTAGTAACTTACAAACCTGTGTTTTCTTATTTCATTTGGCTTTGGTTTCTATTTTTTCTTACACTGTGAAAGTATCTTCTCATGTACTGATCTTCAATTTATATGTGGATATTCAGGCTGCTTGTGTGATGAGAAACACAATTCAGATCTTTATCAATGTTAAATCGAGACATTCCCTATATATATCAAATGTGTACATGTGGAACATACAACACAAAATTAGTTTTGCAATATTAAACCTGCCAACACAAATATTTATGCCAATTGTACTAATATGAAATATGTAACATATGACGTTAATAACATTACAAATCGGATAGACCACAACTCCGAAACACACCCAACTAAATGACATGTTGTTTTGGTCTACTCAAAACGATAACTAAACATTAATAATATATCATATTTATTTCCCAATGTGATACCCCAAGCCTCTCACTACTCACTGGTCATTATAATTCATACATTGCATTCATTTTATAATTTTATTTGCAATTTAAATTGCATTTTATTGGTATTGTAGATCGTATTTAATTATGCTTGGGATATTGCTATTAAATTTTGTAGGGTTTAAATTATAGGTTGGAACCCTTTAGACTAAAAGAGATAACGTGTTAAGTTCTAATAAAATACGATCACACGTGGCGAGATAATAATAATAATAATAATAATAATAATAATAATAATAATAATAATAATATTCATTATGCTGATAGTGGGTGTATATATATATATATATATAATAATACTAATCCTAATTAAGAGTGTGAACGCATATAAGGCGGCTAAGGTGTGTACATATATATATATATATATATATATATGTATAAGGGGAAAGCAGCTGCTTTATTCATTACAAGGGAAGGAAAAGAAAAAAAAGAGAGGAAAGGAAGGAGCTCCATTTCTGGAGGGTGCGCGAGGAGTGAGCAAAAGAAGAAAAAAAAATAAGAAAAGAGAAGAAGAGGAGAGGTTCAGCGAGCGAGAGAGAGAGAGAGAGAGAAATTTAGGAACGTAAGCCTTCGGTTCTGGGAAAATTACTAGCTTGACCATATGGGTGGAAGTCTCGGATATATATATTATCGGGAAGAGGTAAGTAGAAATTCATTTTGCACCTACAATGCATAAACATAGTATTTGTCTGTATTATTTGACTACAAGTTGCTTGTGATATGTGCTTCTTGGTAGTGATGGATGTGAATTATGTAATGTCAATGATTCATTTGATATTGCATAAGCATGACATTCACGAGCATTGGCATGTGTACGCACGGGTCGTATATTGCCGCCTGCTTTACATTTATTGTGTGGAGAAAAGAAACGGAAAATGTAATGTTGACCACTACTAGTGTACCGAGGCCGGTGGCATGTGAGACATGGATAGGCTTGATTTGTCAAGCCGGTGGCATGTGAGACATGGATAGGATTTATGATATATTGAGTCGGTGGCATGTGAGACATGGATAGACTCTATGATTATGATTATTTATTGAGCTAGCTATTTTCGGTGCACAGTAGGTGGGTCACGGGCCCTATAAAGATAAAATATCCAGAACATTAGTTAGGGTTTCAGTAGTATGCATTTCACATCTCTTATAATGTTTCTGCAAGCATTTAATTTATCGTACATGCATGATTTCTGCTTACTGGGCTATAGCTCACCTAGTTTGTGCATTGTAGGTGAGCATGTTGATGATGTGTAAGCTTACTGCTTACCGGGCACGTTGTTCGTGCTTCAATAAGTTTTTGGGATTGGTGTACATGGATGACGACCTTTGGGGCTAAACCATGGGCGTACTATGCTTTTGGCCTTCTATTTTATTATTTAGTTTGAGTTTGTATAATGTTAATCAATTTTTGGGCGTGTGTATATTTGTGCGGTTGGGATGGATACATTTGTATCTATTGTGGATGTTTCTTAAACGTGAAAGAGCTGTGGTTTTTTGGGGATGAATTATATATCGTAAATATGTTACAGGTTAATGAAAAAAAATATAAACAGGTTAGAAGTAACCTTTGTTTTGTGAGTTATTAGGGTGGGGGATGTCACAGAGTGGTATCAGAGCCCGGTTTATGTCCTGTAAACTGTCCATGTACACGAGCTCAAACGTGTGGAGCACAACCGTGCCGGTAAGTTTTATTCATCTTTGTTATGCATTATATAATTTATGAATTATATTGGCCTGTGATCTAGGATTGAGTACACTCGGTGGTACAATGGTAAGGACTAGAGGTGAATGTGATAGGAAAAATAGAGCTCCAGAACAAAGTTCACAAGCTGCAGGCACTGATCGCGATGCACTTATTGAAAGATTGACGGTATTAGTGGAGCGACAGTCACAACAAATTCAGAATCTAATCGAACAAAGAAATACTGGTGGACAATAAAGGAATGAGATGAACCAGCCACAGCCTCGGGTAGAGCAAATGGAGCTGATTGGGGAAAGGTTCAGAAGGCTTAACCCGCCAACATTTGAAAATGCAGTGGATCCCACAGCTGCAGAGGATTGGCTGAGAACCATTGAAAACATGTTTTTGTACAGCAGAGTACCAGACGAGGAAAATGTATTGTGTGCATCTTTTATGTTACGGGGGAGTGCAGGATACTGGTGGGACACAATGAAGGCCATTGAAAACGTAGCCATTATGACTTGGAACAGGTTCAAAGAACTTTTCAGAAACAAATATTTTACTGCTCCAGTCCGTGCGATGAAAATGAATGAGTTTATACAGTTGAGACAAGGGCCTATGACTGTTATAGACTACATCTCCAAATTTGAGCAACTGTCAATGTTTGCGGAGCACATGGTTAGAACGGATGCACTGAAAGTCGAAAGATTTGTCGAAGGGCTGAGACTGGAACTTTATAGGGATGTTTGTATGGCTGGTATGTAGGGAGTTACTTACTCCCAAGTTGCTGAGAGGGCCTTGGTAGCAGAGCAAGCTGAACAGAGGATACGTCAGGCACAGGAGATTTGACGTCAGTTCACACAAAGACAGGGACATCGTTGGGTAGGAAATGAAAGGAAGATGCCACAACAATTTCAGGGCCGAAGACCTAGTTTCCAGCTCAGACAGGGATAGGGGCAGGAACAAGGAGATTCAAGCAAGCGTCTGAGAACTGTTCAGGGTAAATCACCAGGACCACTACCCCTTTGCTTTAAATGTGGGAAACAACACAGTGGTGTCTGTCTTGTGGGTACCAGAACTTCTATTTGTGTGGACAACCGGGATATATCTCTACTACGTGCCCAAACAAACTAAGCCCCATGACACAAGGGAGAGTACCAGCTAGGGTCTTTACCATGACCAGAGAAGATGCTGAAGCAAACCCATCTGTAGTAACAGGTAAATTTTCTATCTTTGGTACTTCAGAATTCGTATTATTTGATTATGGAGCTATGCATTCATTTGCATCCACTGAGTATGTGAGAAGGCTAGGCAGAGAACCTGATATAGCAAAGAATGGTTACCATGTAGTTATTCCCTCTGGAGAGTCAAAACAAACGAATCAAATAGTACGAGTATGTGTTATCCCGATTGATGGTAGAGAACTTTATGCTAATTTGATTGTACTTGATATGAATGATTATGATGTAATTTTGGGGATGGACTGGCTATCGAAATATTATGCATCCATAGACTGTCAGAAAAAGGTAATTACATTTCAGCCACCTGGGGAGGAACCTTTTATCTTTGTTGGAGTAAAGAAGAAATTCAGATTCCCATTGATATCTGCAGTTACAACGGTTGTTAGAAAGTGGTTGTGAGGGCTATTTGATGAGTGTTGCGACTACTGAAGAACAACATTGTTTATCTGTGGATGAAGTGCCGATAGTTAAAGAATATCCTGAAGTATTTCCAGAGGATCTTGCAGGCTTACCACCTGATCGAGAGATAGAATTTGTAATTGATATACACCCAGGGACCGCCCCGATATCAAAGTCACCTTATCAAATGGCACCAACTGAATTGAAAGAATTGAAGATACAGCTGCAGGATTTAGTAGACAAAGGTTTCATTAGACCCAGCTTTTCACCTTGGGGTGCACCGATTTTGTTTGTTCGGAAGAAGGATGGCAGTATGAGAATGTGTATAGATTACAGAGAACTAAACAAAGTTACAATCAAGAACAAGTATCCTTTTCCTAGAATTGATGATTTACTTGACCAGCTTCAGGGTGCAGCAATATTTTCAAAGATTGATCTGCGATCGAGTTATCATCAGCTGAGAATTAAAGAGGGAGACATTCCAAAGATAGCATTCAGTACCAGGTATGGACATTATAAGTTTCTAGTAATGCCATTTGGTTTAACAAATGCCCCAGCTGCCTTTATAGGTCTAATGAATGGAGTATTTAAAGATCTCCTAGATAAGTTCGTTATTGTGTTTATTGATGATATTTTGATATATTCAAAGACCAAAGAAGATCATGCTATCCACTTGAGAAAAGTGTCAGAAATTTTGAAAGAGAAACAGTTGTATGCTAAGTTCAAGAAATACGAATTTTGGATAGATCGAGTAGTATTTCTGGGACATGTTGTGTCAGGAGAAGGAATTTCAGTTGACCCAAGTAAAGTTGAAGCAATTAACAATTAGCCACAGCCTTCTACTCCTTTCGAGATACGTAGCTTTCTGGGTCTAGCCGGGTACTATCGCAGATTTGTAGAAGGATTTTCAAAACTTGCATCTCCACTGACACAGTTAACCAGAAAGAATGTAACCTTCCGATGGACAGAAGCATGTGAGCAAAGTTTTCAAGAACTAAAGAGGAGGTTGACATCAGCACCCATCCTTGCAATTCCATCAAGCAATGAAGGTTTTGTGGTTTACAGCGATGCTTCGAAGAATGGTTTAGGTTGTGTATTAATGCAGAACGGAAAGGTTATAGCGTATGCATCCAGACAGCTGAAAGAATATGAAAAGAATTACCCTACTCATGATTTAGAGCTTGCTGCAGTGGTATTCGCACTTAAAATTTGGAGACATTATCTATACGGAGAACGATGCGAGATATATACTGATCATAAAAGCTTAAAGTATTTCTTCACGCAGAAAGAGTTGAACATGCGGCAACGAAGATGGTTGGAACTAGTGAAAGATTATGATTGTGCTATCAACTATCACCCTGGTAAATCAAATGTTCTAGCAGATGCATTAAGCAGAAAGTCAACTCATAACACTACGTCGATGGCTATAATTCAGAAACAGGAGTTGCTGGACCTGCAGAGAATGAACGTCAAAGTTGTAATGCATGGATTAGTGGAAGCAAAATTAGCAGCGTTAACTCTTCGAACTACCTTACTTGATCGAATTGAGCAGGGACAACTCACAGATGAATATTGGGCTAAAGTAAAGGAAGAAGTTGCTTCCGGAAAAGTATCAGATTTTCAAATATCAAAAGAAGGGGTTCTTTGATTCCAAAATCGATTGTGTGTACCTAATGTGGATGATTTACGTGAAAATATCATGGCAAAAGCACACTCGACACCGTATTCAGTACATCCAGGAGCTACTAAAATGTACAGAGACTTGAAATTGCATTATTGGTGGCCAGGTATGAAGAGAGATGTTACTCAGTACGTGGAACAATGTTTGACATGTCAACAGGTAAAGGCAGAACATCAAAGGCCAGCAGGAACCTTGCAGCCCTTACTGATTCCAGAATGGAAATGGGAGAACATTACTATGGATTTTGTCGTGGGATTACCAAAAACAGTCAAAGGTCATAATGCTATCTGGGTTATTGTGGATCGACTTACAAAATCTGCCCATTTTCTTGCTATTTGTTCTACTTATTCAATGGATCGATATGCTCAACTATATATACAAGAGATAGTCAGACTTCACGGAGTTCCACTGTCCATTATTTCTGATAGAGATTCAAGGTTTTTTTCTGCCTTTTGGAAGAATCTACACAAGGCATTGGGGACACAGTTATCCTTCAGTACTGCATATCATCCTCAGTCAGATGGGCAGTCGGAGCGAACAATACAAATATTGGAGGACATGCTCAGAGCCTGCGTGTTAGATTTTCAGGGACAATGGAGCAAGTTTTTGCCTTTGATAGAGTTTTCTTATAATAACAGCTATCAGTCGACTATTGGAATGGCTCCATATGAAGCACTGTACGGTAGAAAATGTCGATCACCGGTACATTGGGATGAGGTTGGTGAACGAAAGCTTTTGGGTCCAGATATGATCATAGAAATGTCAAAAGCTGTAGCACAGATTCGAGAAAGAATGAAAACTGCTCAGAGTCGACAGAAAAGTTATGCAGATAAAAGAAGGAGAACGTTAGAATTTGCAGTAGGAGATCGGGTGTTTTTGAAAGTTTCTCCGATGAAAGGAATAATGCGGTTTGGTAAAAAGGGAAAGCTCAGTCTGAGGTATATTGGTCCCTTTCCTATCATTGAGAGAATTGGTGATGTTGCCTACAGACTTGACCTGCCTGGATCAATGACTCAGATTCACAATGTGTTCCATGTGTCCGTGTTGAGGAAGTATGTAGCGAATCCATCTCATATTCTGAATGATGAACCCGCAACGTTAAAAACAGACTTAACCTATGAAGAAATGCCTGTGGAAATTTTACTACGAGAAGTGAAGCAACTGAGAAATAAAGAAATTCCACTAGTCAAAGTCCTATGGAGAAATCAGTCAGTAGAAGAAGCTACTTGGGAAAGAGAAGATGAAATGAAGTCGAAATACCCAGAACTCTTCAGGTAAGTAAATTTCGAGGACGAAATTTTTATAAGGAGGTGAGGATGTGATACCCCAAGCCTCTCACTACTCACTGGTCATTATAATTCATACATTGCATTCATTTTATAATTTTATTTTCATTTTATTGGTATCGTAGATCGTATTTAATTATGCTTGGGATATTGCTATTAAATTTTGTAGGGTTTAAATTATAGGTTGGAACCCTTTAGACTAAAAGAGATAACGTGTTAAGTTCTAATAAAATACGATCACACGTGGCGAGATAATAATAATAATAATAATAATAATAATAATAATAATAATAATATTCATTATGCTGATAGTGGGTGTATATATATATATATATATATATATATATATAATTATGGTAGATAATAATTAGTAATAAAATAATACTAATCCTAATTAAGAGTGTGAACGCATATAAGGCGGCTAAGGTGTGTATATATATATATATAAATATGTATAAGGGGAAAGCAGCTGCTTTATTCATTACAAGGGAAGGAAAAGAAAAAAAAAGAGAGGAAAGGAAGGAGCTCCATTTCTGGAGGGTGCGCGAGGAGTGAGCAAAAGAAGAAAAAAAAAATAAGAAAAGAGAAGAAGAGGAGAGGTTCAGCGAGAGAGAGAGAGAGAGAGAGAGAGAGAGAGAGAGAGAGAGAGAAATTTAGGAACGCAAGCCTTCGGTTCCGGGAAAATTACTAGCTTGACCATACGTGTGGAAGTCTCGGATATATATTATCGGGAAGAGGTAAGTAGAAATTCATTTTGCACCTACAATGCATAAACATAGTATTTGTCTGTATTATTTGACTACAAGTTGCTTGTGATATGTGCTTCTTGGTAGTGATGGATGTGAATTATGTAATGTCAATGATTCATTTGATATTGCATAAGCATGACATTCACGAGCATTGGCATATGTACGCACGGGTCGTATATTGCCGCCTGCTTTACATTTATTGTGTGGAGAAAAGAAACGGAAAATGTAATGTTGACCACCACTAGTGTACCGAGGCCGGTGGCATGTGAGACATGGATAGGCTTGATTTGTCAAGCCGGTGGCATGTGAGACATGGATAGGATTTATGATATATTGAGTCGGTGGCATGTGAGACATGGATAGCCTCGATTTGTCGGGCCGGTGGCATGTGAGACATGGATAGACTCTATGATTATGATTATTTATTGAGCTAGCTATTTCCGGTGCACAGTAGGTGGGTCACGGGCCCTATAAAGATAAAATATCCAGAACATTAGTTAGGGTTTCAGTAGTATGCATTTCACATCTCTTATAATGTTTCTGCAAGCATTTAATTTATCGTACATGCATGATTTCTGCTTACTGGGCTATAGCTCACCTAGTTTGTGCATTGTAGGTGAGCATGTTGATGATGTGTAAGCTTACTGCTTACCGTGCATGTTGTTCGTGCTTCAACAAGTTTTTGGGATCGGTGTACATGGATGACGACCTTTGGGGCTAAACCATGGGCGTACTATGCTTTTGGCCTTCTATTTTATTATTTAGTTTGAGTTTGTATAATGTGAATCGATTTTTGGGCATGTGTATATTTGTGCGGTTGGGATGGATACATTTGTATCTATTGTGGATGTTTCTTGAACGTGAAAGAGCTGTGGTTTTTCGGGGATGAATTATATATCATAAATATGTTACAGGTTAATGAAAAAAAAAATATAAACAGATTAGAAGTAACCTTTGTTTTGTGAGTTATTAGGGTGGGGGATGTCACACCCAAGCCATACGACATTTCATTGTAGGATGAAAATCGAGTTTTCCACATGACGACTTCTCCAATACCTATGTTCAAATATTAAATTATCAATTGCTACATTTAAATGAAACCATTTCACAGGGCTTGAAGAATCACACGAACTTTCGCCACTTTGATTTTTTGATGTAGTGTCTCTCAAGACCGACCTCGGCAGATAAAAGTTATGTAAAGGGAAACTTCGAGTACTGCCACAGTCGTCATTATTTCAATCCGCCAAATTATTTGTTGATAGATCCTCAATAATGTCTTGAGAAACATGGACCCCATCAAATATCTTCCTTCGAGGAGGTCGTGCACTAACAACCAATGGAGATATGACCTCATCATCGTCATTGGAAACCACAATAACCGTTCCAGTTGTTGGGGCATGAAGTTGTTCCGGTGGTATGCTCCTGTTTGAGATGTTGATGATTTTGTTTTGTTTTGGACTTCAGCTATTGAGGTCGTTAAATAGTAATTTCAGCTTTTCGTATTGCGGTTCCCCTCGATGGAAATATGCCCCAGCAAACGTGGTTTTCACTACGTAAGATGTTTTAGAGTTGTATTTCCAAGATTAAAAAAAATATTAATAAAAAACAAAATGGATAGAATATTATCTAGGAACTAACCAAAAAAAACATTATTGGAAACAAATGCATAATAAAATACCTGAGGCATTACCTTCATCAATTTCTTCCAAGTAGATCAAGTTGCATGAACTTTGTTTAAAGAACGATCCCACCATACTCCATCTGCGTTAGTGATCATTTGAAATATTTCGCGGCTGTGTTTTAACATCGACTGGCGTTCAACAATTTCTCCTTAAGTAATATTTTTCAAATGCCTTGCATTGAGTACGCCTCGTGCGATGAGAAGTGCGTGGAAATTTCCTTGTAACTGTGGATTCCAGTTGTTGAGCTGTCGTTGCTCCATAAGACAGTTAATATAACAAACATCCATCTCTTCATTCCAACCATTGTTGTATAAGAACTCTTCTTGGGGAGGGATTTTTCTTAGAGACATTATAAGTGTAATATTTCAATCTTCATTTTCCAAGAAGTAGTAGTTACCCCTTTTATACAGAAGCAAGAAACTTATCGGCAACATATGACCCAAAAGCGAAAAAGCAATGTGACTTGTCAATCAATATCATGTTCACAAAAATGCAGTAATCTTCTCCATATATTTTTTAAAATATGCTTTATAAAAAATTAGAGAACAAAATATAGTGAAACTGTAAAGGAAAAATAGACCACTATGAAGACACTGCTCCTACGAGTGTTGTCCAAATAATTTAGGCTACAATATCTGCAATTTTAATTAAATACATCGTTGAGAAAATATAAACATGTTTCATCTTATTCTATGAATGACATCTACTTCACTATTCATGAGTATATATGTAATAAGTATGAACACTATTTTGCATGTGACTTTGGTGAGTCCAATTTCTGCAGGAAAGCTTTCACAACTTTATTGGTTGAAGGACAACTCAATTCATTTCATATTATTCTCATTCGTGAAAAAATGTAGCCATACACCATTATTGCAAGAAAAAACACCAAATTAAAAAAAAACAATATATATATATATATATATATATATATATAAATTCATGATATTCATCAATATGTGTCATCATTAAATATAATATTCGATGTATTTGGATTCGGGCGTAAATTTGCTACCGATATTAATTATTGAGACACATGTAATAGATAAATAGATGAAGTTGATTTATACTATTTACCTTAATCAGTATTTCATTTATTTTCGGTCTTGACTGAATAAACTACTAAAATTTTTAGGGTTAAATAGAGTGCCGAAATTTGCAGATATGACCTTCAATTGAATTTTACATGTAATCGTATCCAAAAGGTATTTGATGTTATAATACGCATTACGGTTCATTATAAACATATTTTTTGTCATAACAATTTTTATTGTCCTAAAAAGGGTAATTAACATATATATTGGAAACAAGAATACAAAAGTATTCTATGTAGATATTTTTTGTTTTAAGATCTTCAAAAATAATGTGAGAATGTAGGTCAATATAATTGTAGTCAAGTAGTTGACTGTGTTTGTTCATGACTGAAAGAAGTACGTTTCAAGGAAATTGCGTTCCACTTTCTCCCCAAATCTGATGAATGAATCCCCAACCCTAGTTCACTGGAAGTCATTCAACATGCTGCTATTGTCGTCGACGATGGAAGGTCCGATAGTAACTATGCGCGAAACCCTGTTCGACCTCGACAATCAAGGTAAATATTCATGTGGCTGTGTAAATGTGGTTATTCGTCAATCATAGTTGCTCAAAAACCATCCTCGACCTCGACATTCAAGAGGTTCTATGAACATTATAAAAAAATGTGGATTGTTAAATTAGATGATACTAACTACCCGACTTACCCGATTGTTTAATTACCTGACTTACCCGATGGTTTAATTACTCAATGCCAATTACCCTAGCTACACTGTCTTTGCATGAAATATGATGTTGTCTCCCCCATTGGATTTTTTCTATTTATTTTATTTACTATCGGATTTGTTGGAAGTGGATGTGAATTTATATATATTATGTTATGTCTAATGTGTATAGTTTTTCTATAGGATGGACATTGGTAATGTTATGTTAGAAAATGGGATGACCAAGGAGGAGCTGTTGGGTGTATTACACGACATAATGAATGCATGTGTTTCCTTTTTTAACATGGTTTGCACATTCTTTGATCACAACCGACATATTCATGTTTCACTAAATCGACCACGTATTCAAGTAGAATATAGTCTACTTAGTAGGGTCCTAGAAAAGTAAGATACTTGCATCACGGTATTGGTTGTTCGGATGAAGAGTGTTTAGATCACTTAAGAATAAGTAGAGATGCACTCTCTCGGTTGTGTCACATGCTTGAGACATATGGTGGGTTAAAACCCACTCGTCATACTAGCGCCGCTGAGCAATTGGTCATGTTTCTATCAATAATAAACGTATAATACAAAGAACTGAATTGTGAAGTTTAATTACAAACGCTCGGGTAGAACTGTCAGCAATCATTTCCATCGAGTCTTGAACACAGTTATTCAACTACACCCTCTGCAGTTAGTACAACCAAAGACAATTGACGAAATATTTGTGAATGATAAGTGGAGCAGTTTTAAGGTATTTTATATTAGATACTTTTTAATTTTTACATTCTATAATTACCTAGCTTCATATAACCCCTTCTACGATGTTTGTTACTATTCAGGGCTGTTTGGGTGCACTGGATGGAGCATATATTGATGCCACTGTTCCAAAGGCGTATCAGGACCATTCTCAAAATAGAAAAGATCATGTTTTCGTTAATGTGTTGGCAGTGTGCGACTCAATACGAATTACATATATGTGTTGAGTGGATGGGAAGGCAATGTCACTGACTGTCGGGTTCTGCGGGATGCTACCACAAGGACCAATAGTTTTAAAGTACCCCAAGGTAACATATTTGTAGATGAGTGACATGTTTTATATTTATTGATTAACGTAACTGATATTAGTTTCACAAATTCTAACTCAATTTATGGTGTTATAGGAAACTACTATTTGTGCGATAATGGATACACCAACGGGAATAATTTCTTAACCCCGTATCATGGGATACGCTACCATCGGGAGGAGTGGGGGGTTGGTACCACTGCCCGACAAAACAAACAGGAGTTCTTCAATATGAAGCACACAAAGGCATGAAACATAATTGAGAAGTCCTTTGGAAATTTGAAAAAAACATGGGTCATACTAAGAAGTACATCATACTACCCCATTAGATTCCAAAACCGAATCATCCTAGCTTGTTGTCTCATCCACAATTTTATTCTGAACACCATGGTTGTTGACCCTATAGAAGATGAAGTAGAGGAAATTTTTCAACATGCCAATGCATCTGCGGATGGCTATGTTAATGTAGTACAGAGTAGTCCTGAGTGGATTGCATACAGAGACAATTTAGCAGCAACTTTGTATAATGATTGGGTTCGATAAAAATCATAAAATGTACCAAACCCATTGGGAAAGTCTTCACAAATAGTCTGGTTAAGTAGTTGTGTTAGGTAGCATGTACGTTGTCATAGAATGATCGTAGTTTCCTGTTTTTAATATGTAATCGAATACTTATGAGTTTGTAACGACATGTGTTTTCGAGTTATGGGCGTGCCTTGTATGTGCTTTACATCTCAAGTAACAGGTTTAGCTTGTTATCACAAATTTAAATTGTAGAATAACTTGGTAGTAGTATGTATCTTGTTTGAATGTCGCTTGACTCATTACGATATTTAAATTAATATTGTATATGCACATTAATGTATAGAAATATTGAAAACATCAGTTGCAGGGGAGAAAGAAGCAATCTTTCATCAACGAACACCACCTCAAAGCGACGTGTTTGGACAAGAAGGGAAGAACAACTTCTGATTCTGGCATTGAAGGATATCATCCATTCGGGGCGGAATTGCGAGAATGGGTTTCACACGGGTTACTTGGGTGCACTTGCTCGCGTCATGAAACGTTACTTGCCAAATACTGATTTGAAGGTTGAGCCACATATCGGCAATAAGATACATGTGTGGAAGAAGCATCATGATAGTCTGCAATCCATGCTTAGCAGGTTCGGATTCGAACGATGTTAACATTATGGTTATAGTGCATGATGAGAAATTGTGGGACGAATATGCTGCGGTAAGGAATGATTTTATCATCATTTATTTAGCATATTCGTAGTATATACTTCACTGTTCTCTTGTGCCTTATTTTTTTACAGTTTCCAACAGACTGATACTCATGCAAATAATATGAAGAACAAGTCATATCCTCTGTATAGTGAGTGGTGTGAGGTTTTCAGAAAAGATTGCCCTACTGAAGAATTTGCAGAAGATCTGATCACCATTGATAAGGAACAGCTCGAAGCTGGTGATGAGAATGACACACAGGATTTGAATGCTATCACTGATTCAATAACGGCCGATAACGAGACTCCGTCAGGCGGTGACAGAGAATGTTCAGCATGCCTGAGAAAGAAAACCAAGTTGAGGAAGCGTCGTGATAAGGACACAATGGGTGAGCAGATGGTTAATTTGATGGGTAGGTTTTGTGAACAAATAAATGACAACTTACAGACTATTGGAAAGTGAATTGGTTACGAGGTAACGATGTCCGAGAAACAAGGGAAGTTATTTGAAATGTTGGGTAGCTTGGGCATGTTGATTGTTGATCAGCAGTTACTGGTGGCGAAGTTATTAATTAATAATAACAAAGAACTCATGCTATTTTTCAGTGTCCCAAAAATGCACAAGGTCATATGGTGATGTTGATGGTTGCTAAAAGAATGTAAAATGTATAAGTAGACATAAATTAGTTGTGGAAACTTGTGTGCTGTGAGACTAATGTAATAGTGTTGTGTGTAAAGCATTGGTCATTCAATACCGAGATGCAACTGCTATTTTGCTTTGATATTAGGTATCGTGAAAGCATTACGAAATTATCATTAACACCAGATTATCAAGCAGCTTATGTAATACTAATGTTATCAGAGTATTCAATATTACATTTGAATATTACGAAAATTATTTGTAAAGATGTTAAAGCAGTACTAATAATAAAACAAAACACTATATGATTAAGGTTACATAATGTCCAATAAGAATATATAAATACATCAACACATTCATACTTATATTTAATGGAAACACAATTGGTACGGATACAAATAATACCCCCCAAATCTAAATTACAACATCAATTTTCAATCTACATGAGTCTTCAAACAATAATTTTAGATTGTAGAGCCTTTTCTCTTCTCTTTGAATTTGTTCTATTACAACAGGGGGCTTGTCCTACATGTGATTAACCAAAATAAAGAAGTTAAACTTCACATATCATTATAGTTATTAAATTAATCAACTATAATCATGATGTGCACAATCGTGTACTGTAATTAAAAATTTGTTGCGGTTGTTATACCTTTTCAATGCGCTCCCACACCATGGGTTCAATTATAAATTGACCGGTAGAAGGATTGTATGTGACGCCACTAAGATTAGTCAACCAAAAAAAGAAATCATTGCTTTAAGAGCTGTAACTTTATTCAACCCAAACATGGTAGAATTTCGTCTGAAATTATGAAATGACTCGATTAATGGCTGCCATTAACACTACGGAGTTACCTTCGGTAATACCGAAACCTCCATGAATCTTTGCATTTACCAAAGGATCAAGAAATTTGTTATCCACCTCTTCCATCCATGCTGAACGAGTCAAATTATGATGTCGGTTTCTAGGAAAAACTCCATTCATTTTGAAGAAATAATGTATGAAGAGATTTTCTCAAGGTTGTAATAAATAAATTTTCACAGATGCCGGAGGATATCCAGAATTGTAGTCATGGTCAATGTAGTACCATATTGCTGCCACACAACCTAACCAATACATGTGACTTATGTTTGGCAACATTCTTCACGTGAATGAAAAGGAATGCTTCATAGAAGATGGGGTGCAAAGTGATCTGCAGATGCATATGATGGGGCATAAACTTTTGTTGCATATTTGCTAGGCGGTGGGACAAACTAGAAGAGTAAAAAATGATCTGTTGTACTCAGGAAATTATCAATCATAACATAATTCATACTATCTAATTAAATTATTTTATAAGATGCCTAACACAAAAATTATCTTTATAATTTTTTTTCACAATACACACGCCCACGGTACACCGGCAATTGCAAATTACAACTCATAAAAAACTTTTACTTTTAACTGACCTCCATAGCATAGACAACCTCCCCTAACTCCTACGAAAATGAAAATAATGCAAACTAGTAGTTTGATGAATAAGATTCGATGGCGACATCGTAAACTACAATCACAATAATTCAAATTAAGAATAACCCGCTGGAGCTGAACGATTTTCAACTGTAACTCTAGCTCCTTAAACTTTAGTTCATCTATCATTTTGTTTAGAACAATCTCCCGAAACTCTAGCACATCTATCGAAACATGTTGCTCTTATATTTTCTCCTGCATTTCTTTAATTGAACAACCAAGATTAGTATTAGGCAATGAATCAAGTCCCTCCCATCCATTTTATATACTTACAGTCTTAAGGGGCAGGGTTATACAACTGTCATGTCTGCCTGTTATATAACATCGAAAGCTTACTATATAAAATGCAGGTAAATTGTATATAGTAAATGTGTTTAAGGAATTACAGAACATTAATTGAAGAAATGTCTCTCAAGCGAAGAACATGATATACACACTCAAATTAATCACATTGTAAGCAAGAACAATATCACAACGTAAAGGAAAATTGGGTGGTGAGACCCAATGTGATTAATTTGAGTGTGTAACTTTAAGATATTGATGGAAAACAAGATTCACATAGCGTGGTGAGACCACACAAAACGCAATTTCAAACCAGGTAATTTATCATAACAATGGAATTAATGCATTTCTATTTCACAAAATTAATTAAGTTTATGTATGAAAAAATATGAAACACTGGAACAATGTGTATTGAAATGCTTTGACGATGATATGTAAAATCATACAAAATACAACAACATATTGCCCTAAATTTAACAATGTAGTCGAGATATACGACACATATCATAAAGGATTTACTATACGAGGCTGAGCCCTTGAGGAACTTGTCGCCATGTGTTGAAGCAATTAGTTTTTTATTGCAACCTCTCGAAAAGAGACGCCAGTGCACATCAATTAGGGTTTGATTCTACCATCAACAAAAAAAAAAAATTTGTACCAGTAAATGAATCATACAGAGAAGGCATCAAAGTATTCATACAGTCGATAGCTTTCTTAACTACCCGCCAACATACATCGTCATATAAGGTACGGAAGATAAGTCTGACGAGGGTCAGACCAACGCTCTTTTGTGGATCGCTGGAAACATCGCGAGGAAGGAGAAGAGAGCTCCTAACTTCAGACGATGTCGTTAGTTCAAAATGGAAAGGAGATATTTATGTTTCCTAGGAGTATTTAAGTCAATTCATTCCAAACCCTGAATATAAAATATCTAGGTAAATAACGGATAAGATAACGAATTCAAGAAATCAAACAATGTAAACAAGGGATAAGATTGGAAAAAATACACAATTCTGCATCTTAAACACAACCCAATCCTATATACCATAATCCCCATCTAACATAGTAAAAGGACCTGAAAGTGATGGAAGATGAGAGAGAAAAGAAAATGGGAGAGAGAGTGAGGCTCCTTCTGCAAAGAGGGAGTGTTGTTGCTTTTGCGGTACGAATGGAGAGGAAGGGTGTTAGTGGGTCTAGGCTTTTTTTAGCAACTCACAATCCAATCCAAACACTCATTTGGGTTGTCCCCAACCACAACAGAATGGGGACGATCTAGTTCAAACACTTTCTTGAATTTGTAGTAGATTTGTTGATTGTCGTTATGAAGTGATTTCAATGTTATGATTTAGAAAATCTTGATTTTTATTTTATTTTATCCAATAATATATGGATGTGCAACAGATTTGTTGGGTATCGATTTTAACTGACTAAATCTTTTTCAAATATCCATAATCATTAATGAAATAAAAATCATGTTAATGAAGATATGTAATTTTTCAAATTGGTGTAGTTTCCAGATTCGGTGAAATCTTAATAATGAAATATGTTTATAACGATATCTATATATATATATATATAATAGTAAAATAAATGTTTTTATTTTTGTTTACCGGCCCAAATATGGTTTCAAATTTTGCATAAATATAAAAGATAAATGTATTAATTTTATTCAATAAAATTTAGATTTGGACTATAAATGTTTGGAATATCTGAATCTTTTAAATTATAAAATAATATTTATATATTTGAAACACATTTGTTGGTATATAAATAAAAATATATTAATATTTTTATCATAATCTATTAACATTAATGGCATAAAAAATGTGTATAAAAAATTATTAATTTTTTAAATTCAGTAATATTCCCATAATGAAAACTATAAATTAAATATTAACTATATTAATTATTTTTCAACTAAAATTTTAGTAATAAATAATATATTTTTTTGTAATAAAATAAACAAAAGCAACTTGCACGGAATGACACTAGTTATCTCTATATATAATAACAAAATGAATGGTATGGTTCTAAAATTATTAAAATATTCCTACCTAAATATACTTTCTGAAAACGTAAAATAGGGTAATAAGTTGGATAAACTTTTATAACTAATGTAATTGAATTTGTTTTCATAAGTTGTATTTAGCAAATATATAATGATTTTTTTATGGTAAATTTTGAATTCTTTATAATTAATTAAAAACAAATATTAATTTTATGAAAGTTTAAAGGAGCAGAATAAATTATAGTAAGCAGTTGTTTGGAAATAGCGTAAGAAAGCTAATTCTAGTGCCATGCGCGTCCTGTGGTGGAGCCCAAGCGAAGAATGTAACGACTGAGATATAAAGCCATGCGATCAAACGGTTTAAAATTTAATTGTATTACTACATTGATTGTACTGTAGAAGGACCCTATATTACAAGCATCTCCAACAAGTTTTTTCTTCAACGTACAATTTAGCCTTCTACCCCACTTAATATTAGACAAAAATAAGATAGCAGTAAGAATTTGGTGGCTCCCAAAACACCACTAGCCTCACTTTCTTGCTTCTTTCTACTGCCCAAATTTTGGACACACTTTAACAGCTACTTCTTCATTGAGATGGACAAAATCGGATCGAAAACCTTCAACCGAACTATACACATTCGACACCTTTGACTGCTGTCCGAGGATTCAGAATGAGGTAAAACAGAAATAGGTTTTGAGCTTCTTCAATCTGCTCGGACCAGCTTTCTTGGGACTACTAGAGGAATTTGAAGTGCTTTCAGTCTTGCTCTCTGAGTTTTGCCTTTTCGTAGTGTTCTCCTTCGTTCTATTATCTGTCAAACTCTCATCGTCTGTGGTGGTGTGCAAGTCCTCAATTACATTGGTTGATACACAACCACTCATTACAGATCCTAGAGGGAAAATAGTAAAGCGTTAGTATTAACAAGATACTATGGCGCATACCTACTAAATTGGAAAACATATTACAATAGGAATCCCTAGAAATAGCCACCTTGTTAGCCACAATTAAAGCCAAGAGACATAACTTTGCCCACACCTTCTCGATTTTGGTGGATCAAACTCAGTGGATTGGCTAGGCCAGATTTCAGTTGGGAGTTAGTGTGGAATGGATTGGGTTGTGATGGTAGGGATTGGTGTAGACGGTCCAGACAATAAGGGTAAAGATTTTGACAAAAAAGAAAATCTCTTGGTTAGAAAAAAGTTTTGAAGTAATTTTGTTAAAAAAACAAAAGCATTTTGCTCCCACTACTAATTATGTCAAGGAAGACCTCCTTTCATACATCAACCAGTGAATTAGAGTTGAGAATGGATCAATTTTCCTTATACAGTAACAAACTAAATGGACAAGAATACAGATGTAGGAGGTGTTGACGTACCAGAAACAGCAGGCTGCAAAACGAAGCCATTTGGCGATGTGCCAAATTCATGTCTCGAAGTTGAGGGCTGCCCCCCTTGTATACATCTGTTCTCCTCTGCCTCAATATCCCGCAGAAAAGCTGATGAGTCAAAATACTCATCTGATGACTTGCTAGGACAACTTGAATTTTGGGAACTGGATGAATGCGAAAGAGGATCTTCTAGATCATTCAGTTCCAGAAAATCGCCTCTTGATAAACATTCTAATTCCCAAAAGTCTTCTGCAGGAGAGTTCATTTCCCTATCACCTACCACCAGAAATGCTCCCACCTCATGCTCCTCCTTTGCCTACGAATGATTTAAAACATAAAAACAAAGTATAGAATTGGTGGGGCAGGAACATGTCCTCTGCCTGAAACTTCATAACCACAAATTACATACATAATCAGTCGTTAAGTTTTAACATATATGAAGCTCATGTAAAAGAAATAAAAAATGAATGATTATAGGTTATAATTTTAACATATATACATCAAGATTCTACCCAAACATACTGAATAGCTTCTATCATAAAGATTCTAAGGCAAAAAAGCAAATAAAAACAAAAACAAAAAACAAAAGAAGTGTTTCCTCAAAGCATCCCATATGTTGACGGGTGACGGAGAATTAGGGTTCGATTTCGGAGTTGGAGCCTAAGAGACCGCTACCACATCCAAGGATGGCAGCAGGGTCCATCTACTGCAGGATACCGACAACATAAAACACTTGTACTCAACATGCAATAGTTTAACGATTTCATGCACTTTATTTTCTTTCTTTTAAGTTTTTAGTTTTTGTTTTTTTCAATTTTCTGCTACAGGTTGTCAAATAAGGTTAATGGTGTTCCGGATGTATCTTTATGTAGCACGTGAGAAATGCTTGGAATGAAAATACCCTAGATGAAAAGATGTACAATCATCCTTTAGGACTCAAGAATGGATAAAGGAGGCTAACATTAACAAATTAATAATAATACGGAAGAATGAACAAAAATATCCCATGTAATTAGATAAAGAGAACGATAAAAGTACTCAAAGAAAAATATCATAAATTTCTCAAACTCCAGAAAATCAGAACTGTATAGCCGAAAGAAAATCACAATCCAGCTACCACAAGTGTAAACAAGATATGCAATATAATTCCTGAAAAACCAAAGTTACAGCAGAAATTTTTTTAACTTAACTCACCCTAAATTCACCTCCAGATTCGTGTTCTGAGGTAACATCTGTGTTGGGCTTAACTGCTACCACTGAATTAACATCTTCTGACTCAATGATGGTTTTGCAGTTCTGTGGGTTCATCTCACTTTTTAAATCATGTTCGTTACAGAGGAAGACTCTGCATAGCAATCTTGACTCCTGCACAATGTCCAACCAAACCGGCAAATTTACTGGCAGGTTGGCTTTGATGTAAATAGAGAAAAAAAAAAAAAAAAAAAGTAGAAGAAGAAGAAACAAAATAACAAAACATAAATATTGTTAAAATGTTGGCTTCAGTACCTCTGGGTGATGTTTATCACTTAATTCCTTTTGTGTGATCCCATACTCTTGCATAAGCCAATCAGTTGTTTCTCCATGAGGAGCCATGCCTTCAAAGTATTCTAAAGTTGTCCTCCAACCATTTGTCATAGAGTTTGAATACACCTTACAAGCTTCACCTTTGGCTTTCCAGAATCCATAAGCAGATTCTTTTTTCTCATTTGAGTTAACTAGGAACCAAATTCCTTCTGCAAAGATAGTGTAGATATTTAAGTACTTATATATTTCTAATTTTGAGGAACCATAAAACTATGACAATAAAATAGTATGGGCAACTTGAGTCTACACTTTTACCATGGTCTTGCCAAAATTCCCAAAAACAAATCCAAACATTCCCTATGTTTTCCACTAGTTGAAATTAGCACTAAGAACATCATAGCATAACATTGACTATAAACAATAATGACCCATTATCTTTACAATAAATAAGGAAATACAACATAATAAGGGGGGAACAACATTTTCTGTGTGCGGCTATAATTAATTTATCTGGCAGATTAAAGTCGCTAGGAAAAACCAGGGATATATAGAATCGATATCAATTTATATTTGCCAATTAAAGTCGAGACAAAAGTGCTAGAAATCAAAATAAAGATGAATCAAGAATGCTAATAAGGATATCATCATCACCATCCAAAATCCCTGATTATACTTAATGATTAAGACATCCTCTTGTTCTATATAAATTATTGAACAAGAACATATATAAGCCAAAATGACAAATTTACCATGACCGTAGTGTTGGACCTAAGAGTTGAGACTCATGGAATTCTTAAAAATTAGAATAAAAAAAATTTACAAAACAGAATAGCATCAGGAGCACGAGGGATATCACCAAAAAATAAAATTAAAATGAGTAAAAGTTTAATCCGGAAACTACCTGGTAAATTTGAGGGTGGATACTGATAAGGGCTCAAATCTGTTAGCACATTATCAGGGAGGTCAGATCCTGGTGTGTAGTCTGCTAGTAGTGCAATGATCTGCTCATCACTCCAGTACGTATCAATTTCAGAAGGAGGGGGCAGTGCCGGGGGACACATGGTAAGTTGGGAACTCAACTGAACAAAAAGAAACAAAATTTCGATTGCTTATCTACATGAATAAGAAAGAGAAAACATGAAACACATGACCGTTTATTTTGATTCACCACATCTAAAAGGTAAATGAAGGAAATCTAGTCACAGATAGTAAAACATAGCTGCAAAAGATTAGTGCTTTATGCACTCTGGAACAATGTTGTTATCGCATTAGAATTCAAACTGAGAAGCAGAAAGTTTTAGAGCAAAAAAATCCTTTTGCATGATTACATTAGAGTTCTAGGAAATCTAATAAAAAATGTGGAAACGGAAACAAGGTAATTGAAGGTCAAGATGAATAATTGCATGCCATCACAAGAATATTCAAATTACAAAACATAAAGCCTTGAGCACAAATCATCTTTTCTTGTGCACAAACTACCGTGTAATTATAGGACATCTTAAAATAATATCTTTAAGATAAGACAAGAAAAGGTACCAATACTAGTTGCAAGAAATGTGACAAAATTTACTTGAGGTCAAGGCGAATAATTGCATTGCACATTTATGTAATCATATTAGTAATTAAATAATAAAACATAATGCTTTTTACCTAAATAATCCGTTCTTGCATATATTAGTGGAGTTTATGAAATCAAATCGAAAATCTGGAAAGTAGAAAACAAAAGGTAACGATACTTTTGCAGAAATCTAATGAAAAGATCAATTGAAATGCAGCACATTTGACTGCAATAACCCTGTTTTATATATCCATAAAATCTTATCGAGCCAGAAGGCGAATTACATCTGCTTGCACAAATATGCTAATATTTTTGGTTCATGCCTTTGTAACATACACATTAATGTACAACAAAGTACAGCACAATCAATTACAGATAATCTGTGAGTAAGCTTGCCAACTGTAAACGCGTAAATGTCTCTAATGTGTACAAGTGTGCTTGCGTATGTGGTGACGATTGCTATACTTACAATATGATGAAAGATTGAAAAGTTTGGGCATATGCCTGTTTATATGGCCATCTGAATGTGAATACATTTATGATTGTAGTGCATATATGCATGGACGAATGCATTTAGATATAAACGAGTGACACCAGATTTTAAGCGTATGTGGATATGCATTCAATTATTATGATGCATACATACATATACTGAGAGGAGAGCATCGTATCATCTAAGGCACAGTTATGCTCAAAGAGATGCTAATAGATTGTATATCCCATTGACCCAAATTGATTTAATAAAACTTCGCACAATCTTCTCAAAAAATCCACACGCCCGCGGGGGGGGGGGGGGGGGGGGGGGGGGGGGGGGGGTGGACCCAACACAGTCCAAAGGTTATCCAGGATACTCTGTTTATCATATACAGAAAATTTTGTTGCTAAGAACCAGAACAAAATACACACACACATACCATAATTTCACACACTCTTCGTTCAAAACCAAAAGATCAATGAAATATCATCTACAACACCGTAAAACAGAGCATCAAACACCACATGAAAGAACCCACCGCAAAACCAAAGAATTATCGCTAAAAAAACAATTAAAACAAAATAATAGAGCAAAATTGAAACAGGCTTTGACCTTTTTAAAGTGATGAAGCCGTAGTTCAAGTGAGAGTCCCTCCGGCTCTCCCCTACTCCGAATTAATGTCAAATTGAGAAAGAACCAAATTAGGAACTACGTATTTATAAGGGCTGCCAGCCCAGGGTTTTGCTAGGATGACTGGCGTACCTGGAGGTCAGGCTCACGGCTTCAAGCAATGACTATTTAAGCGAAAGAAAGAACCCCAGTGACGTGGCGCTGTAGAAATGGCGGGGTTACGCAATTTGGGCTTTGACGGGTGGGCCCACCTCGTACAGTGTTGAGTTAGCGACACGCCTCCTTCGAGGAAAATTCATTTGAGCCCAAATTTGAACCAATTTGTCAATGGCTGATGACACCATGGGCCTTTTATGATCTGATGCAATCATGATCGACGGCTGTCAAAAAGGGAACAACATACGGTATTTAGGATCGTACAACCACTCTGGCGCTATCTATACTAGTTCAGCTCCTCATCCTCATCCACGCACACATTATATTTATGTTTATTTTTTCTAATTTAATTTAGAAGAAGTTTTGTTTAAAATAGTAAAACTTTTTTTATAAAGAAAATAAAAAATATGTTTTGTAGTTTTAACATATTACTTCCCTTTTTCTCTTTTTTAGTTTTAAATATATTTTAATTTTTTTTTTTAAAATAGTTGTATACTAGTAAAATAATTAAAATATCCTCATATTCAATATATTCAATCTGATTGTTATCTGTTCAAGGCTTATTCGAAATATTCACCCGAACAAGTGAAGTAGCATTCGATAGACGTAGCCGAACACTACTTCAGTTGTTCGGTAGGATATTTCGAACGAACCTTAAACCAATATGTTCGTCCTTATTCGACAAACAAGTTTCAAACACAAGCATTTGTGTTCAACCAATCCCGTCGTACACAAACATATGTATTCAATATATCAGTCTCGAAAACATATGAGCAAGCGTGCGGTGAGTTTAAAACAAAACACCGAAAAAACAAACAAAGTACGAATGTTTTAGACCAAATCTTTCCACAATTTATATTTTCATCTAAAACACTTATAAAGCACACAAAAATTCAAGAATCCTACAGAATTGATTTGAACGCCAAATTTGTTCTCTTCTTTTGTTCTTCTTATTTTTGTACTTTTAATTTAAAAAGTATAATTGTTTAAAAAAATATTTAAAAAAAAAATTTGAATTTAAGGCCCAAATAACCGCACCCCATAATACATCCAAATCAATTCCAAGAATAAAATAAGCAAAAGCCACAATGGTATAACCTTTTCACTTTAGTATATACAGATTTTTTCCCCCCCAAAGTGTAACTAGATAAAGTTATTGTTTTTATCATTAGAATGTCATAATTTCTTTTGTCTTGTGCAAGATATAAGTGTCCTATTTGACTGTGACTTATGTTGACTGTGCTTTTTCTTAATGTTTATCTACTTATATTGTTCTTAAAATGATTTGAATATGTTTTAAATTTATTGATATTTTGGATTATAACTCGTATCTGTGTATAACAATAATGAGGTGCTATTTATGTAGAACAATTTTAGGGAGAAAAAAGATTATAAGATTAGGGGACTTAAGAAGTGATTAAGGAACACAAGCTTAAACAATAAAGAAAGTAAGAAGAAAGAAAAAATAGAAATGAAAAGGGGATAAAGGTAGATTCAACCCAAATGACCCCACAAGCCACAGTTAGATTCAACCCATTTAATTATTTTGTAGGAAAGTTTATGAATAACATCTAATCTATTGTTACACGCAAAATTATTATTTTTTATTAAATTATAACACTGATAGTGCCAATCTTTTCCAACACAGACAAAATTTTATTGAACATTTAAAAATGTAATCATACTAATATAATAATGAAACCATCTAAATATAATTTTTAAAACTAACATTTTTAATAAAAAAATATTAAATATACAATGAATAAATTTATTATAGAAACAATATATTTTTAATACAAAACTATATTTTTTACATTTTGAAATAAAATATTTAATCTCAAATATTAATTAAGTCAAAATTATATCTAATATTTTACAAACTGTAACTGTAGGAGTTAATGTAAAAGCTTCCAGTGTATATGAAAGTAAAAAAGAGCGTGTGGCCTTCAGTTTTCTATGTTTCTTCTAATTTTCAATCGATTTTTAACCCATTCTCATCAATTCGCGGTTGGCCTGATTCATCTGCTCAGATTCCACAAATACATAAACATATTTATTTATAACATTTCATTAAACATTAATTACTTAAGCAATATTTATAATTAGCTCAACATCTTCAAATTTATTATATTACTTACTGATGCAATATCTATTTATTTAAAATAATAATGAGAAATTATTACTTTATAAAATAATCAAATTTTATATAAATTCATAATTCCTAGATATTTTAAGATTAGAAATCTAATAATTTAGTGTTCTATATGCAATAATTATATTATATTAAAGATAATTAACAATAAATAATTAAGTACATTATGTGTTATGGATTAGAAATAAAAAGTATAATATATTTTAAAATTACTTTGTATTTTTACCTGGATTTCCATTTGTAACTCCCAAAAGCCCATCATCATGTGGACCTCAGTTGGGCCACGAAAACAAAAGTGATTACCTTGTTTTGGGCTGGGTTAGGTCCAAGGCCCTCCACGACCCATTTCATCGCTCTGTGATTCTAACTCCCGAAGCGACAACCTGCCGTCGCCGGAAATGGCCGTCGCCGAATTCGACGATCGTTTATCAGCCTTCTTGAAATCGGGCATTTACCGGTTTGATAATGCAAACGCATATTTCATCGATTCCGTTCGGGTCCTGAATCGGTCCTACACCCGGTTTAGGGTATCGCCCGCCGCTTACTACTCCCGCTTCTTCCCCTCCTCGAATATCTCGAATGAAAATCCCGATAATTCCCCCAAAAAATCAAAGAAACGCAAACGCCGCGGAAAGGAGAAGAATAAAACTGAAGCTCTCAACCCGCCGGAGCAATTGGCCGAACGACGTCATCAGGTGAGTGCATGCGCGTGGAAATTATGTTTTAGTTGTGCTTTTAAGGTTCTTTCTAGAAAAAATAAATAAAAAATGTATAAGTTATTCCTTCTCTGTTGAAGGAGGTGAGACCAGCTTTGCTGAAGGCGCATGAAGCATTGCTTGGTGCTAGTCAGCTATTGGAAACTTTGAGGAACTTGAGGGATGATGGAGAGAGAAATAATGGAGAATCGGTTTCTCGGCAATGCGAGCTTGATTTGGTGGAGTTAGGGAGCGTTTGGCAAGCTCCGTTTTATGAGATTGTTCTTAATTATCATGATGACGACGCTGCAGGTTAGTTTCTGTGTGATGAAAATAGGATATTAATGCTTCATTGCTAGCATCTTTATATTAGGATCATCTTCTTCCATAAGAGAAAAGGTAGTCTTTTTTATCTCAGTTTTTAAAATTAGACAGCTAGGTAGCTCTGTTTTGCATTTTGCTAAATTATATGATACCCAAGTTGATCTAATCATGCTGCCTAACAATTTCTTCTCGTTGATGGATTGATTTAAGTACATTTTAAAGCATATCTGTGTTTGTGTCTGCTATATCAGATTGATGTATAATTTACTTATTCATAAAGATCTTTCATGAGTCCCGCAACAGTTATAGGAATTGTCTTGGTTTATAAGTGTGGACGATATTTGAATTGGTGAGAGGCCATCTAGGGATAGCCCAAGAATTAAACCATGGGGGCTCCTGCCCAAAGTGGACAATACCACTGTTGTGATCTGGGGGCTCAATGCTTCTGCCGGGGTCCAACAGGTCTCACTTACGACTTCATAACTAGTGGACCTGAAGAGTCTGCACTGGAATATCGGGCCGTAGCTCACTGTGCAATATGTGTGACTCTGTTTCTGAAAGCTAAATGTTAGCAATTCATGGTTCAAGTTTCTCATGTTATGCATCAATCTTGAAACGCCTATTCTGTTGTTTAGAATTTGCTCTGTCATTTCTGTATTTGAGCAGAAAATATATATATATATATATATATATATATGTATACATGAGGTAGGTCCTAGGTGTTTCTTTTGGGTTTTGTCTTTAAATTTTATATTTCAATAGCAAAGTAAGCTTGAGAAAAGGAAATTGGAATATTTGATCGATTTCATCTCTATATGGGCATATATATAAATATATATCCCTTCTTTTTTTTTTTTTTTTTCAGGTCTTGAGTCTGATTATCAAAGAGTGGTTCCAGTGTTTGACAATTTAGTTGCCAATGAGAGGAGCAGTGACATGAAGGCTGAGTTATTGGACCACAAATACATTTTGCCGAAGAAAAGTTGTTTCTTTATGGTACAAAATCGCAACTCTTTCCAAGAAAGTAGGTTCTAATGATGTTCGATAATAAATATATGGATTTATGAATGTGCTTGGTGTGCTTAATATGCTGCAAGTGTTCTAGGTTTTTGAATTTGGTGTCTCATCTTAAGTCCGTACCACTTTTTTGTTGAGAATTTTAAGTTTTGTATAAGTGGCACCATTTATTATGTTGGAATCTGACATTGCAAATTCTTTGTTTTCCTTGTCACGAGGAAGTCCGATATCACACAGATTCAGGGCCTGATTTCTGGTAAGAATCACTAATCTTAGTTAATATTTTCATGAATCTCATTTAGATAGAGATATGAACAACTTCTCTATATATTGGAGAGCTTGTAAATTAACTAATTAGTATTGATTGATCAAAAGTTATTAATTTCCATCAACAGATCATTTAAAAGCAATTTCATTTATTTATTTCAACCCCCGTTCCCCCAATTTGTAAGGATTTTGTGTTACTTAAGGTAATTATGAAAAGGGTTCCTCTTTTCTTGAGTCGAACTTGCAAAATCAAGTTAGCCCTGTGTGAAAGCTTGTAAGTTAGCTAAGTACTGATAGATGAGAAGTTGTTAGTTACCATTCACCAAATCTGTAGTGCACACATTCACATTGCCTTGTTCTATTTGATCTTCTTCTGTTTGAAATGTGGAAGTTCTCAAGGATTACTTTACTTGTTATCTGAGAATAGCCTATGCACATTACATGTTGGATTAAGGGCTCATTCTTGAACTCTGACAGCTGAATCTGATTGCGGATTTAATCTCATAATGATCGATCCCCCATGGGAGAACAGCAGTGCACATCAGAAACTAAAGTATGTTCGTTTGATTCATAGAATTTTATTAAATTCAATGTCAGAATCATGTATGATCACTGTTCAATTTCTAGTGAATATTTTTAAATCTCAATATTTAATTCTGCTTGAAATTTTTTTTTCAGTTCTTCTGACAAATTTTGAGACGCTTCATATATCTTTTTTTGTTGGGGTATTCCAACTGCAGGTACTGGACTTTGCCTAATCGGCACTTTTTATCACTTCCCATAAAGCAACTTACCCATACTTCTGGAGCTCTTGTAGCCTTATGGGTAACTAATAGAGAGAAATTGCGGAAGTTTGTGGAGAATGAATTATTTCCTAAATGGGGCGTCGAGTATGCCGCCACCTTTTACTGGCTGAAGGTATTGTCTTTTTAACATTAGCAAGCACTGTAGGGAGCTGAGATTTCACAAATTCAACTTAGTTCATTGATAGGTGAAAGCAGATGGCTTCTTGATTAGTGAACTGGATCTCTTTCATCACAGACCGTATGAGTGTCTTCTTCTTGGTTACAGTCATGGGAAGGTGAGGCACATGTAATTAGTTGTCAGTCCCCTGTCATTCTATTCCCAATATCAATAGTTTAGTCCTTGCAGGACATGAATTCTGAACAGCTTTCGAGAATGAAAGGTCTTCCAAATAATCAAGTCTTCATCAGTGTTCCAGGAGATTATTCAAGGAAACCCCCAATTGGAGGTATGTTTGTGCCAAAACTTTTCTCAGCTAATCTTGTGATCCGGAAACTTCCTCCACTCTGTCCTCTTCTAAGCAGCTTGATCTTATGTGTGGTTTACTCACGATACAAATTCTATGAGAGAACTCATATTTCGATCCTTGTATTTTCGATATTTATTTTTAGTCTGGTCCTTCTACTTTTATTTGTAAACATTGGATATTTGAATTTTCTTTCCACAGAGTTGCTGGTGGACTATGTGCCAGGATTGAAGCCCGCCCGGTGCATTGAACTGTTTGCCAGGGAGATGATAGCAGGCTGGACTTCCTGGGGTAATGAACCCCTTCATTTTCAACATTCAACATACTTTCTTGGGAGTGAAGATAAGTGAATTCTTAATCAAGAAAATCCCTTCTACCATTCACATTCACTATTTCCGTAGAATTCAGGACTCTAGCAGCGACCTTGTGAATGATTCAAATTCAGTTTCCAAACAACTTCCGACACCCCTTGCACACTCACACACACACACCTGCGTGATTGTGTGCCTACCTGTGGTGATTCTACGCCTTGTGGATTGCACCGGGTGTAGAATATAAGGGGTTAATCTTGGGTTCAGTATCTTGATCAAATATATATTATATCATGATAATTGGTTTTGCAAATACATTACTAACTGATTGAGCTTTTGCATCCATAGCTGATTGTACTGCCATAGTAAGCTGGATATTACGGTAAAAAATAGGAGCCGTTTGGACTTCTGACTTAACAATTCTGATGGTATTATATTTTATATTTTACATATTTACTTTTGGGGACATTCAATTTTAGATGTTAGTAAAGAATGTAACATAATTACAATTATTGTCCCAAAATAATTTTCATATTTCAAAAGTCACTGTCTTATTTATTAATCAAAGTAAAAATTAGAAACTTTTAAGTTGACAAGCAAGTTATATGTGATATCTTTATAAAATACTCCCTCCTATTCACAATAAGTCACGTTTTAGTAGTTCTAATTTTTTGCACAATAAGCGACATTATACAACTTTCTAGGTGAAAATTAATGTTATTTCCTAATTTATTCATAATTTTTCTTGTAAATATACATATTATATATTTTTTTACCATTAATCATTAATGTTTTTTCTCCATTAATTAATGGTAGAATAGACACTTCATTTTTTTTTTTTTTTTAATATGTGTGAGAATTTGTAAAATAAACACCTATTTTAAATAGGAGGAAGTAACACTCTGATTGAAAGATGAGGAAGTATTTCAGATTGCTATTGTATGGAATGGGTCGTTTGTACTCCTATCAGTCAATGCTGGTGCATTGAATTTTCAATAGTACAGTTAGAAAAGGAGTAATAATCCTGTAATGATATCATATTTTACAGTTGCAGACATTCAATTTTGGATGTAATAATTAAAGAATGTAGGTGGGCAAATAATAACTGTTGATTTTGTATTCTTTACATTATTGATTGATTTTGCTATTACTGTAAATCTTGATTCTACTACTATCAATCAATATGACACTATAGGTGCATTTAATTTTTAATTTTATAGGACTTATAGACCATTGACTTAATAATCTCAATGTAATTTTTTGGCAGTTTGCATGTAACTAAAGAATGAATAATAAATTTATAATAATTACTTATGCAAAATAATGTTATAATTGCTGATTTTGTGTTAGTCTTGTTGTAAAAGTTGTATTTAATCTAAATGGGGCATGATTTTCTTCTTTACCAAAAATATTTAATATCCTGATGTTTTTAATTTGTTGTTATGGATATTAAGTGTAGATGTTACTAAATGATGTAGCCTGACGTATAGGCATAGCGAACTCGACACAACATTACTTGATTCTCTCAAGAATACCAAAGAGGTGCACAAGAAATTTCGGAAGAACCCCGTTTTTAAAGAACTTCACAGCCCCACAATCTTTAAATACTAAAACCCAAGGGGAGTCCTATAAAAAATGAGAGAGCAAAAATATATTTAATATATTCTCCACAATATATTGTGTTATTAATTGTCTTTTCATATGCTTCGATTACTTTGAGCATGAATAAAAAATTGATTTAATTGTCCTTGTGTGTGCCTTTTGTTGATCGGGGCGATGACAATGCAACAATCGTGTGTATCGAAGGATAATCCACACTTGGCTTGTGGTGAAGGTTGCTTGACGAACAAGGCTAGAATTTGAGGTTTATTGGCCAATACTCTACCTTTGTATCTAGTTTTGTTCGTACGCTGTGCATATTGATTCTGACTGTGGGTAGAGATGACATAGGCTTGCAGGTGAAAGTTGTTTTTGGTGATTGTGGGTGGAGATGACGTAGGCTCAGAGGCAAGCGCTATCCTCTAGTTAAAAAATATTAAGTGTTAGTTCGAACTTCATTAAACAAAGATGATTCCGATTGAAAGTTATTGAACTTGGCTAAATATTGACACTTATGTGTCTCAGAATCAAAATCAAGTCCATATACAATAAGGACAAAGTGTTTAACAACATTAAAGTTGAATTTAAATCATCAGGTTCTCATAAAAAAATATCATTCTAAAAAAAAGTCAGATTTATAGTTCCTTAATTTGTGATTTTTGTCTGGTTACTAGACATGAAAGTCCATTTTTTTTATAGAAGGAAAACATTTCACTCGGAAAGGTGTCCTAACATGTGTCTCAATACCCATAGTTCATCAACACACCAAAAGTAAAGATTGATACGAACTCGAGATATTCAAAGAAGTGTCATTTTGACAAATTTTGCAATATAATATACATCTCTTTGAGTGCTAATGTTCTTGATTCATAATGCTTTGATAGTGATTGTTCATATCACGAGAACAAAATATTATTTGAAAGACTATGAGGATTTTGTTGGAGGTCATATTACTTTTGGTGGAGGTGCAAGTGGTAAAATCATTGATACTTTGAATGTAAAAGGATTGCCATCATTGAGCAATCTCTCTCATGTTCAAGGTCTAATGGCTGACTTAATTAGCAATAGTGAAACTTTGCAATTATAATCTGCATGTGGAATTTGATAAAAACTTGTACAAGATATAATGACTAACTTAATTAGCAATAGTGAACTTTGCAATGATAATCTACAAGTGAAATTTGAGAAAGATTTGTACATTATTTTCAATCGTAAAAATAAGTATGTTTTGACAGGTGCTAGAGCAATGAATAATTGCTACTAGATTGGAGATGGATTGTTTTGTCATTGATCAAATTAACAAGGTTGAACTATGACATCAAAAGTTGGACCATGTGAATTTTGCAAACCTTTGCAAAATAGTGCACTTAGAAGATATAAAAGGAATGCCCAAATTGGATGGAAATGTTCTAAATGTGTGTGGATCCTACAAAGAAAGGTAAACATACCATTGTACCTCATAAAGTGATATCACACTTTGGTACCACGCATTGTTTTAAGTTATTGCATATGGACTTGAGGAGTCCTATAGAGGTTGATCGTCTTGGTGGTGAAAGTTATTTTTTAGTTTGTGCTAATAATTTTTCATAATTTACATAGACAAATTTTCTTAGGGAAAAATCATAAATATTTGTAAACTTAAAAAAATTATTCTTAGGATACCTAACATGTACATAGTCATAATTTCTATAATAACGTCTGATCATGGTAGGGTGTTCGGAAACTCTTTATTCACTTCTTTCAGTAATAAAAAGGTAATATTTTAAAGTTTTCTTTATCTAAAACTCCACAACAAAATGAAGTAGTTGAAAATAAAAATAAATATATGCAAGAAATGACTCTTGTAATGCTATGTTCTAAAACCTTGTCAAAATTTTTTTTGATTGAATTTCTTAATGCATCTTGTCATATGTCAAAGAAGTATACTTATGGTTAGGTAGTAGTACGACACCTTATGAGATGCTTAAAGAGAATACCCCAAATCTTAAGTATTTCCATATTTTTGGTTGACAAAGATTATTTTGGAACAATTTGATGCTAAAAGTGACAAATGGTGTTTCTTGGATACCTAGTCAATAGTCATGCATTTAGAGTGTTCAATCTTAGGACTAGGGTTGTCTAAGAGATTGTGAATGTTGTCATTGATAATCCAATGTTTCAAAGAAACATGAAGAAGATAACATTTTAGATCTGCTGGAAATTTCTAATGATAAAAAACTGGAATTTGAATCAAGTGGTGATCCTAAAGGATCACAACACCTATTGAATCACCTAATGGACACCAAGCAAAATATAAGTAATTGATGAATACTCAGAAGATGATAAGAATTTCAAAGATAATCTCATTAGAAACAATGTCCTTACAAAGATCGAGACCCTCCAAATGGAATTCGTTGAGATCATACAATAACTTAGGTAATTAGAAATGGATGTTAAGACATGTATGTTTATTTGCAGGTTTCTTTGTGGTAAGGTCTTTATCTGTCATTGAACCTAATTTTTTCAATATAAATGAAGATTTGAAAGATAAACTTTGGGTTAGTGCCATGCATGATAGAGATGCATCAATTTTTAGGAATGATGTGTGGGATCTAGTTCCAATATCAAATGGTGTTAGTGGCATTGGTACTCTATGTAACTGCCGGCTAAGAATGTTGATTTCTAGCGAAAGAGAAACATGATCTTTGCTGAGTTGAGAAGTTTATTCTTCATTGTTGGCTCCCGTGTTGGACTGGGTATAATGTGAATCAGAATGTGGAGACCTCCTTACGTATTTTTTAACATTGACTTTGGATATGAACAATGTTATGAAATTGATGTTTTCAAGATGTTAAGCTCTTCCTGTTGCGCCAAATTGTATTATTGTAGAAGAGTGGAATACCCATGGAGATGTTTGATGCGCTTGTAATTATAATGTTGAAAATGAAACAAATATTCCAAATATAAAACACACTTAAAACCTTACATTAACTATAGTGAGAAATTAAATTTACAATTTCTCTGAGTTGAGTTTGTTGTATGCAAGTTACACAATAATTCTTAAGTCTTTTTTCTCTCTTGATGCCAAAAAGTCCATTTGTATAACAAAATTGGGGATATATATAGACAATCTAACATTTGTGGCCAAACTATAATTACAAATGACAAAACTTCAAAACATCTATGACTCCCATTAGAGGTCGTGGGTCTTCACATGTTTGCCACTAGTTACACATACTTTCTCATTGTGAGGAACACTCTTGATTGTCGACCACTTTGGCTTAGGTTGTCTTTGAGTTTTTAATTCCTTACGACGGATATTCGAGTTGTGTTTTTATCCCATTTGGTTATCCATTTATTGCTACACAGGCATCAAGGTCATATATGATCAATCTAAGTAATTATTTGTGCTATACCTAATACTCTTGTTGATTAATAGTTGGTGATATACATAATGTCCCATAATTCGAAAAAAAATTGACATATTTGCATTAATCATGTCGTAGTCCCCTACAACAATGTGGCATTTTGTACATGACATGTTCGACTTTGACTTGCCACATTACAATGACTTTCCACACATCATCAACCTCAAAAATTGATAATTTTTCAAATAATAGCAATAACATCAATAAAATACAAATATGATTCAGTGAGAACCTTAAAGGATTTTCCATATATGCGATAGGGAAAAAAACATCATCAACTTCCAACCAACTTGATTGAGCACAAATAGACATGATATATGATACCCCGGCCTCTCAATGCTCATTATGTCTGTTCTTGGCACGTCTACCATCCCAATATTTGGTTGTTCCAAGCAAGCATTTCATTTGCCTGGGCCCTAGGCATTAGAATTCCTTTCTTATATATGTTTAGGAAAAGATAACTGCCATACAAAAGGAGTGAGATTCAGCTTAAGTGAGTCCAGTGTCCTGTGAAAATTATTTGCTTCGATGGCCAATATAGTTCATAAATTCTATTTATTTCATAATTTTATTTGCTATTTAAATTATTTTTTTATTGCAATTCGTATTTTTAGTTTGTTTTCAATATTACAAGTAAATTTTGAAGTGTTTACGTTAGCACAACAACAAAAAAGATAAGTAGCTAAGATTGTTTACAATGAAGTTTTTCTTTTTTCTTTAATTTTTAATTAATATTAATATTATTATTATTACTATTATTATTATTATTATTATTATTATTATTATTATTTTAACATGATCCACTTTTTCCAATTTTCGACCTGAAACCTTCTCTGGTAAGTCTTCATCAATTCTCTTGCAATTAAATTATTTTATTTGAATAGATGTAAAGTTAAAGTTGGATGTAATTGAATTACTTGGTGTGGACATTATGCATTAGATTAAGTAAGAAGCTGAATGATTAAAATAAATAAATTATTAGTCACAAATCCTGCACTCTTTTGTTGATTCCAATTTTCAAGAAAAGGGAATTAATTATATTTGTTGACCTTGTATTAAAAAGAAATTTATGTAAGATTATTGTTGTTAGTATTTAATTTTTGTAATTTTTTTAATAAAAGTGTAATTGTTTTGATATTGCCTAATAATTAAAGATTCTCGACAGACTTGATGAGTTGAAGAGAAGTATAATGATACTTGATAGTAAAGTAATGTTGGACACGATTTAAGTTTATAAAATAATATAAAACAAGGTCAAACTTCTTTTTATATGCAAGAATAAGTCTTCCTACCTCGAGTCTCATAAGATTAGGTTTAGTAAATGTAACTCAACTTAATTAATGAAGAGTAGTGATTATGTTAATTAGTTAACCTGCCTCAACTTGCATAAAAAGGGATTTACAGAAGTAATTATTCTTTTATATGAATTGTCATTTTTTAAAGTTTAGCGTCATAAATAATAAAATATTTTGGTGAGTTAATTGTTTAAAATATCTATTATATAAAATATTCTCTATGATATGCGAATTACTTCTAATATTCACTTCACTCAAGTTAATCGAAGAAAGTGAATTTGAATTTGAAGTAGGGTGAGTTTTCTGTGCATTAGGTGCATCATGCACATGATTTACAATAATATTTATTTTATTAAAAATTATTACTTATTTACTTAAAAATATTATTATTTTTTTTCAAGATAATAAATTAGTGATGATATATTTTAAGTAAACAAATAATATTTTTTAGTTAAGAAATAATACTCTACATCGAGTTGTATGGTGCACCTGATGCATTTAATTTTTTGTGTTAAAGTAATTTTTACATTCATATTCATGATTATTTACTAAAGTTTCTTCTTAATTATATGCTAATTGTTGGTATATGTATATGTATCTATTATACCTTAAAATTTATAATTAGAGAGCTACCACATATTCCAATAAAATGAATATGTTAATTTGAAATTTTGTGGTTAAAGGATTGAGTTTACAGTTATATATATAGTTGAGTGATTTTAATATTGGAAATTCATGTACAGTAATTGAAATAGTGAATTAGTGAAGTTGCATTTCACTGCTCCTCATCCAAAACCCTATCTGTTTCCACTCTTTCTTTCTACCTTTTCTTTGTTATCTTCTCCATCTCCATTATTATATATATGTGTCCACTTCTCAACCCCTTGAAACTAATTTCTGAACTGTTTCTCAGCTGAATTCAAGAAAGAAGAAGAAGAATGAGATCGATGAATCTTGTGGATTCCTGGGTCCAAAATCTCTCCATTTTCCGGCAACAATACCCATGTAAATCCTTCCTCCACCACCCCAGAATCGAACCCACTTTCCTCAAATCACGAAAGCCCATTTCCTCTTTCAGCGTATCCGCCATTGTTACCGGCGAAGAAGCTGCAATCTTGACCCACAGAGAAGAACCCTCCTTCAATTTCAACGCCTACGTTGTTGAAAAAGCCAATTTCATGAACAAAGCCTTGGACGATGCTGTTTCGGTGAAGAATCCGCCGATGATCCACGAGTCTATGAGATACTCTTTGTTGGCCGGCGGCAAGAGGATCCGCCCCATGCTCTGCATCGCCGCCTGCGAGGTCGTCGGCGGCCACCAGTCCGCCGCTATTCCCGCCGCCTGCGCGGTGGAGATGATCCACACTATGTCGCTGATCCATGACGATTTGCCCTGTATGGACAATGACGACCTCCGCCGTGGCAAGCCCACCAACCACAAGGTGTTCGGTGAGGATGTCGCCGTTCTTGCAGGTACATAGCTACTTCCCAAACTTTTGTTTCCCTGTTCAAAGTCGGATCTTCGCTCATCTTCTAATTGTTGCTCCATTCACAGGAGATGCGTTACTGGCCTTCGCATTTGAATTCATAGCAACGGCCACCAAAGGTGTGGCGCCGGAAAGAGTATTAGCGGCGGTGGGGGAGCTGGCGAAGGCGATAGGGACGGAGGGACTGGTGGCGGGGCAGGTGGTGGACCTAAGTTGCACCGGAACTAGCACAAATGTGGGATTAGACACATTAGAATTCATTCACATACACAAAACTGCAGCACTGTTGGAAGCAGCTGTGGTTTTGGGGGCAATTTTGGGGGGAGGAAGCCGTGATCAAGTCGAGAAATTGAGGACCTTTGCTAGGAAAATTGGGCTTCTTTTCCAAGTGGTAGATGATATATTAGATGTTACCAAATCATCGGAGGAATTGGGGAAAACTGCAGGGAAGGATTTGGCTGTGGATAAAACCACGTATCCGAAGCTGTTGGGATTGGAGAAGGCTAGGGAGTTTGCAGAGAAGTTGAATGAGGAGGCCAAGCAGCAACTGGCTGAGTTCGACCCGCAGAAGGCTTGGCCGCTGCTGGCTCTGGCTGATTACATTGCTCGCAGGCAGAACTAAATAATAGACAGCATTGGCTGCTGTCAACTCATAACTTTCTTCATCCTCTGCTGCTTCACATGGTAGGCACTCCCATTTTTTTTTTAATTATTATTTAAGTTTTGTGTAGATTTTATGACTATATCCTGTGCAAATTGTACTGTAACATGCAACTAAAAGTTAAGATACTGATAGGTTGGTAGTTTTTCCATTGATTTGAGATCTCTTAGTTTGATTCTTCTATGTGATTTTAGTTTTCAAAGGCAGTATCTTTTGGATGAAAAATAGAGGATAAAATTACAGATAATTTAGAAGATCCAAAGTGCGGCAACTGCTGCCCCCCCGCGCCCTCCTAAATTTGTCCCCGTGTAAATCGTCCTTATTATGCAAGGAATTAAGACCTCAAAAGACAACCTGAGCAAAAGGGCATGTCAGTTCATCGCCACAATACGCGATGCTCTGCATTATGCAGAATCGGGGATCCAAAACATTGGTAGAAGATTCTGAGACGACATTGTAATTGTCAATGTTGTATGTTTGATCCTTGAATAATATAGCAAGTATGAAGGATTCACCGGCTAATTCTATTCTACCAAGATTGATCTGGTCGTAAAAATCCTAAAAGTGGAAGAGATGGATCCCAAGCCAACAGAGTTAGATTCCTATGGTATAATGAGAGCTGTCTTAAACAAAGTAGAAGAGGGTAATGAGATACTGTTGTATTGTGTCATAAACTAAATTTCTCCATCCCATTCCCAGCATGTCCATGTGAAGGCAAGACGTACAAATGATTCCAAACCCAAACCTGGATCCATCATTCATCCAAGAGAATCATTTTTATATAATATTATTGCTCACAATTCCCATCACATAATTACTCACATTGCTCAACTCACCAAACCACCTATTGGTCGGATCAATTTATGATTTAAAATTTAATCATATTTTTAATTTTGTTTAATAAAACGATTATATGGTAGGTGAACTAATTTTTTAAATTAAAATTTATTATAAAAAAATTATTTTAAAATTTGAAAATTTAAACAATCATATGTACATATTAATTAATTGAAATATTGAACACCAGTTTACACTTGCTGAAGACTCAAAGGAAAGAATTGAATTCCAGATGATTAGTTGGCATAATATGTGCTCGCGCCACATTGCTACAAAACCTGGCTTACCGATCATGAACTTTATTTTTAAGATATTTGTTTCCTTGAAGGTTTCTTTGGAGTTTTAAGGTTATTGACGTTTATCCAATACATATTTTTTATTTATTGAGTGTGTTTATAATAGTTGATTTGAAACTCAGCTATTTTTGTGTTAGTTTGAAAGAAAAGGTGTTCTTATAGTTCGGGTTCTTGATTTGATAATCTATGGATTTTGGGATGCGTTTTCAAGTTTTTTAGGTTGATAATTGTGGGATCAAACACGCAAACTCTTTAATCTTGAACTTGTGAATGAAATCATATTTGATTGTTGGGATCTTGTCACATTGAACGAAGTTAGTATTAGATGGTAATTAGAATTGAGATTAAAGACAACTAGTTCGTTATCTTTAATCTTTTTCATTAAACCACATAAAAAATAACATACAAAATCTTGAATTTGTTCATTTGAAAAAGAAAAAAAAAAAAAGAAGGAATTTTCTTCTTCATTTTGTCAAAATCTTTTTAACATTCTCATCAGGTTACCAAACAAACTTCACATTGTTTCTTGAGCCTCGCAACAATTGAGGGGTTGTTAAACACACTGATCAACTCCATCTTAGCAAATAAGTCCTCTAAAAAATTCATGTCAACAATCAACTCCAGCATAGCAAAAGGAATTGATCACAACACAACTCAGCCAATTCTATCCCTTGCAGCCAAAAGCATTCCAGAAAGACCCATGATAAGCTTATTATTTCTCAAGATCTGTTTTGTCTTTTATTAGATTTTCTCTCTATCTCAAGACGGTGACAAGTGTAAGCTAAAGATGGTTGGATTATACAGTTTGTTAGCAATGTGTTTTGAGCAAACTATGATTGGTTGATAGAGCATCAGCTGATGCATTAGTGTTATAAAATGAATTTATCTAGCATACTGTATTTGTCTTTCTTCATCTTACTCGAATGAAATACAAGATAACATTTACAGATTTAGTCATGGCTTCTATCATCATATCTGGTCTTTCTTATTTTGCTTTTATTGTTTTTCTCACAATGTTTATGTCCTAAAGAAGATTTATATTTGTAAGGAGATAACAACAACCTTGTCTAGAAGAAGCTACAACAATGTAAGAGTAGTATATCCACAACATATACCGCAAATATTGCTTACGCCGACTCTTTGTCATAGTTCGTTACTACAAGGTTCCTAGTCTACAACAAGTTGTCAGGCATAAAGTTCAAATCATCTTAAATTTAGTTAGGATAAAACATCAAAGAAGTAGTGAGATAGTTACAATTTTGTGTTTGTCAACCAACATAATCGACACATATACTGACAATTTATAGTGTACTGTAGCAAATAGTAATCGCTCCTGAGAAAGCTGTTGCAAGAAGACAAAAGGTTGTATATACAGTCAATGTTCAAGATTCAATCAATTTCCAATGAGCAGAAATTCAACCCAGTAAAAGAATAAGAGCAGACTAAAAAAAAAAAAACAAATCTCAATAATAGAAAAAAGCATAATCGAGCAAAGAGCAAGCTGATCTATCTTTCAATCTTCATATCCTCACTATACCAGGTTAACTAACAAGCATTTAAATTTAAATCTTTAACAGTTGTTTCAAGCTAAAGAAACCCAAACGAATCCTTTTATAAGTGAGGTTAAGAGGGGATTTTTTTTTTTTCCGAGTAAATCTGAGATTCATCAAGAAAGTAGAGTTCCTTGTGAACTAGATGTAATCAAAGTTGGTATCAAAACGGTTGCCAATCATGTTTGATAATCTAACCAAATCTAAATTCTCAAAGTTTGTTTTCAAAAGTTACTTTTTCAAAACACTTCCATCCTTTCATATGCATCATGGATTATGCATCTACTATCAAAGTGCTTGTCTTCTCCATTTAAGAATATGATGACCAGAAGATATGATGTAAAAAATGTCCATTATGCATGAGGAAATGTGGAGTTGATTGAGGATATGATTGATGAACCACTCGTCATCTTGAAGATCAACATTACAAGGAGAGAATAAGGTCAAGAATAACTAAAAGAGAACAAAGAATGAGAAGGCACTTCTCACGAACAATTTTCAAATTTCGTGAAGAAGAATGTTAAAGAAAATCATCAAAGAGAGAACCATCAACATCTCAACGGGTAACTAAAAGCAACCATTGCAATAAAATTTCCAATTACATGTGTTATACCTTGATATTTTCCAAGAAGTTATTAATAATCAAAAGTTTATGAATATCCAGAAGATGAGACACGTTCTCGCAAGAAAAAGAAAAGAACTCTTAGAGAAGCTGAAAGCACTCGTGAGTGATGTTGGACCCATTAAGACATTACCTCTCATCAAGAGGCATGTTGTGGGAAACGAGATATAAAGCCATAGTGACACATCAACCTCTAACGAGAAATCACTTATTTGTTTAATGGAAAAAATGTTGATGAAGAAGCTAAGGTTGTTGGAATTCTAGACCATAGATCATATGAAATATGCAACAAAAATAATAATTAAATTTGTTTTATGATCTATGCCTAAACTTGGTAATTCTATATACGAAATTTTAATTAAAGGTTTAACAATTATACAAAGCGATTTCACGTTATTAGCAAAAATTCTCGCATGATAGGATCACATGTTGATTAAGAATGTTCACGTTATTATCGAATCCTTGGATGATAGGATCACATATTGACTAAGGATGTTCTCGTATGATAGGATCACATGTTGATTAAGGATATTTAAAACCTCTTGAAATCTCAAAACATCTAAGGAAAATTTCAACATAGGAGAGAAAAGAGAAGAGAGAATACAAAGATTTGTTCTTGTATGATCTACTGTTATCACTTTGAGGATCTATTTATAGAGACCCCCTTAGGTCTTCTCATCTCCTCAACCTCTTTATGAATTTATGAGTCATAATTTCTATGTGTTGAACCTATGCCTTTAGATGTCTTCTTGGACTTTAATTAATTCTTAAAAATTAATTCATAAGTCAAAATACTTCTCCTAATTAACTATTTAATTCTCTATTATTTTTGGGGCCTAATTAATTATTTGTGCAACAAATAAAATTAATACAATAATTAATTATCTCATGATCATTTAATTACTTAGGTTCAAATAATTAATTTGTTCAACAAATATTATTTAGCCTAGTAATTAATTAATTGTGGATGAAATAATTAACTATTTTTCTCTCCATTCCAATGCACCCGAATTTGGTTATGCGTGTGACTCCTTAGGTTTATCACTTCGCCTAATCAAAGAGCAAGCAATCCACTTGCAAGATTAATTAATCACCTTTGGACTTCCCCAATCCCCAGGTACTCAACACATTGATTCGTTCATGTCCAGCAAACACTATTAGAGGGACTCATAGGCAAAATATGTCAATGTGTGAATCTTTCATCCGTAGTTACCGTGCATATACAGTCCATTTGCTCGGTTCTTTGACTAATGTCTAGGACTTGATAATTTTATACGGACCCATAATTGACATCAATAACTATAATGATCCTCACTTACTCATTCAATCCGTTGGCCTTTAATGAGATCCCATTTTTTATGTTCATGTCGGGTAGGTCTTCATTGGCCCTTAACAAATTACTCTGCAGGCCAACGAATTCTGTCGTGCCACTATACTAATCTTAAACATAGTTCTTTCATAACCAACGGGCCCCCATTTCATCTCTCAAGAGAGGTTCATGAAATCAGTCAAATATACGACTTCCCTCATGCAAGACCACATGCATGCGTACAACCTAAAAACTAATTAGAGCACCTACAGAAATCAAAAACCTCAATTTTTTCCTTATGGCTACCAGATGACTTAGTTCTAATACAGAATCAGTTCAATGTGATTGTTTCTTATAAACATCACATCCACTAGCCTACATGGTGTCTCATTATTGATATCCATGCAATGGGATATCCATTCTCTGAGTGACGTACAACTTAATGCATGCTTATCTGAATCCTACGATCTCCATTCTTGTAGATTCTATGACATGAAACATTTATGATCTCAACCATCGAGACTTATTCCATGACCATCAGCCCATACGTAACCAAGTCTCATAATTATCGAAATTATAGAATTTCAATAACATATAATATATAAATAGAAATAAATACGATAAAAAAGAAATGTCTTAATTTTTAATAGAATATCTCTTAAATCTACCTTATAGTTGGTTGGACATGGCACATATCCCTATTCAGTTAACATCAACTAATTTTGTAGCACCCTAAAATCGAAATTGTGGTGTAGGGTATTACAGGTGGCATCGTTCATTAAATTTTATTTAAATTGATACTATTAGTGTTGAAATTGTGGTGTAGGGTATTACAGGTGGCATCGTTCATTAAATTTTATTTAAATTGATACTATTAGTGTTAATATTTGGTTAATTGCTAGCAAAAGTCATGACTTTTCGAGTAATGAAATTTTGATAATACAATACAAGATATCTTACATAATTTACATAACCCATTAAGTTCAACGGAAAGTCAACTTAAAATCGAAAATTATCAAAAATCTTAAACATTATTACATAAACTGAATTTATTGAGTTGTTTCTAGTCACTTGACCTTCTTTTCTTGACTTGAAAAGATTTTAAAGAAAAGGCTGAGTTTAGATTTAGTGGATAATTTCTTAATTATATCCAAATTATCATATAATTTTGGTACATATATTATACATAATCATTAGCAAGACTGTCAACCAAGCTTTGCATATTTTGTCATATCCGAAGATAAAATACATATCTTATGTTCCTAAGAACCATCATATATTCCCAAGAGTCATCATATTATCCAAAGAACCAATAATCTTTATAAAACATATAAATTATAGCAAGAAAAAAAATATTATGTAAGAAGTTACCCACATTATGAATTTAGAGGTATTTCCAAAATAAGCTGGGAGTACGAGATTCGATTGTCTACACCTCACATAAATATATTAAATTTCTTGTTTCCATAGTCTAGTAGACTTGCACTGAGCTTTACGTCATTCGAGGAGTGAATATCCCATTTCATGGATATCAGCACAAAGATCCACGTAGGTTAGTGGATGTGATGTTGGTTCCAAACGATCATATTTAACTGATTTCACATTGAAATTCATACCATTTTGTAGCTGTAGTGGCCACAAAAAAATTAAAATTTTAATTTCTATAGGTGCTTTAATTAGTTCTTGGGTTGTACGCATGCATGTGGTCTTAAATAAGAAAAGTTGTGTATTTGAACTGGTTCCTTAAACATCTCCTGATAGGTCAAACGGGGGCCCGTTGATTAAAGTAGAACTATGTTTAAGAGCATAGTAGTGACAAGACATAATTCGCTAGCTCGTGGAATAATCTATGGGAATTGATTCTCTATATTTTCTACACTCGTCGTCTCCAAGAAGACATTGCGCAAGGAATCATCTAGGCATAAGGTATGAGATCTCGTTACGGGCCAACAGATCGATAGAGTATGTGAGGATCATTATAGTTCTTAATGTCATTTATGAGTTCGTATAAAATGATCAAATCCTAAAATTAACTGAAACATTGAGCGAAGTGACCGTATCTGCATGGTAACTATGAATGAAAGGTTCGCACAATAAATTCATCTTTTTTTACCTATGAGTTCCTCTAGTAATGTTTGTTGGAAATGTACAAATGGATGTCTTGAGTACCTGAGGATTGAGAAATTCAAAGGTGGACTAATTAATCTTGCAATTCAACTCTTGGATTATGTGAAGAGATGAATATAAAGGGTCACATGGATAACTGGATTATGGTGCATTGAAAAAAAGATAAATAATAATTAATCATGGATTGATTAACTATTGGGTTAATAAATTTTGTTGGATAAATTAATTACTAAGCCTTAATAATTAAATGATCATGGAGAAAATGAAATAATGGGCTAATTTTACTTGTTAGACAAATAATTAATTAGACCATAATAATGCAAGATATACGTAATTAATTGGGAATAGTCTTTTAGGCTCAAAAACTAATTTTAGAAATTAATTAAAGCCCAAGAAGATACTCATGCATTTGAGATTCTCAATTTTATTTTTAGATCTAAATTATTCATGTTTCTCTAATATGGTAAACTGGAATGAAGGTACACCATGTATCTCCTTTGACACATGCGATCCATAGATCCCGGCTAAGAACGAGGAATCGTGGTTATGTATATTGTTAAACTCTAATTTGAGTTACATATATGGAGACGTGTATGACATGGCATAGATCGTAGACATAAATTTTAATTACTACTTTCGCTGTATATTTCATTTAATCTGTGACCATGATATTTCAACACAACATTCATCTTGACTTTTAACAATTGCTTAACCCAAAACGGGCATTCACGCTGAACAGGCACACATTTCAAGTGCAATTGTTACATAGTTGGAAAAAAGGCTGATGAAGCACGTGAAATTAAATCTTTAGGCATTGGCGGAAATTTTAGATTCCAATGTTTCCTCCGAAAGCCCGAGTTAGGATCAATGTTCCAACAATATTTCAACACTCGAACTCTCCCTACTCCAATAGAAATAATTCATTATCATTAATACTCAAGGGGATTCTTAGGATATGATTCGTATCTCTCTCAAAGAACATATCCATTAAAATCTCCTTACCTTCAACTTGGAACAAAGTAAAGCTTTTATACAGTGTTCTTTAATTATGTAGTTATAGTGTTGGCGAATTAGTTTTATATATATTTAGTGTTCGATTATTATTTTGTAATGCTTTATTTCACGCTTGTTTGTGTAATATGCTCCTTCTCATGTTTATCCAAACATTACATAATTCAGGAGTACTAATTAAACTAATTAATATAAAGCCGATAGTTATGACTAAGTTTAACAACACAATAAACAACCTCTTAACCAGGGATTATAAGAACAACAAAACAGACAGACATTAAAATTTTGATCAAGTTAAAACAACACACGACCACAAAATATTGAAAAAGCTAAAATTATTTCTTCTTAAGGCGGGAGGATCATAGAAAAGTACAAATAACAAAAATAACAATATACAAGGCAGAGTATTGGAGGAAATTATCAACAACTAAATGTCTGCGTAACAGAAGAAAACTGAGAATTAAACTTATAAACCTACATGCTACCTATAAGTCTATACCATGACGATATTATTACAAATTGAAACCAAAATTCGTAGATTTGTGAAAATATGAAATAATCAACGACAATTATAGTCTTCTGACAATGACAAATTGGAAATGCAAACATGAGGAACATTTGCCGTCCATATGGACCACATTCTATAAATATTGAATTTCATACTGCAACTATTTTCTTTTTAGTTTCTACGAGTGTGCCGGAAACCACTGCACTTCCCACATCTTTTTGGACAAAAAATTTCTACGTTGTATGGTATCTTATTTTTCATGGCTGAGCACTAGGCCATCAGCATGAAGGGATGCATCACAATGTTTTTTGCACATCATATGTAATACTTAGAGACGAGTGAATACCTTGAAAAATTCAATTTGATGGCAGTTGCAAGTGCATGACTGCATCATGGTAGTTCATCTAACTGAAATACTTTGCACTAACATGTCTTCTTCTTTATATCTTTTGCCAGAACTTGTCATATCCCCCTCATGAAGTCACATATACATTAACGATTAGCCAAAAAGAAATATTTGAAATGTTTACTTTTGGATCTTTCTTCATAGCATTCATTGTGATGAGATTAATTGTTGGATTAAGTATGACTTTTCGGATGAACCTCTGACCAAATCAAGTGCCTCTTCTCTGGCCCTCCATGCCTTGTCAGAACATATGTTTACACTGATGAAGTTTTCTGCGCCGTCTCAAACTCTAAGAGAGTTATATCACTTAACTGATGATATTAAAGACGACCTAATATAAAAAAAAAAAAAAATTGCAGGATCTTTGAGCCCTTCACAGATATTCAGGTAATTTTCTACCCAGTTAAAGGGCAAAATTATAAGAAATGATTAAAGAGAATATTTTTCATTTCAGGGCTGTACAGACAGAGCATTTTATTACACTCTTTTACACACACACACACAGATATATATATGTATGTGTGTGTGTCTTATTTTCCACTAAGGAAGAGAGTCTTCCCTCCAATTCTTTCTTTCAATTTTCTTAGGATTTAGACACAATGTCTCTATGATGTGAATAAATGAAATGAATTTGGTCTGACTTGATCGTCGGAGTTCTTGCATCGGAACCTCCCCAAGTACTCCATTGAGTTCAAGTGAATGTGATGGGAAGAGAGCTTATCGAGAAGGAGGCAGAGAAGTGATGGGCATTTTGCTCGATCAGAATCGTATAGTGCTGATTCCTCTGCCTCTTTTTGTTCTCTTCCGTACCACCATTTGTAGAATCCAATTAGGCAATTATTACAAAATTGGATTCCGCTGCGGATGATACACACGAGCCTAGGTGGTTGTTTTGAACCGAAGGTATTTAAAATATTTATGGAGGCAAGAAATAGGATTGAAGAATGATTACTTATCTAGGCTTGAGAGATTATTAGAGCAAGAGATATTTGGTTAAGGGAAATAAGAAATATATTTGGAGGTTTGGAAGAGAGTGGAAAATTGTTTTTCATATTTCACATACATGTATTTATATTTCACACCCCAATATGTATATTGTCATGAGAAGCTTCATGACTTTTTCCTATTTCTAGAGTATTCTATAAATTTCTAGGATTTACTCTACAATTTTCTTATTCTATATTTTCAGAAACATATTTTCAAATCATAACTAGGTATTTCTAGAAACTAGTAGATTGCAAAATCATTTATTCCTAGATTATTCTAGAATGTGCACCAAATTCTATTATGAACACTGAGTTATGTATTTTTTCCAATGTTTTTTCTCTTAATGTTTCTATTTTACTTCTATGAAGAACAAAGATTTTGGTATATAATAAACATTCACATCTTGTATGAGTAGTTATGTGCACAGAAAAAAGACACTGTTGAAGTATTATAAAATAAAATGGAACAATTTCTACATAAATAAAAAAAGTGACACTTTTTTGAAGTAAAGTTTTATTAATAAAAAAATATTTTTAAATAAAAGTAATACTTTTCAAATAGTTAGTATACAAAGTAATCAAATGTCTCATTATCTTATTTTGTTTGAATAAAAAAGTTGTCGAACAGAATATGTTTGGAGAAAAAGGTAGTTTTATCCTTAGCGGTGGAAGGAAGAGTTTGTACAATTGTTGACTACCCACCTCTCTTTTTCGCTTTTCACTTTTGATTATTTATTATTCAACTTAATCTAACCTTATAACTAAACTTACTCTTGAAATAAAATCATCCGATTTTTAAATAAAGTAGTATTTTTCTCCTGAACTATTATCTTTGATTTCATTTTTCCATTTATTTGGATTTTTTTTCTTGGTTACATTAAATAGATGCGTGGTTTAATTTTAATTTATTGTTTTAGTACACTTTATAATATATTGTTGTTTTCTAAATTTTTATCAATTATTATTGAGTGCAGACCTATGATCTTATCTATTTATACATCAAATTGGATTGCTTATGAATTTTTTTTTTGTAAACAATATAAAATAATTTTTTTGACTATATTACTAATTACGCAACTATTTATGCCACATAACGTAAAATTGGAGCTCAATAAATATATTAAATAATCATAAAAAATAATTGAGCCATTGAGCCATGTTACATATTTAAATTCCAACTAATATATAAAATTAAATAAATGTAATTTATACTATTTTTAGAAGGAAAAAATTAACTACTAAAAAGGAGAAGGAAAAGAAAATTCAAAACCTACTAAACTACTTACTATTTTAAGAATGAGTCTCTTAGTCTCTTATGCATCGGATATATCGTACACATAATTTACAATATTATTTATTTAAAAAAAAAAGTATTATTTATTTAGTTGAAAAATAGTATTACTTTTTTAAGAGACACTGATATTGGGTTGTATAGTGTACCTGATGCATATAAATTGTTGCGTTCTTGTAAATAATTTTGCATGGTAAGATACATTAAGTAATATGGTAGGAATCGATGATTTATTTTTATTAGTAAATATTGATATATAATTGGTCAATATTTTAAACTTCTTATAATATTCAAGATATAATAAATAATGAATCATAGTAAAAATATTTAGATGAACATAATTGTTTTATCCCATTTCCATAATTAACTAATATTTAATTTATAATTTGTAAGGTAAATTTAATAATATAATTTAGAAAAATGTGCATCTCATTGTGTGATATGTGCTCCGTTTTTTTTCTTAAAATTAAGAAATATTAAAATTGTTGTTCATGTGGGACTAAGCTATTTGACCCGTCGTCTCATTCATCTATAAATCTTGAGATTAAACGTACTGAGAGTTTAGGATTGGGAAAAGGTACATCCATGACCCTAAACTATTACTCTCGGTACAACCAGGACCCTAAACTATTTTTTGGTTCAAATAGGCCCTCGAACTATGGGAAAAGGTACATCCATGACCCTAAACTATTGCTCTCGGTACAACCAGGACCCTAAACTATTTTTTGGTTCAAATAGGCCCTCGAACTATTATTTAGAGAACATCTAAGCCCTCCTGTTAAAAAAGCTAACGGATTCATACGGAAGATAATTAAATAAATTTACTTGGGTTGACTAATTTGACTAATTCTAATTAAATGACCCTAATCCCTACTTTAATTCATAATTAGTGGAATTTTATTTTTTAAATTAAGTAAATTAATTTATAATTAAATGAGAAGACTAAAATTAAGCAAATTAATTTATAATTAAATAAAATTTATCTATTAAATTTCATAAATTATTCAAATTAATATTTAAATAATATATTATAAGAAAGATAAAAATCCCTTTCATTATTAAATGAGAAGACAAAATAAATTATAGTCAACTCAAGTCTTGCACCAGAAGCTCCCTCAGGCTTCTCTATTCCACTCTTATCAAGAATATAAAACTCAACATATGGTGGGAAATGTTTTTCAGAACATTTATCGAACACTTCAAGAACTTCCCTGTGTATTTTCTGCGCCTCAATTTTTTTTCCTCCAATGGCTGGTCCACCTCAAGGCAGCATAAGAGGCAGCTGGTTCAGGTTCGGCTACAATGAAGAGATCGACACCACAAACGATACCCGAGACGTGCTGGTGATCGTCGCAGTTCTGATCACGACGGTGACTTTCCAGGCAGGGGTGAATCCACCCGGCGGCGTTTGGCAGGACGAGAGAGACGGGCACAAGGCCGGAAGGGCGATTTACTCCAGCCAGAGAGGGCCCTTCTACGCCTTTTTGGTGTGCAACACATTGGCCTTTTCCACTTCCGTTCTTCTGTTGATATCCCTCACAAATTAAGCAAATCTCAAGATCCTAACACTTAAATGGATAATATAAATTTATTTTATTACAAACTTAAATTAACATTCCCTAAATTTGATAATTTCGAGTACAAAAAAATGAAAGGGAATGTGACAAACAACTCTCCCCTAACTGACGTGGCGAAACACCATTGGGTGGTTGACCAGTTCGATAAACGAGGAGAGACAGCGCTGGTCCCACACTGCCCGAAAATCCAAGAAAGAAGTTGTTTTGCGCCCACACTTTTGCCTTTTCTCGTCATCCCTTGGGCTACGGCTCAAAACTCAAAACTAAGTTTTAAAACCTCCAAACACAATTCCCTGAATTTGTCTTTGACAGTGACTGTTAAGTTTAGAGTTGAAATTCTATTAAAAATTTATAATCATACATCAAATTACTAAAATTATAAAATTCGTACATTAAATTACAATAATAATTTTTTTTGATTAAATTGAAAAAAGTGGTGAACTATCCTACAATTTTCTTACAATTAACCCTTAGATATACCAAGAAAATAATAGTCTAATTAAAAGACACTATACATGTAAAGAAATATTTTCGATTTGCCACAAATAATTTTAGCTACTTTTTACACTTATGTCGTGCCACAAATATGACACAAACATTTAGATTTGCCCAGAAAATATTTTGGATAATATGATTTGCCTACAAAAATAGTTGGGCCAATTTTAATTGACACAAAAATTGTTTTTTGACTTAATTTTATTTGCCAACCTGACTGTGTGTATTTTAGATGTGGGCACATTTTCGATTCGGAATCAGGCCGTCAACAGTTCGATCATGAACCAAAATAAAAAATTAATAATTCAATTTCAATTTCAAATTAATAAATTGGTTGTTTCAAACCATCATCATTGGATCAACTAGTCATAGGAAATCAAAAAGTTCAACCAAAGCCAAACTAGATCCAAGAACCACGACTTGTTCCATTTTTTAAAAAAATCGATGAATACCCGCCCCCCCCCCCACCCCACCCAAAAAAAGAATTATTTGAAACAAATTCTGATCACTTTCTAAATCTCTCAATTATTGATTAATTTCAATTATCATCATTTATTAATTTCTCTTAATTTCATTACCTTTCATTTCTCATTTTCAATTATTATTTCAATCTCTTTTTCAAAATGTTGAGCTCAAGTCAAAGAAGAGAACAAGGAGGTAGGTGTTCATCTTCTTCTTCTTCATCTTGTATCCAAAAAGGAAAATCACCTTAGTCAAGGAATATGAGTGTCGAGCTAGCACCACCTTCGACTTCGAAGTATCTTCATCTTGATGATAAAGATAATGAAACTATGATAGACTATCAAAAATATTTTGAAACTCAATTAAATTTATTTTTATTTTATAAAAATATATTAACATCTTTTCTAAATATTATTATTATTTGCTTTTGGTTATTTTGAATATCTCTCTCAATCTCACTATCAATTTAGGTGCAAATAGTGCACAAAACTATGTTGGAACTGAATCAATCGATAAAGAACGTTTTCCTACATGAGAGAGTCAACGTATATGAAAAAATCAAACTCAAAGCCGATGAGATGAAGCGCTTAGATTGGACATCTTTGTCGTTCACTTTAAGAGGGATTTGAAAAATTGTAAAGCAATATGCAACTATTATGGGATGAAAAATGTTTACCATCGATGAGGTTATGACATGTTGAAGAAGCATTTGCTGTGTCATTATTTGGACAAATTTGGAAACAACAAAGTCAAACACAAATATCTCGTGAAGGATTCACTGAAAGAAACGCAAGGCAATACTTCTACCCTATCTTTATTTCAATGTTTTGATGTACCAACGCAATTTTTTTTTTTTTTTTTTTTTTTTTTTTTTTTTTTTTTTATAATAAAAAGTAGTTTGTGGTATGTATTTTCTGTTTAGTGTTGGGGAACATGATTTGTATAAACAATTAGTTCAACTAAGATTAAACACTCAAGCAACCAATGTTTCACCAAGAACACTAATTCATGCAAATATATGGAGTGATCCTTAACATCATTATTTGAGATTATTTATTATTGGATAAGTGATTCATGGACAACACAAAAAATATTACTCACATATAGAGAACTTGATCGAAATGCACGACCAAAATATTTCTTTTCAATAATGTAACTTAGTTACAAAATCTTTTCAATTTCATTTGACAATGCTAGTGCTAAAAATGTTAGTTTGTCATTACTAATTAAATTTGTCAACCATCATTTAAGGGTAGATTTTGTTTCAAATTACATGTATATGTCATATTTTAAATTATGTGCAAGATGAGATGAAACATTTAAAAATCATATAGACCCTATTAATGAAACAATTGGAAGTCTGTGCAAAAAATTTTGAAGATTTTGTAAAATATTTGGTATGAATGCCTTTTAAAAACTCTCAAAAGATGTGCTTAACCATTAGATTTCAATACTAAAAGGTTGGCTGATTCTTATGAGGTTATAAATGTGTATGTACATTTGTTTCACAAGATTGTTTTATTTATAAGTTCCGGAGATACATGTGTATAATTAATTTTTCTTTTAAAAGTTCTTAAAGATGCAAATGAAGAATTATCTGATTGTTACTATCCTACATCTCCCTTAATCATAAAACATATGTTGAAGTTGTACTTATTTTACAATTAAATGAAGATCCACAGAATTTCATTGTAAGTATGAGAAATAAGTGGTTAAGATACTTTCAAGACATTATTTACTTATTTATTATTACAAAACTGTTACATCTTAGAATTAGAGAAGATGATTTAGAAGAACTACTAACAATGTATTATGTTAAATTGTTTCTGGTTAAGGATGATGACACTCCTATTTTTATGTAATTGTTGTTCAAACAAATCATTTATCTTATGATATTTTTAAAGAATATACAATTTATTTGGGTGATAGTTTAGATAGTGGAAGCGGTGATGCAAATCAAGATAGCGGAGGTAATTCGGCTTCGGCTCAACCTAAACAATTTTAACATCCAAACTTTCAACACCTTGACTAATATTATAGTTTTACAGTATTAGAAATTTTAAAATGCCATCGAACAATAGTGTTTATCAAGAATTAAAAAATTATTTATCTACTACTTTTGAAGAATCAGATTTGACACCCTTAATGAGCATTTGAGATGATGGTCTCGAAAAGCAATTTTTTTTCTATTTTAGCTATAATTGCAAAGAAAATATTTGCGTGCCCTCCTTCCACCGTCTCGATTGAACAAACATTTAGGAAGTAAACAAACATTTTGGATTCTCCAAATATAAATTAAAAGTTGAAAATTAGAAAATTAAACATTACTTCATAATTGGTCAAATGTGAGGTAAGAAAATAAGAAGTTAATTTTGATGAATATGATAAGAATGAACATGGAAACACGTATTCCAACACTGAAAGTGATTGAGCTATACCACTCCTCTAGGCTCAAGATATTCTGGAAAGAGAATGACGTTGGTTTTTATTTTTCAACTATGAAGATAAGTAGATAACTTAATTTTAAATTAGAAACTGAAAATTTCTAGTTTCTAATTTAGAATTAAGCTCAATCTTTTTTTTTTTTGGTTTTCTTTTAATTATTTTCACTAAGTTGTAATTTATTTATGCAAGTTTTTTTTTTGTTCTATTTTTTCATATATTTTTATTTTTTGATGTATGTTCTGAACATTTAATTGTTGTAATTTTTTTCGTAAGTTTTAATTTTTTAAAGTTATATTCAAATTCAATCTCTTGCACTCTCTCCAAATAAAAATATAAAATATGTCTTTCAATTTCAAATAATGTAAGAATTTATAGAAAAAAAATTGAGAATCAAAACTAGAAATAAAAAAAAAAAAAAAAAAGCAGAATCAAAACCTGATATATTAAAAAAAATCAAACTAGAATTAACTAGTAGAACCGTCCCACATATAATGTATTATGACCTCTTTAATTTGATATGACAATGAAGTTTCAGGCAAAATTATTTACAGCAAAACTGCTGGTAAATTTTTCACAAAAAATATTTTTCGACCAAATCTTGATAAAAGTACATAAATGATTATATCCATACATTTCACTTAACATTACCACACACATATTTATTTATAAAGAACTATTTAGAAGAGGATACTATTTGATTGCAACGCGTAGCTTCAATTATTGCTTTGAAATTAAAAAATAAAATACTATTTGTAATAGGAAAATTACTCAAGAGTTACCATTGCAGCTTTACATAGCTTTAATAATTGCTTTATCTGAAAAAAAAAATATAATAATAAAAAGAACATGCACTTCAATATGAACACAAACACACAGAGAGACACGCAAAGAAACACACTGATTCTTCCACACTTGGGAAATCTATAGAAGGCTAATTCCTAGTAATTGAGTATTGTTGGTCCTTACATTCACCCTAGTTTTGTTCTCTCTCGCCCATAGCTACAGAGAGAACGAGAAGAGAGAGACCAATTTTAGTAAGGGAAAGCCAAGAAAATGATGTGGGAAGCTGGAGGATCAACAGCATCATCATCGGTAGCTGGAGGAGCTGGAGGAGCCGGCGGCAGCGGAGACGTTGCCGGGGCAGGGAGGAGGAAGCCGTCTTGGAGGGAGAGAGAGAACAACAGGAGGAGAGAGAGGAGGAGGAGAGCGATAGCGGCCAAGATTTATGCAGGGTTAAGGGCACAGGGCAATTACAATCTACCGAAGCACTGTGACAACAATGAAGTATTGAAAGCTCTCTGTGCTGAGGCTGGTTGGATCGTTGAGCCTGACGGCACTACTTATCGCAAGGTTCATTTTTTCAAATTTCATTTGCTTATATTCTGGGTTTCTTTAGGTTGTTTTTACTTGGAATTGTGTAGATCTATTGCTTTGGGATGTTGGTTTAATGTAATTGGATCAAGATTGCCTGGTTTCTGCTTGAGGTTTTTTTGGAGAAATGTTTTTTTTAGCATTGGATATGGACATAGGGCTTTCTTTATCAATGATTTCATTGTTTTCTAGCTTTTTCTTTAGCATTTCTTGTTCAATTAGAAGAGGGGAAACAATTGTAGATCTAGTTCTCCAATTCTGTGCACTGTATGATAATCTGATTGCTATGAAATTAAGCTCAAATAATGTTGGTTTCTGCTTCCAGCTACATTTTCTTGAATTTGGGTGCGAGAGTTCATCTCTATATTGAAGAAACTCATAATTACTTGTTAATTCAGATTTTGATCAATCACACAGTTACTGAATGATGCTTGGATGGACATTAGCTGGTTAATTTTGCCACACTATGATATAATCTAGAGCTTAGGATTTGTAATCTTTATTGCATGCTAATTTGGTTAAGGTTTGGTTGGTTGAATTTTATGGTATAGGGATGCAAGCCAATCCCAATGGAAATAGGAGGCACCTCAGCTAACATCACCCCGAGCTCTTCCCGAAACCCGAGCCCACCATCTTCCTACTTCGCCAGTCCAATCCCTTCGTATCAACCAAGCCCGTCATCCTCTTCCTTCCCCAGTCCGTCCCGTCATGAAAACAACCCTTCGTCACACCCATTCGCATTCCTCCTTAACTCAATCCCTTCGTCTCTCCCTCCTCTCCGAATATCCAACAGTGCCCCTGTCACCCCACCTCTCTCATCCCCGACAAGAGTTCCTAAGCAAACCTTTAATTTGGAGACTCTTGCCAAAGAATCCATGTCTGCCTTGAACATACCTTTCTTTGCTGCTTCTGCCCCTGCCAGCCCGACCCGCATCCAGCGTTTCACGCCAGCTACTATCCCGGAATGTGATGAATCGGATACATCCACGGTAGATTCTGGCCGTTGGATGAACTTCCAAGCCTATGCAAGTGGCCCCAACATGGTCCCGACTTCTCCAACCTTTAATCTAGTGAAGCCTGTGGTGCAGCATGTTCCTTCAGATCATGCTATGTTGGATAAAGGCAAGGGCACAGAATTTGATTTTGAGAATATGGCAGTGAAGCCATGGGAAGGGGAGAGAATTCATGAGGTTGGAATGGATGATCTTGAACTCACACTAGGAAGCGGGAACACTCGCATCTGAGTCATTGATCGAACGAACTACAAGCCTGGTGTTTTTCTGTAAAGTCCTGTTTCAGCAGGATTAATTATCTTGGAAGAGTCTGATTTCGAGGCAAAAGTTGGTGCATCGCTAATCGGAGCTTGAACTGGTTTCTGTTTTTAGGTTGGGTTATTCATTCAGTTGTTTCTGTGTAGCCTCTTATTCGAATTTTCTTCTTTTTTAGCTATTATTTGGTCCCATTTTCACTTGTTTGGGGGTCTATTTACAGCATTACATGTAGATATTTTTTTGCTCATTTTTTGTTGTGATCAAGGTTATTATAGACTAGTGAGGAATGTGGATTCATCCATGTGTGAACTATTTGATGTTTCTTCTTAATCAAATATTAGTTTCTGAAATGTTTGTCCCACTATTTTTCTTTCTCTTTAGCTTCCTGCATTCATTATATACTCATTATCTGAACATTAATCAATTTAGCCCTTTCTTTCAAACCATATCTCCATATTTAATGAAAGACTTGCTTCTATTTATTTATTCTCAGTAGCAGTACTAAAAACAGTAGGGAATCGAAAACTACCTTTTATTTACCGGAAATGAGTTAACTGCATCATTTTGAACGGTTTGAATCATAGTCTTTTTATTTTTATTTTTTATTAGCCCACTTCTATGGCCTAGTTCGAATCATAGTCTTTTCGTTGATTGGCCCACTTGGATGACCCGATGATCCAGTACAGTGATCAAGTCTTATTAGTTATTCCAACAAACAGTGTATTTGATTGCTTATTCTATTAACATGATATATGATTGGAATTGAATTATAAGCTGCGAATGACCCCAGGCAAGCTGGCCATTGTAATAATACACCGTACGCATTGTTAATTATGTAGAGAAATAACAATTAATTTCAAGAATTTGAAGAGGCCTATCACCTGTGTTTTGCTGTGTGGATGTGGTTTAGTGATATTTCACTTTAGTTTTTGAATTTTGTTGTTATTACAGCGTAAAAAGGGGGGCTTTGTCCGTCACATGTAGTGCTTTATCAATGATTATCGCTTTGGTCTACTTGTCAAGGAAAGAAATGGATGCATTATTGTATCATGCTCATGTTGTGGGTTTTTGGTCAACCTATCATAATGTCATTTACAAAACAATATAGATAAAAAAATGGTCCTTACTGGCTAGCTAGTAAATATAATGGGGTTTATCAATTTTGGTGTTGTTGAGAGATTTGACAAGAGAATTGTCTGATATGTAGTGTCATCCAAACAATCATGTTGTTTCCCCATCACTAGGGTCTGTCAATGACGAAGATGTTGTTTCCATAATGAATCCCTTTGCGCCTCATGGGGAAAGGCGTGTGATCCTATTGATCAACGATGGGAAACATGATTCAAATAAGAACTTCTGGAGTTCAATGGAGGTCTTGAAGCGACTGAATTATTTGACTTGATTGGTTCGATGGAAGAGTTGTTGGAGTTTAAGGATGTTCCAGAGAACCATCATGTGGCCCTCGTGGCCATTTGAGTTTGCGGTCATGCTTTGACATGGTTGCAACAACTCAAAGCCATGCGCTTGCGATAGGGAAAACCAAAGATTGCTGAGTGGGTGAAAGTTCGGAAGCACCTAGATCATGAATTTTTACCATTTAACTACATTCAGAGTTTGTATTAATTGTTGCAAAATTTGAGACAAGGTACTGCATTTTATACGTTGATCACTTGCACTAATATGTGGGAGACTGAGAACCATTTAGTTTGGCGCTATAGTAGGGGCATGTGCGTGCCTTTTCAAGACATGTTAATTTTTTTGCATCGAAAGTAGGACAATGCGTGTCAACCTACACCACCCTTGCCCGCTCTGCCAACCACACCGAGCACTCCTGCACCACCAACAATGGGTCTTCAATTAACCCAACTGGATATGGAGACGACAACGCAACGTCCCACATCAGTACTCTGCTACATCAACTGCAGTGAAACATGACACCGCCAGTCTACATGTTCGCGATCATCTTCACCGCACAAAATTTTCACCGAGGATGTTGGTTTCGTGGACTATTTTGGTCCCTATCTTTGATACATATATTACTAAGGTGGTTGTGGAAGAGCATTTGTATGGAGATATCAACCTACCTTCGGTTGTATGTTTCGTATATCTTGCTCCTCTAGCGGACACTTTGACTACTCAACACAATCTTTTCTTTTAGTCAACATGCAAAATATATGCAAATGTATGTAGGTTTATTATTGATTTTGGTGCCTGCAAGAACGTAGTGGCAACTGATGCCATCAAAAAAATATTTCTTTCTTCTGAAACCCATCCCAATATGTATTATTTGGTTTGCCGTCAGCAAGGCAATAAAATTACTGTTGATCATCGTGTGTTAGTATCTTTCTGTATTGGTACTAAGTATTCTAATTCAGTGTGGTGTGGTATCGTCCCAATGGATGCTTGTCTTCTCTTATTTGGATGTGGCAATTTCATAGGGGTGTTGTGCCTGACTGTAGATTAAAAATGTATAGTTTTCTTTTGGGGGTATTAAAATCATGTTACATTCTTCTGTGCCTGACAACCTGCTTCACCAAGTAATGTCTTATTGTTTTTTTCATGTTGATTTTGTGAACAAGCTCGCTATTCTTGATATTGTCTATGTATTGCTTGTTCATTAGTTGTCGGTGGAGTCATCTATTCCAGAGGTTGTTCGATCTCTTCAATCTGAATTTGTTGATTTATTTCCTACGAAGTCACCTCAGGGTCTTTCCCCTCTTCGTGATATCTAACACCACATTGATCTAATTTATGAGGCATCTTTGCTGAATCGTCCACATTACTGTATGAACCCTAAAGAACAGGAGAAGTGACCGTGGCAGGTTGAGGAGTTACTACAATGAGGTTTTGTACGCAAAAGTCTTAGTCATTGCATTGTTGCAGCACTCTTGATTCCCAAAAAGGATAGTTCTTGGCATATGTGTTGGAGCAGCTAGGTTATAGATCATACAAAACACGCAGCGAAAATAAATAATTAAATTTATTGTGACGATCTTTGTCTATACTTGCACAACCCCATATATGTAATTAAAAGAAAATTTAGCAATTATACCAAGCGATTTACGTTCTTAGCGGGAATCATTCAGATGATAATGGCGCTTTCCCATATGTGTATAGAATGAGATGTATAAGCACGTCCTCTTCTCTTTGCCATCGTTCTCTTCTTCTTGATTCTCTCATTGAGTCCTCTTCTCTTAGCCGTCGTTCTCTTCTTCTTGATTTTTTCTCTGGGGATCAATATTAATTGATCCCCTTATCTCTCTTTATGGGCTTAGGAGTCCTACTCCTTGTGAACTCCTTATGTGTTGGGTATATATTCAAGATGAAGCCTTAATTATCTTCTTGAGCTTAATTAATTCCTATAATTAATTTCTAAGCCCAAAAGACTACTTTTTAATTAATTTATTTAATTCTAGCATTAATTGTCCAACAAATAAAATCAACTTAATAATTAATTCTCTCTATGATTAATTAATTACCTGGGCTTATATAATTAATTTGTACAACAAATATTATTCAGCCCAATAATTAATTTGTCCATGATTAAATAATTATTTATCTTCGTTTCATGTGACCTCTTAGGTTCATCAATCACCTAGTCCTAGAGCAAGCAATTCAATTGCAAGATTAATTAATTCAAAATTAATGATCTTTGGATATCCTAATCTTTAAAGATTAATTAATTCAAAATTAATGACCTTTGGATATCCTAATCTTTAAGTTCTCAAGAATCTTTTCGTTTATATCCAGCAAACACTACTAGAAGGACTCACAGGTAAAAAATGAATTCAACGTGCTCTTTCATTCGTAGTTACCGTGCAGATACAATCCCTTCGCTTGGTTCTTCGATTAATGTCTAGGCTTGGTCATTTCTTATGAACCCATGTATGACATTAATAACTATAATAATCCTCACATAACGAGATCTCATTTATTATGTTCTGGCCAGGTGCCTTGTGCAAGGTTTTCATTGGATACGAGAAGTGTAGTAAACATAGATAAACAATCCCAATAGATTACTCTGTGGGCCAACGAATTATGTTTTACAAATACACTGATCTTAAACACAGTTCCACTATAACCAATGAGCCCTCATTTGGCCTCTCAAGAGAGGTTTAAGGAACACGTCAAATATACATCTTCCCTCATGCAGGATCATATGCATGTGTACAATCTAAATACTAATTAAAACACCTACATAAATTAGAACCTCGATTTTCCTGTTGCCACTACGGCTAACAAATGGTTCGAGTTCTAATGCAGGATAAATTCAATCTGATCGTTTGGGATGAACATCACAGTCACTAGCTTATTACGTACCTCTCAGTGTAAGCCTATCTGAATCCTATGATATCCCATCTCATAGATTCTATGAATTTAAATATTTATGATCTCAACCACCAAGACTTATTCTATGACCACCAACCTGCGTGTGACCAAGTCTACTGGTTACCGAAATCATGATATTTTAATATTATATAAAATGTAAATACAAATTGATAGATCAGAATATGTGCGCGTGTGTATGTGTTCACCAGTAGTTCGAACTGTAAATGAACATGCGGAAGCTTAAAATAAAGTTTGATTTTAAGCGAGGAAGAAATCCCTTCTTTCTCTCAAGTAATTTTATTAGAAGACATATTTGTTCCCACAAATGTTACAGTAGAACTTACACGTATTTGGCTCCCCTAAATACTTGTCTACCCGTGTAACTAAATCTTCTAAAACACTTACTTGACCATCTAGTCCTCTAGATGGATTTGAATACAAACTCCCGTTTGTACAAAGTTGAAATCTCCCGAAATCAACGTGTGGTGAAATTCCAAAGTAATCCAGACTCTGCGAGGTTCGCCATCGGTTTGCCCTTGAGTTCTTCCCAGTATGTTGTATTCTCACGAATATAACAACATACTCATCAGCCTCTCAATTTCTCGCTGCCCATATAATGGTAATTGAATATCTTGGAGAGTTACCAGCCTCTACAGCTTGAGGTTGTATTTATAGTCTCTCCATGTCCTCCAAGGAATCAGCCAGTATCTTCTCATATCTTGGTTGTGATATGCATATCTTTATATAGATGGCATTGATATGCATATATCATATCTTTCAAAGATTTGTTACCGGATTCCTCTTAATTCTCCTTGTATTTAGCCGTGCCTTTCCTTTTTTTTCTCTTCTCATTCAACCTTGACTTTCTTCCAAGAATATCTCCACAATATCTGCAACCAATAATAAATTAATTAGAATTTTTGAATAATATTGACAATAATTACCTTATCAATACCCCCCTTTGGCATGTTGTTCGAAAATTCCAGGACCATCTGCTACCTGTAAAAAAAAAACAAGCAGGAGAACTGTATATTGATAGAAGGATGTTCACATATAGCAGAAGTATCATCCATCAAGTTCAAATAGCTAAACTACAGATATTGTTGTTAGCATCCTAAGGAAATTGTAGTATCAATGTTACAGACCCATAAAAATTTGTTCAAATTGTTTAATAATAACATCCCAAATTTAATTAGAATCACTCCCAGATTCCCATTCTTCTACTTCCTCAGTATCTTCCGCTTCAGTTTCCTCGGCCACCCTTTTTCTTTTTGTTGCGTTGCCTGGCACCTTCCTCTTCCCTTTATCCGCGGCAGATGGTCTCTTCTCCTCCTTTTTCGGGCTGCTTGCCAAAGGAGTGGAACCTCTGTGTGGTGCGCCCTGAGAGGGAACATCCAGAGATTTCAAGACATTAATAAAGTAAAGCTTCAGGGCAGCTACCTCAGCAGCTAGAGTATCAAGAATCTCTAGTTGCTGATGTAGAAAGAGTGGAGGATTGGCCGCGACTTCCAAGGGAGGAAGTGTCGGTGCAATAGTGCGTGACCTATAGGCAACATTGGCCTCTCGGGAGGCCATGTTTAGTGGAGGGGCGGCTTTCTGAAGGACATCAGTAGACTGGGCCTGGATGCTCTGATGCGATAAGAGGCCCCAAATGAGGGTAGGGAACGAAAGTTTCTTGCGAGAGTCGGGCTTCTCGGCAAAACTCATGATGGCCTTCCTATTTTAGGACTTTGAAGATGACCTGACACTGGGCCGATGTTAGGTGAGACTTGTTGGACATGGGTGTCCAATTTTGCCTTCCTATTTTATGAAGCCAGTTGGCCTCCTGTGTCAGTATCGAGGGAGAAATCTCAGGCTTGGTCCAGCTGGTGAGCTTCCCGTCGCTGAGGAAGTCGACCACCTCCCCAAGGTCGACTTTTACCTCCTCTTCCTGATCCAGAGCAGTCAGTTCCAAATAATCATTAATGGCATCAGGACTGAAATTAACAATTTTGTTGCAGACAAAAACTCTCCCGAACCGAGGGGATTCGGGATCCTGAATGCCAGTGACCAAATTAGCATAAAACTCATGAACAATGGAACTATAAAACCTACCCAAGTTCATCACAATAACCTCTAATCCAGATTTTTTGATAAACTCCATAACAGATGTTTTCGCAAAACTTTTAGATCAAGATTACGTTCAGGCCAGAAGTCCATACCAGAAAATAGTTTGTTGCGGTCGGAAGCTGCCTTCGTGTAGAACAACTTGGAGAAGGCCTTACCTCGAACCAGTATGTCATTTTCGTTGCGAAGGCACCCTAGAGATGACCAAGTAAAGGCAGCAGGAGAAGGCTTTTTATGACGTTGCAAATGGTGAGGCGGAGATCTTGCCACTTCGTCCTCGGATGAGGACTCATCAATGAGATGTCGACGCCATGGTGTAGGAATTGGGGTTTTGCCTTGTGGGGAACCTTGGACTTTGGATGTGGATGTGAGGTCGTCCTGGAAGGGAGATCTTGAGGAGGAAGTGGAGATTCCTCCATAGGCCAAGGATCCCCTTCTTGTGAAACTACGGTAGAAGGGGGCGAAGTAGTTGCACTGGGCTGTGGAACATCTGTTGGAGTGGTTTCGGTCGGCGGGGACGAAGGACTTGGAGAGGGCTGGTCCTTTCCCTGATCGGCCGAGGGCTGCTCATTAAATGCTGGCTGAGGAATCGTCTCTAAAGGTTCTGGGTCTAAGAACGGAACTAAGATCCAGCTTGGTCGTCTCCCTCTGGGTGAGTCTCCTTGATCCGCCATGAAAAATTTGTAAAGAAATGTTGAAGAGAGAACACAAGAACACAGGCATGAAAGTGAACTTTGAAGGAGATTAGGCCTGGTCAATCATAGCCTCACAATGATACGAAATGAGGATGGCTGATGCCTCGATTCCTGTCTATTTCACGAGATTTTATATGGGCTACTTAAACCCTTTTTCGGTGCCCACTCATTACAGTTATATAGTCACCAAAAACACGATCACACGTCCAGGCAGTTGAAAAAGGGAAGGCCACGTCCCCATTTTGACACGTGTTCCGAAAATAAGTCACGACTGGATAATCATCCGGGCCCTTTTTCGCATAAAATAATTCATATAATCCCAGGAGAAAAAATGGGAGAGGCTAATTTTATTTATTTATTGGAGGAATGAAATCATAGATCACCATATTAAACACAAATCTCAGTCAGGAAACAATGTTTGAAAATGCACTAAGAAAAATCCGCAAGTCTTCTTTTCCAGTATATGTTCACCCCATTTTTATTGCTAAGTGAGTTGTATGATTTTTCCTTATTGCTCTTTCTGCCGAATCCTTGTGTAGTAGCTCGCAAACCACACAATAAAATACCACACTGGAAAAATCCTGTGTGACGAGCTCAGAACCTTGTAACACCTATATTTGGTGCAACTTAGAGGTGAACATTATTAAGGAAGCTTTCACGGACCTGTCATTTTCTATGCTTGGTGCTCTATCACATTGGTGACAGCATTCCACAGCATCATTTCAAGGTCGTAGCTCTTTTCCTTATACTGGGAGAAGAAATAATAGATTCAAAGTTCAAGACAAATAAAATTTTGAACCTGTGCGAGACTTATAGTTATCCTAGGCAATCCGAGACTTCCACCTCCCCTTTATTATTATTTTTTGATACAGCTTTTTAATAGTACAAAAAATCCCTAGAGATTTTCTCAGGGATATGAATTTTTGCGCATCTAGGGTCTTTGTGAATATATCAGCCAGTTGACTTATGGTTGAAACATGTTCAAGGGTAATGACTCCATCTTCAACTAACTCTAGGATGTAATGGTGTCTAATGTCTATATGTTTAGTTATGGAGTGTTGCATAGGGTTTTTAGACATATTAATGGCACTCAGATTGTCACAAAATAGAGTCATAGAAGTCAAGTTCATACCATAGTCGCACAACATGTGCATTATCCATACCAGTTGAGAGCATGAGATCCCTGCAGCTATGTATTCAGCTTCTGCAATTGATAGTGAAATGCTGTTTTGTTTTTTGCTTAGCCAGGATACAAGATTGTTTCCAATAAAGAAGCATCCTCCTGAAGTACTCTTTCTATCATCCACGTCGCCGGCCCAATCGGCATCACAGTATCCTGCAATGAAAGGTTTAGTCTCAAAGGAATATTTCAAGCCATAGTTAGTAGTACCTGCCACATATCGTATGATTCTTTTCACGGCTTTGAGGTGAGACTCCTAAGCATTTGACTGATATCTAGCGCATAGTCTAACACTAAAGCTTATGTCTGGTCGACTAGCAGTGAGGTACAGGAGACTTCCTATCATGCTTCTGTAGAGTGTTGGATCAACACATGTTCCACCTTCGTCCTTGGATAATTTGGTATTTGTCCCCATGGGTGTGTGTGCTACTTTGCACCCTTCAAGTCCAAATTTCTTTACCAGGTTCTTGGCATACTTTTCTTGATGTATCATGATTCCACTTTTGCATTGTTTGACCTGTAAACCAAGAAAGTAGGAAAGTTCACCAACCATGCTCATTTCAAATTCATCAGACATTACCTGGGCGAAGTCATTCACTTTTTGTTTGGATGTGGATCCAAACACAATGTCATCTACATAGATTTATGCAATAGTGATATCATTGTTCGACCACTGGATGAACAGAGTCTGATCGACTCCTCCTCGTTTGTATCCTTGACCGATCAGAAACTTTGTCAGTCTTTCATACCATGCTCTTGGAGCTTGATTCAACCTATAAAGGGCTTTCTTCAGTTTGTAGACATGGTTCGGAAAGTGTGGATCTTCAAACCCCTTTGGTTGTTCAACATACGCTTCATCTTTCAAGAAACCGTTCAAGAATGCACTTTTTACATCCATTTGATAAAGAATAAATTTCTTAAGACATGCAAAGGAGAGAAGGATTCTTACTGACTCCAGTCGTGCAACTGGAGCGAATGTTTCCTCAAAGTTAATTCCTTCTACCTATATGTATCCTTGGGCCACGAGTCTTGCTTTGTTTTGAGTGATATTACCTTGTTCATCAGTTTTGTTCTTGAAGATCCATTTTGTTCCGATGATGTTTGCACTGTTAGGTCTTGGTACAAGTGTCCAGACATCATTTCTGGCGAACTGTTCCAATTCCTCCTGCATTGCTAGTATCCAGTTATCATCCTTGAGCGCTTCTTTGACATTTTTGGGTTCAACCATAGAGGTGTAGCAAGCATGGTGAACCAGTCCCTCCATTTTCCGATAGTCAGGTTTTGGTTTGCATCGTGTCTTTATCCCCTCATTAAGTTCTCCAATGATGAGTTCCTTGGGATGTTCTTTCTGAATCTTTGTTGATGGTTCACCTTTATCACTATTTTCATTTGTTGGTTCTTGGTCAGTTTCTGTGATGTTCTCACCATTCTGGTTTCCCATTGGTCGACCGGCTGATGAATCTGCTTCTTCCAAGTAAACTTCTTGTCTTATCAAAGAATCATCAAATACAATGTTAGTGCTTTCAATGAGTGTTTGAGTTCTCAGATTATAGACACGATAGGCTCTACTGTTGGTCGAATATCCTAGGAACATACCAACATCACTTTTGGCATCAAATTTACCTAACTGTTGTCTATCATTATATACATAACACTTACAACCAAATACATGGAAGTGACTTAAATTAGGAGTTTTTCCTTTCCAGATTTGATAAGAAGTCATTCCCATTCCTTTCTTAAGATATACCCTATTTGTAACATAGCATGCTGTATTTATGGCTTCAGCCCACCATTTTTGGGCTACTTCCTTGCCTATCATCATAGCTCTAGCCATTTCTTGCAATGTGCGAATTTTCCTTTCTACTACTCCATTTTGTTGAGGTGTTTTTGGTGCAGAGAATTCATGAGCAATACCTCGAGAGGCACATAAATCAGTGAATGCAGTGTTTTCAAATTCTCTACCATGGTCACTTCGTATTCGAACAACAGAATCTTGTTTTTCATTTTCTATCAGACGTATTAATTTTTCAAATTCATCAAAAGTGTCTGATTTATCACGAAAAAATCTTACCCATGTATATCTAGAGAAATCATCAACACAAACAAAAATATATATCTTACCTCCCGCACTTTCAGTTTGAACAGGACCCATCAAGTCCATATGTAGCAAGGCCATGATCTGTTTTGTGCAAACATCTTGTGTTACCTTGTGTGAGCTTTTTACCTGTTTACCAAGTTGGCATGGTCCACATATACCTTGATCTTTGCTTGGGAGTTTAGGCAGTCCTCGTACACATTGTGATTTTGACAAAGGAATGAGGTGTTTGTATCCTATATGTTCCAATTTTTGATGCCATATCTCTGTTGCTCCCGAGCTAACATTGTAGCATTCATGACTCCTATCAAGAAGATAACAGTTGTTAGTGGACCGAGTTCTGGTAAGCATGCATTCATTATTTTTGTTTAACACCAAGCATTTGTCATGAGTGAAGTTTACTTCGAGTCCTTGGTCACAAATTTGGCTAATGCTCAACAGATTTGCCTTAAGATTTTCAACAAGAAACACATTAGAAAATTTTGGCATGCCATTAATATTGAGGGTCCCTTTCCCAATGACACGCTCACTCTTACCATCTCCAAAGATTACTGACTCTCCTTTTATTGGGGTGATATCAGATAAGTATGTTGCATTACCTGTCATATGTCGTGAGCATCCACTGTCAAAGAACCATGTTCCAGTATTGCTCGCCCCGAGTGAGACTACTGACGAAGTAAGACACATGTTTTTCTTGACAACCCAAACCTTTTTCACATTTGTTTTACTTCTTTTGAATTTTCTTACTTTCGAAGAGTCCACAGGCCTATGATTTTTTACAGGAACACCATATAAATTCCAAGTTGAAATATTACCTGATTGTAGGTCACGTTTCATTCTGTAGCATCTTGGTCGGATGTGCCCAGGTGCATCACAGTAATGGAAAATAGGAATAAATTTTCTTATACCTTTTGTGTCTTGTTTCCCAGGTTGTCTTGTAGTGTTCTGTCCCTCATGGTCGAACGTAGGAATTGTAGCTGGTACAAAGACTGTTGATCCCGATGTTCTTTCTTCAATATATCCTATTCCTGTTTTATTGTTTTGTGGTCTTCCATATGCCAGGATTTCGTCAAATTTAGCTTTTCCTTTGTTCAGTCCTTGTATGGTTCGCACTGCTTTGTCCAGCTCAGCTCGTAACTTTACTAACTCATGATCCTTATCCTGCAATTTTGAAAATTAATCTGTTAGTTCATTTGTAAGGGAAGAGTTTACCTGGTGATTGCTTGTTGTAGTTGTCTGGGCTGTTTCAGAGTTGGCTTTAAGTGACTCAATTTTCATCTCGTAAAGTTGGACCTGATGTCCGAGATTCCTCACATTCTTTTGGGACATAATCAAATCATCTCTTAATCTTTCATTTATTTCCCTAGTGATGTGCAGTTCATGTTTTACTTGACTGAGTTCCTGATTTTCCATGCTTAGTGCGCCTTTACTTTTGTATTCCCTTACTTGATTCTCCAATGTGGCACATCTGGTAGATACGTCTAGATACAATCTCTCTAGATCTTCCAGAGTTGGATCGTCAAAATCAGGTTCCTCAGTATACTCTAGTTCCTCATCAGTTCGAACAACAGATGTGAGGCATCCCAGGTCCTTTGATGATGTATAGATGGTAAGGTTACTGGGGTATTCTGTCTCTTGTTCGTCAGTTTCTTCTTCTCCTTCAGATTCAGATTCACTCCAGGTGGCTTTTAGTACTTTGGTCTTTCTTAGAAAATTTGGACATTCTGCTTGATAGTGTCCGTATCCACTACACTCTATGCATTGTTCAGAGTCCTTCCGATTTACCTGCCTAGTATTCGAAGATTTGTTTCCACTTTTTTTATGTTCTCTCCAAAGTTCGGATTTTTGTTGAACTGCTGCCTCTAATTGTATTTTTTCACAAGCTTGCTGTAATTTTTTGTGAGGAGTGCCATGTTGTCAGCAACTGCTGTTACATCATTCTCGAATTGTTTAGTAGTTGTCTCCGTCTTTAAGGCTATACCTTTATTTTTAGGTGTGTCCATGCGATTGTTCAACTCAAACGTCCTTAACTCTCCCATCAAGTCATCTAATGTCATCGGTGTGACTCTCATAAATGACTCTAGAACTGTGATTTTATCTCTGAATTTAGGAGCTAGTGTTCTCATGATTTTCATGATTTGAACATCTTCCTTGATAGCATCACCGAGGGTGTAACATTGATTCACTATGTCACTGAACCTGGCATAGTACATCTCAATATTTTCATCTTCATTCATTTGTATTCCATCGAATAGTGTGGCCAATCTTTGCAACTTTGATTTTCTTACGAACTCATTTCCTTCAAATTATTTTCGTAGAGCATCCCAAGCATCTTTGGCGGTTTGGCAGTGTATAATCAACTTGTGTCTCATGACATAAACTGAAGCAAGAATAGCATACAATGCTATGTAGTTTGCCTCTTCGGCACACTTTTTCGTCATCCGTCCATAGTGTTCTTGGTTTGTCTACAACCTTAGTTATATCCGTTCCATCCTGCATCATAGGCCATGTCCACTTTGTTTGGATTGCTTCTCTATATCGTTTGGATCTTAGATAGATAATCATCATTGATTTCCAGAACGGATAGTTTTGTCCATCAAACGAGGGTGGGCATAGCGTGGCCACTTCATGTGAACCCATGTGTCTGTCCCTGGATCTACCTGTTTAAAAAAAATTTGGAACCTGCTCTGGTGCCAATTGATAGATCAGAATATGTGCGCGTGTGTATGTGTTCACCAGTAGTTCGAACTATAAATGAACATGCGGAAGCTTAAAATAAAGTTTGATTTTAAGCGAGGAAGAAATCCCTTCTTCCTCTCAATTAATTTTATTAGAAGACATATTTGTTCCCACAAATGTTACAGTAGAACTTACACGTATTTGGGTCCCCCTAAATACTTGTCTACCCGGGTAACTAAATGTTCTAAAACACTTACTTGACCATCCAGTCCCCTAGATGGATTTGAATACAAACTCTCATTTGTACAAAGTTGAAATCTCCCGAAATCAACGTGTGGTGAAATTTCAAAGTAATCCAGACTCTGCGAGGTTCGCCATCGGTTCGCCCTTGAGTTCTTCCCAGTCTGTTGTATTCTCACGAATATAACAGCACACTCATCAGCCTCTCAATTTCTCTCTGCCAATATAATGGTAATTGAATATCTTGGAGAGTTACCAGCCTCTACAGCTTGAGGTTGTATTTATAGTCTATCCATGTCCTCCAAGAAATCTACCGGTATCTTCTCATATCTTGGTTGTGATATGCATATCTTTGTATAGATGGCCTTGATATGCATATATCATATCTTTCAAAGATTTGTTACCGGATTCCTCTTGATTCTCATTGTATTTAGCCATGTCTTTCCTTCTTTTTCTCTTCTCATTCAACCATGACTTTCTTCCAAGAATATCTCCACAATATCTACAACCAATAATAAATTAATTAGAATTTTTTAATAATATTGACAATAATTACCTTATAACAAATAATACGATAAAGTAAAAATATCTTAAACTTTTATTTATATTTATGAAGAATGTACTTGAATTATATCTTTTAGGCCTGCCTAACAATTAGGAGCACATATTCCTATCCTATGTTTGTGGTAGTAGAATCATAAACAAAATCACAGTACAATAACGTTTTCCTATTCCATGCTTTGATGATTTACTTGATCTGTTAAGCAAGGCCTCTAGTTTCATTAGTTTATTTTGTTCTTAAGCATTGTTCGGGGGCCAGTAATCGCATGGTCGATGCCCTTATTCGACGATACCTTTTGAGTGCATATTTGCATATGAGTGTTCTCGGGTTTGATGCCTAATGTGACCTTCATGTGGATGATCCTTTCTTTTGTAGTGTGTCCTCTCACTTGCAAGACAAAGTTTTAGATGATTTTCTGTTTGTGGAGGATTTTCTTTTCGAAGGTGTTTCTTTGTGCATACCTTATTGTAGCCTTCGCCATAAGTGATTGTCGAGCTACATGATGCTGGCCATGTAGGGCATGATCGATCTGTTGAGTTGGTACAAAGACAATTTTTTCTTTGCCTACTTTGCACAAAAATGTTCGCAATTTTGGCCTTTTGCCATGTTTGTTATGTGGCTGAAGGTACAATGACAAATGTTGTATTATATCGCCCACTTCTTATGCCTTTGAACTTGTTGTCCGCAATTAATTTGGATTTTTTCTTGGGGTTGCTACACACGCAACGCGTTCATGGTTATATTTTGGTTTCGGTGGACTGCTTCTCAAAGATGGTGCATTTGGTTCCTTGCAAGCAAACTGCTGATGTTGTTCATGTTCCACGACTATTCTTCCATGCTATTTCTCGGTTGGAAGTTTTACTTACTTCCATTATTTCTGATCAGGATACCCATTTTCTGAGCCATTTCTGGCACAGTTTGTGGAGCATGGCTAACACTAAGTTTAATTTCGGCAGTGCGTACCATCCTCAGACGGAGGTGGTTAATTGTTCCATTGGTAATCTACTTTGCTATCTGGTAGGTGATAACATCAAAATTTAGGAGCTCATAATTCGAATGTTCCTTCTATGGTGGTACAATGTCCTGTGGATTTGTTATCATTACCTGCTTAGGGTTGTTCTGATGTCCGTGCGTAAGATCTTATTGTTTACTTGAAACTTATTCATGTATCTACTCATCTTGAGGAATGAAATGCATGTTATAAAGTTGTTGCTGATAACCACCATCATGAAGTGGAGTTTGAGGTTTGGGATTTTGTGTGGTCGGTTCTGACTCAAGACTGCTATCTTGCTCATTAATACAAAAAGATCAATCTCAATGCCTACCTTTTGAAGCTTCCTAGTCATCTTCCTACTTTAGATGTGTTCAATGTCAAGTATTTAATTCTTTTTTCTTGGAACAACAGTTATAGAGATGAAGCTCCCTTTGAATCATTTCTGAACCAGGGTGAATGATGGAGATGAAGTCACACTGGTTTATTTGGAGAAATTGGTCCCCTTTTAGTGACGGAACTGAAAATTGAATGCGAGATGCGCATACTCCGTGACCTCACAACCTCTACCACGAAGGACTACATGCATTTATAATTTAAATTTAATTAAATGTCAGGTTTTGAAATCAATAAACTAATATTAATGTGACATATATAAATTTATTGTAATTAAATTTAATATTAATATAATTTAATCTGTCCTTATCTTGACTTAATTGTTGAAGTGTGAATTATATATCACATTAAAAATTCATAGAAACTCTAAATAATTAAAAAGAAAACATGTAATACACTTTTGCCATAATATCATACGTATGCGAAGTATAATTCTTTGATAACACACACTAGTGTGAAACCTGTGCGATATATAGAATATATTTTTTTCTTTACATTTTGTAATTTAAGCATATATTCAATTTATATGATATATTGTAAAAAGTATGAATTTATAATTCACTGATTACTTTTTTTGTATGTTCAGTAAAAATTTGTTGTAATTTTATATTTCTGTCTTTTCTTCTATTAAAATTATTAGAATTGTTCCCGTTGACAAATTCATAAGCATAATATTCACGATTTATAGAAAGTTGAATCAAAATAATTTTTTTTAAAAACAGAGATATTAGTAGTTTAAAGAAAATAAAGATTTGTACAGATCTCGTAAAAATTGTTAATTACACAGTCAAATTAGGGACAACAATATTAAAATCGCCAATTAAATATAATAATATCACAAAAAATTGAAATTAGATAGAAACAACTACTTTGAAAGCAAATGAAAAATCACACAGTAATTGTACGTCGAAATAATTAGCAAATCTCAACAGAAAATCGCAAGAACAATCAAACAAAAATAAAAGAGATGGACGGACTTTTTTGTTTAAAAATAAGAAAGAAAATTAGTTAAGAAATATTTATGATAAATTGAAAGCGACATATGAATAAAAAATCTAAAAATAAAATAAATCTGAAATAATATTTTTGAAGAGTGTAGGCTTGGCGACAACTAAAAAAGAGTCCACATATTATCATACTTGTCTTACCATTTATTTTCTCAAAAAATAACATGCAAAAGACTTCAAGGGAAGGGAGAAAGAAAAACAAAGACTTCAAAATATTTAGTGATAATCTCGATAAAATATATAGAAACAAGAGACGGACAAAAATAAGAAATAATTCTGAATTATGGGAAAATCGATGAAGATTAAATTTCATATTTCACAAAATCAGATTCTATTCACGTTGGGTGATTTTAAATAACTGATAGCTTAATTTTAGAAAAATTGCTAATGACTTTCCACAATATAATGAAACTACAATGATGTACGTTTCCCAACAAATATTCCAATGTTTATTTCTTATATTGAATTATTATGAATTAACAAAAATTCTTTAAAATTCAAATTTATTTATGTTGAACAACATAAATTGAGCAATAATCCCGAAAATTGTTGATATTAATCAATTCAATTAAATTTTAGTAATTTATCTTAAAGGGGTTCCATAAATAAATATAGTTTTACAAATTTAGGCGGGAAAACAAAACTAATTTTTTTTTACTTATATATATAATTGTTTCGCAAATTTGATAACATCATGCGGTTTTAGTTGGTTTAATAAAATGATTCAAGACAATCGAATCATATATTTATTAGATTTCATAATTTTTTTGAATTTCAGAATTCAATAATTTGATTAATATTCGATAAAATATCTAGTTTCGAATCATATATTAAATGGAGTAGTATATTCATCTTGATATCATCTCATTTTGAAACACCTAAATTTATGGAATAATTTAGATTTCGAAATCGAATCAAAATTTTGAGAATAAAAATGTCTTATTTTAATTTAATAATAATATATTTATTTTACATTAAGTAATAAAGTTTAGACGATAAAATAAAATTGGAAAAAAAAAGTCATTTTGTAATATATCTATATATATTTATTCCATTAATAAAATTCCTTCTATGAATGTACTAATGATCGTGATTGTATGATTCATAATATGAAAGATTTTCTAAGATTACATGTGAGAATTCTATGACTTCTATTATAATTGATATTGTTATGATTTTATATGTGGAATTGAGGATAAAGTATGATTAAGTGATTCAAAAGAAATTTCCATGATTATATGTACAATTAAAAGATTTTGATTTTTATGATTTATGTATAATTAGTTTATTTAAATTAATATAATGATAATTGAGATTTTGAAATGTCATTATATATATTAAGTTTTATGATTTCATGATTTTATTAAATCATTCCATGATTTAATTTGCAATTTATGACATTATTGCAATTAAATTATTTTTATGATTGTATAATTGTTATGTGGAATAAAATTGAGCAAAAGGATGATTAACTTATTTAATTAACATTGAGTCATGATTTGTATTTATTAAGCTATAATTGGGCTTAATAAAATTAGATTTAATATTAAAAGTTTGAGTTTCGAATTTTGGAGCTCAATAGGATACCAAGACTGGATATATACACTGAATAGGAGGATTAATTAAAGATTAATACTCATTTACTTACATCTCAAATTAAATAAAATTAGGATAAATAAGTTTGGGGTTTGTTAGTTGAGCTGTCATTGTCAACTCAATCTCCGTCTTCCTTCTTTTCAATCTTGAGATAGTCTTATTTTAAAAAATTCGAAAGTCTTAATTCTGCATCACCAAATTTTATGAAATTTAGTATATTATTCCTTCTTGTTATTTCATGCCACATTTGAAATTTCAATCGAATTGGATATTTTTTTTATTTTATATGAATTTTCTATCACTCCGTATCCAGATTTATAAAGTTCTACGTTTCTGATTTGAAAATTCAGAATATAGGGTAGTCATCAAAATCCCTTGAACTTTTGACTATGTAGTTCTTTCTTATATTTAGAGTCACGTTCCAAATTTCATCCCAATTCGATAGCTATTTTATTTCATATGAATTATTTATCATTCTACATCCAGATTTATAAAGTCCTATGTTTCTAATTTGAAAATTCAGAATATATGGTTACAATTATCCAAATCTATTGAATTTTGAATATGTAATATTTATTCGTGTTGTTTATTTTTCATAAAAGTTTTAAGTCCATCCCATTTATAGTTTATGAGTTTTGATATTTTCCTATGGCGATGCATAATTTATAACTTCAGCTATTTCGATTTCAAAAATTCAAAATATATAGCAATTCTTCTCAGAATGATTCAAAATTCTTATATGATACTTCTATGAGTCTAGTTACTACAATTCAAAATTTATCCTTTTCTTCCATATGTTTTGTGATTTATAAAATATTCATTCATTGTTGTGCAATGAATAAACACATCGAATAGTCACAATATCTTCGTTTTAAGTCCGATTGGGCTCAAGTTAGTGGCAAAATGTCACAAATTTCATCATCTATAGTTTTTTATTGAGAAAATGAAAGTTTCTTACTTGTGTATTGTACATGAACTTCAAGAATAGAACGTGGCTAAGTTCAATAGAAGCTCGTTTGCACAACTTTTATAAAAGTAAGTCCTTGTTTTCACGTACTAAAATATTCTAAATCATTTTATAAGATTGTAAAATATTCAAGTTTCTCTTAATTGTGGAGTAAGCCTCTCCACCATTTTAAAGATTCTAATAAGCCTCTTAATGGTGGAGTAAGCCTCTCCAACATTTTAAAGATTCTAATAGAAGGAATTTTCCTATTGTAGGAGCTCTGGAAGCCTAAGGAACTAGGACACACTTTATATAAAGCAACGACAATTAATGTCTGTCTATAAGGTGGGTGATACCCTGACACTGAATTCTGTGTTGTGGTTTGTTAAATTTACCCTATAGAGTAATATGCATGATTATATGGTAATTGTCTGTGATATTCTCTATGATTTTTATGTTATGTGTGTTTATTGTTGAATGATTGTTTTATGGAGCTTACGTGTTTGAAAATTTATGATATGACATGTGAATGAGCTGAATATATATATGAAATGATTATGATGTATTGGATTATATGTATTGATATTGTGAAAGTTAAATGTGACATGATGTTGGTTTTGACAATATGATTCTATGAACATAATGTTTGATATATATATATGATTCTTCATTTGCAAGATTCGCGGTAAAGCCGCAAATGTGTATGGTATACAGATAATACCGTGTATAAATATGACTATGATTTGCGGGTATGACTCGTACAAAATTTTGATCGAAAGATCACTTCGGGTAGCTCCCAAACTCATGATGCTCGAGCGGAACATTATGCGTCCTAAGCAAGATTGATGTGCTATTATATGTATTATAATAAGTTAATAGTACACATATTACAGGATTTTCATGATTTATGGACGTATGTGAAGTACTTCAATGTACAATGTGTTTATATGCATTATAAATTATTATGTTTTCATTTGCATGTACTCTGATGGGTAAAAAAGTTAGCCCACGGAGTGTTTTCCAACATTTGCCCTATCTCCTTTTAAGGTAAACGCTTAGGAATTTCGCCTTTATTTGTGTAGGCTTCTCCAATTAATCAAGTGTTTTAAAATTTAACTATTTTATCAAAATGATTATGTTCTGCAAATTTGTACGAAATATATTATGTTTGTTTCCGCAATATGATTTCTCAATTAAACTCCTTTATTTTAAAGTAGCATCTTTTGGAATATTAAAAAATATTTAAATTAAGTGTCAAATAGTAATGTGCTAAATGTGAATTTGAGATGTTAAAAATTCTTTACATATTATATCAATATTTCAAATATAATAATAATAATAATAATAATAATAATAATAATAATAATAATAATAATAATAATAATAATAATAATAATAATAATCTATAACTATATAAAAAACAATAGAGTTGGACAAACTTGCAGAAATGTCATATTTTCGTTCACATCATCTTTCTATCTTTAGAAAATATGATATCCAATCAATGTTTTCATTTTTTTTTCATTTTTTACTCTAATTTTCAAAAGCTTATAATTTCTTCATATCAACTCCATTTTTGTAAAAAATATATCAACTTGATTATATTTCATGATCTTGACTTTGATAACCATATTGCATATATAAAAATAAAATATTAATATTTAAATATAAAATATGTTTCAAAGATTATTGTGGTATATTTTAATATTGAATATATTTTTATATTGTGAGATATTTTTATTTTAAACATTTGTTTATTTACAATGTATTGTATATAATTATGTATTTTATTTTGAAAAATTATATTACTATTTTTATAATAACTTATTACATTATCGTATTATAAATCATGCAACACATGAAACAAATACTAGTGATAATAATAGTAATAAACTAAATTTGAAAATACAAAAATAAGACTCATTTAAATTAAAAAAAAAAAAGATAATATTTGGCATTGCAAAATTCAAAAGACTATAATAAAAATAAAAAATTAAGGAAATGAACCCTTTTTACACTAGTAAGATACACACAAGTTACACAAATGAATCTAACCTTAGCAAACAAAATATAGGAAATTTGCTAGATTCTGAATTATATCTACACCACAAATATTATACTAATAGCGTGAGATTAAGATATACCATAAAGTATAAATTAATACTAGTGGAGTAACACTATTCACATGCTGTGTTTTTTCTAGTATCAACACACCGGCAAAATTGATATTTTAGTCGTCCAACAAAACCACATGCAATAATTTTATTGTAATAAAGTAGGTTAGTTATTAGCAACTAAATTTCAAATAGACAAGCAATATATATAACTTCATATACTCATACAAATATAATTATTTTAGTGCAAAGGATATATATGGTGTTACTAAGGAAACATGAGTAAAAGATAATTTTACTTATAATTAGTAATCTATCATTGTTTGGGTGAGAGTTAAGTTTTTAAAATGTACCCTTAAAATTGTTTGTCTATTATTGTACACATTGTTTGTTCTGTCATTCTCAACAGAAATAAGGACAAACTACTACGTAATTACACTAGAATTTTGAAACAATTATTTACGAATATAAATAACTATAAGAAATCATTCTAGGCCTATAAAAAATGTAAAAAAAAATTTAGCCCGAGACGATGGACTCTTTTGACTAAAGAAAAATCCAACCGTATTGGTAGTTGAGTTGAAAGCCCTGTATCGAAATATCCTCCAAAATTGTTGTTTTAACCCTATGAGCTTGAGGTGGATTATTTATACGAAAGGAGACCTTAAGACATGATTCATCGGTCGTTATAAGTGTCCAACTTGATTGGTTGTTGGATTTGTTTGAGGGTCGTGATTGGCTGTGTTCATTGTATCTCTCTCAACTATGTTCACAAACAACATTTAATGCGTGCAGCCCTACCAACTTCCATTATGTATATATGCTTCACATTAAAGTGTACGCCACAAATGTTTATTTATATTCTTATGTTTTAATGTGCATTATGACAAAATCAAATTGTTTGATAATTATGAGCTTGAGTATGGTCTTTTAGTGCAGTGAGCCAACATAATCCTTAATTGATGTCCTAATCAATTCAATAATCTTGTATTTATATTGGCAAGGCCTCCAGCGTTTTAGTTATAAACTCCCAATGCCCCAAGAAGTTCTGAAAACATGTTTTTGGAAATATGGCACAGCAGTCTGCGCAATATAATTATGGAAAACATCTATTTTTTAATAAATTTTTAGGCATCTACAACTGTTGAATTAATTCATATTTTATTTTCCCAATTAAATACTGTTTCTCTTCACATAGGACAAATAAACACTCTTATGAAATAAGATTAATTAAACCATTCTGTGAAAGAAGTTGTTTATGTGTTTGTTGCTAATTCTTGGTTCTAGCAGAAAGCCTCACATTTACGGATAATGTTGGAGTGAGCAGAGACCCATTTCTGGTATTGAGATATTTTATTATATTTTATATTTTATTTTGTATTTTAAAATAATTATAACACACTACATAAATATATATATATAATAATAATAATATCATTAATTAATTCATGACATGTATTAAAAACAATGAAATGATAGATGAAACACACACACAAAAAAAAGAGGATCGAAATCGCATTTCTCACAATCCTAGAAAGAATTACATATTATAGGAATATGTGTCCTAACCGCCTCTCTTCATGCTAGCCCTACCCTTCCCCTGCAATTTGTTCGGGATTCAAAATTCAACAATGACAACAAAACATTACGGTTGGGAGAATCCAGTCTTGCAGGAGGTGCTCTTAGAGGATACTTCTCTTGGATCAACATCTCACTTTGACACAAAATAGCAAAAATTAAGAATATATAACATACTTCCGATAAAAATAATAATTGTTCAGCTATTTTTCTACTAAAACTATTTTCTACCTAAAACTATAAAAAAAAAAAAAAAAGAATTACGTTCGCACGTGAGAAGCATATACTCGAGCCATTGATGTGTGCAACTCATGCACCCAATGACCACGCTTCTCGAGCCATTGATGTGTGCAACTCATGCACCCAATGACCAAGTGGTGGTGAGTAGTTGCACCTATATATCAACTTAATTTTCTTTTTCACAATTTTCAATTTAACATTCAATGTACATATATAAAAAATAAAATATTTTTTTAGATATAAAATACTTTTTGGTAAGTTAATTTTTCATATTCAAAATAATTTTATATAAACAAAAATGAGAATACTTGCAAAAAATACTTCCAAATTTGTGAAATTCACATTAATGCCCGATTAAAATGGTTTTGCCTAATAATTTGTTAATTCAATTAATTTTTTGTGAAAATAAATATGTTAACCATAAAAAATACTAGTCCCAACACAAAAATATAATCCAAATACGCTGCAATAACTAGAGTTACCATCCTTATATTTTGAAAACAAATTGTTACTTTTTATTATCTATGTCAATATTATTCAGAGTAATATGTAAGTTAATTAATAATTATTATTAAAAATACTTACATTTATTTGTCAGTATAATCAATTTACAATCAAATTATTATTAATATTAGTTTACTATCATATTATTATAAATATTACAAGTGTACATTGAAGAAATATATCTGTTGGGCATAGTCCAAAATTTAATGAGCAGGTGAGTGGTAGTACAATATATTTAGAGAACTTTAGTGGCATGAATCAAGATTTACTAACAACATTTAAGCATCTAAACCTGTTTTAACTAACCAAAAAGAATTTTAATTATTGGAAAAAATATGTCACTGTGCTACCTCTTATACTTAAATTTGTTTAAGAGTTCTTTTAGTTTAAGTTACGGACATGAAAGCATAAAAATGCGCACGTATAATGAATACCAACCTAAAAAGACGAGTGTCAAATTCAACTAATAACCAACATTCAAAAGAAGTATTTTTTAAGTTGTACACACCTAATTTGTCAAACCATGAATTTTGTACGTAAAGCATGGAATCACAAACAACATTGAATGGATATCCAAGGGACAATAATATCTTTATATTTTATATTCACAGTCTTCTTATTTATTTTTTTCATATATAATTAATTGATCTAATTAATTATTTTTTATTTTAAAAGATTAATTAATTACAATTGAAGAAAAATCGAGAAATAAAGGTAATTAACGAAAAAAACAGATCGATGTGTGAAGACATGAAGATGAAGAGCTAAGCTCATATTTGTTTTATGGGCTTAAGATTTTGTGTTATTATTTTCAAATTAATTGTGTAAAGCCCAAAATCCCATTTTGAACCCAAAAAATTTAAAAGTACGGAAAACAAATATTCCTCCACACTTCTTGGAACTAATAAGCTGAAAATTAAGACTGGGGAGTAGAGAGAATATTTCTTTTTTCTTCTTTTTCATACTTTTTGAAGAACCGTAGAGGGACACATTTTTAAAAAAGAAAAAAAAGAAAAAAGAGGAGACTGCAACTTCTTCCTTCTTTCCCTTTGTAGTAAGTTTTATTTTATTTTCTCTTCTTCATTTTTCTTATTTCTTGTATTGAATGATATGATTATGTTTATTATTTACTATATAGCATGAGTGGCTAATTCCATGATTTGATTTAAGGGTTTCATATTTCGATTATATTATTATGAGACATTTATGATATGTATTAATTTTCTTATTTTATATTCAAGCACTAGTATGTTCAAATGATTTTTAAAGAAGATTTATATTAATTTGAATTGACAAAGCAAATTATTATTTATTCTCCTAAAGCTATTCACGAATTTAAACTCCTAATAGTGTAAATTATCTAATTGAGCCTATAGGGCTGATATTGATAGTTATAATTATTTTAATTATTGATATTATTATTAACCTATTTTCACTTGAGATTAATGTTATTATTAATTGACATGGAACGCTATCGTGTCTAGTTGATTAATAATAAGAATTGACTGGATGCTAGGATTAGTTAATTAATTAGAAAAATAGAAGATTTATAAGGCTATCCTAATAACTCGAAGGTTAATTGCTTGAATTTGCAAGAATTTATTTGTTGGCCTATGGTCAATAATATAATTGAATATCGAACCCTTGAATCAAAATTTTCTCTTCTTATTATTGTCTCTATTTTGATTGTTATTCTTGTCAAATTGTTTTGTGTGCATTGATACCTTGCCTACTTGGGATTGATATATCGGTTAATTTAATATTTAGTTAATTAGGTGAAAATCTCTCAAAACCTCACGTTTTTGTTTGAATTTATTCAAAAGAATTTAATTTTCGTTCCCTGTGGATTTGACCCTACTCGCCATTATACTTGTATTTGGAATAGGTAAATTATATTTGGTGGATTGACAAACCTATTAAATTTTGGAAAATAATAAGAAGAGACAGATTTGATTCAAGGGTTCAATATTCAATTATACTATTGATCATAGGCCAATAAATAAATTCTTGCAATTCAAGCAATTAACCTTAGATTCATTAAGATAACCGTATAAATCTTTCATTTTCTTAATTAATTAACCAAAACGCTAGGCACGATAGCGTCCATGTCAATTTATAATAACATTAATATCAAGTTCCATGTCAATTTATAATAACATTAATATCAAGTGAAAACAGGTTAATACCAATACCAATAATTAAGATAGCCATAATTATCAATATTAGCCCTATAGGTTCAATTAGATTAAGCAAATTATGATAGCATAATTTACCCACTCTAATGCTACAAGTCCTCACTCATTTACATTACTAGGAGTATAAATTCATGAACTCATTTACATTACTCGGAGTATAAATTCATGAATAGTTATAGGAGAATAAATAATAATTTGATTTGTCAAGTCGAATTAATATAAAATCTACATAAAAATTATTTGAACAAACTAGTGCTTGAATATAGAGTAAGAAAATCAATAAATCACTAAGACCTCACAATAATATAATCAAAATACGAGACCCTTAAATTAAAACATGAAATTAGCCACTAATGCTATAATAAATCCTAAACATAATCATCATCATTCAATACAAGAAGTAAGAAAAATGAAGAAGAAGAAAAGGGAAAGAAGGAAAAAATTGTTGTCTCCTTTTTTTTTTTTTCAAAAAAGAAAAATGTGTCCCTCTACGGTTCTTCAAAAAGTATGAAAAAGAAGAAAAAAAGAATATTCTCTGTCTTTCGCCGGATTAGTTCCAAGAAGTGGGTAGAATTTTTGTTTTCGTACTTTTTTTATTTTTTGGGCTTAAAGTGGGCTTTTGGGCTTTACGCAATTAATTTGGAAATAATAACAAAGGCTCAATAAACAAAAATCTTAAGCCCGTAGGAAGAATATGGGCTTATCTCTTCATCTTCATATATCTTCACATCGGTCTGTTTCTTTTGTTAATTGTGTTTCTTTCTCGATTTTTCTCCAATTGCAGTTAATTATTTTTTTTAAATAAAGAATAGTTAATTAGATCAATTAATTGTAATTTAAAAATAAAAATAAAGAAGATATGAATATAAAATATTGAATATTATTATTGAGTAGAAAAATGTTGGATTGAAACAAGCTTGCCTAACTCGTCCACCTGAGAATCGAGCGCTTTTTGGTCTTGTGAACTTACAAGTTTAAGGGCTTACCCAAAACGCATTTGTAAGCCCATGCATAAATTGTATGGCACATGCCTAAATTGTAAAACCCAACCAATTTTAACAAAAAAACAATAAGAAACATGGAGAGAAACCATGCCGCTGATCAGTGATTCTGAAGGAGGCCATTCTCTCACTCAGAAAAAGATTTCAACTACGTTTTATTTTCTTCGCCAACAAGCCATCATTCTCCTTCCTTTGTTTATTTTATTCAAGTGTACACAAGTACGAAATGCGTATGTGTGAGGATTTTATTCCTCAACTGGAACTAAGTATTATTTTTCTTGTATAACTTTTGCACTGACCAAACCATGAGGTGTGTCCCACACACACACACAGACATATGTAAACACATACATACTTTGCACTATTGATATAATAGTACAATAAATGACCAAAAGGGCATTGTAAGTAGAATGGCAAACTAAATATACATATGTTTCCAAAATGGCGCGCCTTGCTTCGGTTGAGCACGCGCTGCTTGTGAACACTTTATGCTTTTGACTACCTTGAAGAATACAAAAAGAAAATATGTCAAGGAAATGAATTGTACCTTGGCCCAGGTGGGCAGGCATACATCACCTATCGGTTTCCCATCTTGTTTTACTCCAAAATGGCATGAGATAGAGTTCACTAAAAAACCAGGCATGTAAAAGAATTCAGAAATCAATTCCTTCAAATCATTTGTATGGGAAAGGCAATTCCTTCAATGTGTACATGCACAATTCCAAGCATCAAATTCATACCTCACTTCTCTCTGATTCCGTCAACGGGGATAATCTTTTCTATCTTGTACAGGTTCCTGCTCACCACTCTCTTTTGTCAGCTCTTGTCTGCTGGAAGATTCCTCAATCTCTGAAATTCATCCATCCTCTGTTTTGTCAAGTTTCCAGTTTGTAATCATGCTATTTGGGAAAGGATTAGCAGACCATGGACCCCTTTGATTAATCAGCAAGCGGAAAGTATGAATCCCGCACTGCACCTACCTTACCACCTCGTCCCCTCGTTGTTTTGTGCGTATTTGTCATGAAGTCACGGACTCTACCTGTTGCCTCATCGCCGAGCTCAATACACACATGTCATGCACGCTACCTGTTACCCTGTTGCACCGCTCCTACCCATTAAGCACCCGTCGTGCCACTCACCAGAACTCTCATTGCCTTACATGCCACATTTTAATCATAAATGGGCAAGTTGAATAGTTAATTAATAAATCACATGCGTTGTATATTGCCTTGTCCTGCAACACTCGCACATTGCGCACCCAAGTGTCGCACAATAACCCTATTAAATATATGTGTCACTTGCACGGTAGTTAGGAAATTAGTTAGACGGTTATGCCACTTGCGTGGTAGTTACAACTTGTTTCACAAGTTAGAAAATTAGTTAGGAATGTGTTAGATGGTTATGCTACTTGCATGATAGTTACAACTTGTTTCATAAGTTAGTTTTGAGCCTCCAATATCTTGTAAAAATACGTGACAACTATTATAGTTGTTCTTTGATGAATTCAACATATTTTCATTTTATAATTTGGTTTTGATATGGTATCAAAACCAGTATCATCCTCTCCGGCATATCTCATGGTACAAATTGTTCTTCCTACGTTTCATACGTTGACGGTTCGGCTAGACCGTACCAATTTTGTGTATTGGAGGTCTCAAGTTCTATCCACCGTACGAGCTCATAGTTATGAGGATTTGTTTTGCAACTCAAAGAGCGTTCCATCTCAATTTAGCTCTATAAATGACGGCGATGATATTGTGGTTTCTAATCCTGAATATGTTATCTGGATTAGAAAGGATTAGTTCTTATTGAGCTGGCTTTTGAATTCAATAAGTGAAACAATGCTTGGTCATGTTACCAGATGCGTTTATTCTTTTGAAGTTTGGGAGATCTTTGAGAGTTTGTTTCGGTCTCAGTCTGAAACCAAAGTTATGAATCTTCGGTTTCAACTACAGACATTGAAGAAATGTGATCTATCTGTAGAGGAATATGTCCTTAAGATGCGAGGAATAGCTGACAATATTCAAGCAACTGGTCAAGTTATGACAGATGATGATTTAGTTTTGTACATTCTTGGTGGTATATGATCCGAGTATGAAAGTATTGTGGTAAATCTCACTAATAGAGGAGATCAAGTTCTCTTATCCGAGTTACAGTTTATTCTATAAACACAAGAAATACGGTTAGCTCAAATGCATACCAGTTCTACAGTTCCTAGTCTCAACAATATTCAGAATCCTTCTTTTCATCTTACTGAGAAGAAAATTTTACAAATTTTCGGTCACAGAGGGGTGGACATTTTGGTCGAAATAGAGGAAGAGGTCGATTTTTTCAAGGCTCTCGAATGATTTGTCAAATTTGTGGGCTGAATAATCATGTGGCGATCAAATGTTATAAAAGGTTTGATGTGAACTATCAAGGTCTTGAGAATTCAGGTTCAGGACAAGGCTAGTATTCTTCTCCACGAGCAAATTTGGTTTCTGCTCAACAAGGCATTGCTTCTCAGCCTACGGTTCATTTTTCACATTAACAAGAAATTTTTTATCCTAATGGAAGTCAGAATCCCACATCCGTTACACCTTCTGGTCTGTCCAAATTTGACATGCATGGCTACAACTCTTCTTCCTCCCCTTCTGGGTATGGATCAGCCTCTGATTGGATTGTTGATAGTGGGACAACTCATCACATAACCTCAAGTCTTCAAAATCTTCATGTACAGACTTCTTATCATGGTAAGAAACGACTTGTTGTCGGTAATGGAAGTTCAATTCCTATTTCTCATGTTGGTTCCTCTACTCTACCTAGCCTACATTCTTCAGTTTTATTTGATCTTAATCACGTTTTTCATGTTCCTCACATTACTAAAAACCTTCTTAGCATTTCTCAATTCTTACAAGACAATTCAGCATATGTTAAATTTCATGCTGACTGCTGTTTTGTCAAGGATTCGAAAACACACAAAATTCTCTTGAGAGGACTGCTTAAGGATGGGCTATACCAACTTGACCTCTCTCATATGCAAAAACACTTCAATCCTTTTGTCTCACACTCTACCACAACTTCTCTAAGCATTCATACAGCCTCTGCGCACCATTCCACAGATTCTAAAGCAACAACTACAACAACTCTTTGGTATAAACGTTTGGGCCATTGTTGTAGTAGAACTCTAAATAAAGTACTTCAACATTTGAAGATATTATGAACTCATTCAGTATTTTGTTTTTTGTGAAGTATGTAAACTTAGAAAATTTGATCAAATGCATTTTCCTTCCGTCGTTCATACAGCTACTTCTCCTCTTGAAATAATACATAGTGATGTTTGGGGACCTGCATCCACCTTATCTTTAGATGGTTATAGATAATATGTTATCTTTGTTGATAATTTCACTCGGTTTACATGAATTTATCCTTTAGTTCAAAAATCTAATGTTGCAAAAGTCTTTCCTATCTTCCTTGCCATAGTTGAAAGACAATTTTCAAATCCTTTGAAAATATTTCAATGTGATATGGGGGTGAATTTCAATCCTTATCAAATATCCTCAAAACTAAAGGTATTATTTCTAGACACTATTGTCCCTACACACACCCTCAACATGGCTTAGTTGAAAGAAAACATCAACACATTATTGAGGTTGGCTTATCTTTACGTGCTCAAGCTTCCATGCCTCCTAAATTTTGGTGGGATTCTTTTCTTATTGCAGTATATACTATTAATAGACTCCCTACCTCTGTTCTTCACAATTCTTCTCCATTTCAGGTTCTTTTTAAAAAGAATTCTGATTACACATTCCTCAAGACATTTGGGTGCACTTGCTTTCCATTTCTTAGACCCTATAATTCCTCAAAATTACAGTTCAGAAGTACCAAATGCATTTTTCTTGGTTACAGTGCTTCACATAAAGGTTATAAGTGTTTGAGTTCAACGGGCAGGATATATGTTGCTAGAACTGTGGAATTTAATGAGCTTGATTTTCCACATCAATCACTTTTTCCTAAAACCATTCAATTTTTCTCCACACACTCCAACTCTATACTTCTCGTTCTTCCAATTCTCACACCTATTCCACCTACCAATCAAGATGTTCCACCTCCATTGCCTCAACACTTACCTACTTGTAGTTCATCCACTTCCTCTCAGCCATCTGCCTCTCATTTACCACAACCTCACACTTCTAATCATAGTATGATGACTAGATCCAAAAATGGGATATTCAAACCCAAATTATACAATATGGCCTTATCTCACTCAAATGTTGAACTTGTTATTGTGCAACAAGCTTTATCTTCTCCTAAGTAGAAATCTTTTATAGATTCTGAATACTCGGCTCTTATGAAGAATAATATGTGAGCTCTTGTTCCTGCTCATCCTCACATGAATCTTATCACTAACAAGTAGATTTTTAGAATTAAGAAAAAGTTTGATAGCACTATTGATAAATAAAAGGCCAGATTGGTTGCTAGGGTTTTCAACAAAATACCGGAGTGGATTACTTTGATACTTTTAGTCCGGTTGTTAAACTGATTACAATCAGACTTATTTTCACCATGGCTGTCACTAAGGGTTGGAAAATACAACAAGTAGATGTGAACAATGCTTTCTTAAATGGAGACTTAAGAGAAGTTGTTTTCATGAAGCAGCCTGAAGGATATGAAGATTCCTCCAAACCAGATTATGTTTGCAGGTTAATGAAGTCTCTTTATGGCTTGAAACAAGCTCTGAAAGCATGGTATGACAAGCTCAAAGGTTTCTTGCTTTCTAAATGCCTCAAAATGTCTGTCTCTGATCATTCTCTTTTTCATATTCATGTCAATGGTAAAATGCTAATTGTACTTGTGTATGTTGATGATATTTTGGTCACTGGTGATGATCCCTCTCAGATTCAACAGCTTATCTCTGATCTCTACAAGAAATTCTCCTTAAAACACTTAGGGGAAGTGAGTTATTTTCTTGGTCTAGAAGCTGTTCAAGGCATTCATCTTACTCAGTCAAAGTACATTCAGGATTTTCTACATCAACATGATATGGAAAAATGTAAGCCTCTGCCTACTCCTTGTTGTTCTGGGATTAAATTACATTTGCAAGACAGTCGCCCTTTTGATCAACCGTCCAAATACAGAAGTCTTGTTGGTGCATTGCAATATCTTGTTATGACGAGACCATATATTTCTTATATTGTGAATAAACTGAGCCAATTTCTTCATGCTCCCACTGTCAATCATTGGAAAGTTGGAAAACAGGTATTGAGGCTTTTACAAGGCAGTATTTCTACTAGTTTGTTCTTTAAACCTGTTTCTAGAATGGTGCTTGAAGGTTTTGCAGATGCTGATTTTGCAAGTTATGTTGATGATAGGAGGAGCACCGGTGGTTTTCGCATATTTTTAGGATCTAATCCTATATCAGGGTCTTCTAGGAAGCAACATATTGTGGCAAGGAGCAACACCAAAGCTGAGTATCGGGCTCTTGCCATGGCTACCACTGAACTGATCTGGATTCGTAGTCTTTTTACTGAACTTGGTCTGCCCATTGTTAAACCTTTAGTTTTGTGGTGTGATAACTTGGGAGCAGTTAAATTGGCTTTTAATCTGGCTTTCCATGCTCGAACTCGACATATTGAGGTTGATGTTCATTTTCTCAGAGAGAAGGTGCAAAGCAAGGACCTGGATATCAGATTTGTTCCGTCTGAAGATCAAACAACAGACATACTAACCAAAGTATTGTCATATACTCAATTTCAGTTCCTAAGTTCAAAGTTATCTGTCTATCCTGAACCCGATTAAGCTTACAAGGGAGCATATTAAATATATGTGCCACTTGCACGGTAGTTAGGAAATTAGTTAGACAGTTATGCCACTTACATGGTAGTTACAACTTGTTTCACAAGTTAGGAAATTAGTTAGGAATGTGTTAGATGGTTATGCTACTTGCATGGTAGTTACAACTTGTTTCATAAGTTAGTTTTGCGCCTCCAATTTCTTGTGTAAATACATGACAACTATTATGGTTGTTCATTGATGAATTCAACATATTTTCATTTTATAATTTGGTTTTGATATACCCTACATGTGGTACACACCCGTTTGCGCTTGACACACCCCGTCGCAGCGTGTCGCACATCCATTGTGCACCCGATGTCCCATGTATTATGCCTTACACACCGTGCAACCATCAAATTGTGCTCGAAAAACACCCATCGCACTGTGTGTCATTCTCGCCCCATTGTGTAACACCCACCCAATGCGAGCCCTTTGCCACCTTAGGTGTTGTGCACCCATCGTGTTGCAATCTACGCACCCTCATTGTTTCCCGAGCATCTCCTGCACGACACACACCATCACTACCTGTACCCAACATTTGTCGAGCATCGTCCACCCCAGCGCCTTCCGCTCACCCGCACACCTTCCGTGCTCTGACTGACACCTCATGCGTTGCATCTACATCGTGCATCCTAGCCCGCTGCCATGAGTGGCCAAGCTCGGCCTACTGCGGACACCACCTTCTCATGGCTGAATTCTGAGAGAATTTGGTGCACTCCACACCGCGCTAAAGGTTTAATCCCTCTCACATAAATTTGTGTTCGTGAGTGAGAAAGAATTCAGGTAGTACACATATGTCTGGTGGTATGTGCAACCCAAATGGGAGATTGTTGGAAATAATGAAGAGATTGGAAGTGACAACAAGGTTTGAGCTTATTCAGTCAATACACATTTGTCTTGTGTGTAGCCCAAGTGGGAGATTTTTGGAAATATCCAATGGATTGAAAATGGCAACAAGGTTTGAACTTCAGGTAATACATCTAGTTACATGTCTTGCCCAAGTGGGAGATTGTTGGAAATAACCAA